>JAMPIV010022405.1:0-349214 GCA_024509875.1 Oreohelix idahoensis | reverse complement strand
CGTGCTGTGTCTATTTTCTTAGAGGGGTGAATCTGAAAACGGAAGAAGGGAGATAACGAGGCATGCATTGTAGAATAGGATTTCAGTTCCTTTAGAGATTTTAATGTCCATTGTTATCAGAATCGGGTGTAAATAATATTCCAGACACGTGGGTGAAGATTTCTCAATATTTGAGTTATAATATTAGCGAATAATACGCTAGGGTTTTGGTGTGTATTTAATTGTTCAAGTGTGTGTAAATTACCAGCGGACTAATTTGTGTAACGCTGTGGTAATAGAACGAGTGGCTTTAAATGTTAGAGCATGGGAAAGTGTGTATTTTTCTCTGTGTGGGTAAAACCTACATTTTGAAGTCAGCAGTTACGGGTTTAGTTGGGTTTTGTAATTAGTCCTTAATAAATAGACAGATGGTTATAATGTTGAATTCCGGGAGACGGGAGATTATTGTCGGGTGAAGTCTATTGTATTTTGGTAGCCAGGTAAACATATCGATCATTGTTAAATAAGTAGGGCCAGGAATTTACCGGCAACAGTTTCATACAGTGGTCAGAATGTTGTGACGGCTAACCTAAGCCGCCAGCATGTAAGAGATTAAGCCAGCTGAGTCTGGAGAATTAGAGTGTCGATAGGACGGTATTTGAGGGAAAGTGGGGGTAGGCATGTTTACTAATCGCTGAAGCGATACTAGAGCATGGGAGCTGTATGGGAGATTTGAAAACTTAAGTGTTAGAGATTTGAGACTTAAGTGGTTGAAGAGTTGGGATTTAAGTGTTGAAGAGTGAGAGTTAAGGGAGTTAAGTGTTAAGGATATGGGAAATTTGTTGTGCGATATATATTTGTTATTGTTTTGTCCACAGCAGATATTTTCCAGGCGTGGCAGCTAGGGCTATAGTAGTCCTTCAGCGGCTAGAAGTTCGCCGGTCTTCTCAGGAGAAGAAGAGTCGGCAGAGCCAGGAAAGAAAGTGGAGTAGTGACAAGGGGTTCACTGGTGCAAACGTTTTTGTACCCAAGAGAGCAAGGAGCTGGAAGCACAGACTTCTTCAGCAAGAACCAGGGGTTTTTAATAAAATTCGGAGCTATTCACGCTCAGATAAAGCACACACTGAACCTAGGCGCAGGGCCTAGAGGTGTCGTGATTGGTCGGTCCTAATAACACCGACGGCCCAGACCCAAGAGAGGGGTAACGGGGCCTGTGATTTTTCCAGAATCATCATTGGTAGTGCAGAAGAGTCCAAGTCGAGAAACCAGAATACCAATTCAAGTTAGCAGCTACAACAGGCGGAGAAGAGGGGAAAGGGTTAACATCCCTCTTTACTGCACGAGATAGAAAGAGAGAAGAAGAGTAGTGGAGAAGTCGTGTTTCTGTAGGAACTAGGAGTGTCAGACAGACACTGAACATAACATTAGAACTCAGCAAGTCATCTGTAAGTTGTGTCGGAGGTGATAGAAGGGTTCTGGTCGTGAACTTTGTGAGAGTCAGAGAATATTTAGCCTATAGTGGAGCAGCGGTGTAGGCACGTCATTTGTGTAGAACCACGTCTGCAGACAGACGGACAGTAGGAGTTAGGGTGTGTTTACATGATATCAGGTTGATTAGGAGAAAGACGGATCTGGTGTTAGAGATCCTCCTTCACATGTTGTTGTATTACTTACCTTTCTTCCTTACAGGTTGAGGGGAGGGCGACTGTGGGGTTACCTTACCTAATTACTTGAAATTAATTGTTATGTTCTTTCCAGGTGTGTGAACACTCATGTTTATTCTATTTTGTAGTATGTTATATGAATTTTCTGTGGTGTAAATAAAATCCATTGTAAATTTTCCGGCTGGATCAGTCACTTACTTCAACCTATATGTTGTCTGTAAGTGGTGTCTGTGGTGTTAAGTAATTAAACCTTATCCCAGTCTTGGTAGCTAGAGGTAGTGAGGTTATCGCAAAACGTTACGTCACTTAGTGGCAAGGGAGAGTCAATTTCGGTTCTCGACCCTTGACGCCAATAGCCTCATCTCCCACAGTCACTGTTATTTTCTTCTGAAATCTATCTTCTTAGTCTTTCTTTCCACTAGGGTCTAGTCTATTTAGGTAGACAGCCTCTAGTCCTAAATCCACTTCGTGACAATATTTGTGGGCTGGTTCTGGGATCTTGAGCTACATTTGAGGCAATCGTATAGCCGGGTTAAAGATATTTTGAGTCTGATTTAGTCTGGGTCTAACTAGGTAGAGTGTGAATGATTTGTCTTTGTGAATTAGGGAAATAAATAAATAATTACACCCCTAGACAAACTTTCTTTAAGTATTTGGGTTGTCCACACAGCATATTATCAGGTTGTTTTCTCTCCACAGCAGTAGAAAGTACAGATAAACAAAAATATTTGCTATTTTAATTATCCTCTGGCGGAGATAATTCAATTTCTTTCTTTATAAGAGTTGCTGGGATTGCGTGATTGTTTTACAGTCACTAGGGTTTTTGAAGTTAAAAAGAGTTGAGCTTAGCTAAAGACGGATTGTTCTGATTTTTAAAAATTAAGTTAACAACGTCTCATCTCAATAATTGACTTTAGGGACGGAGTTTGTTGTCAGAGATTTAAAATTTAGGGGGAAAAAAATTTTTTTTTTCCTTTTAAATTGTTTTAATTTAAATTTTTCTCTACTGTTAGTAAAAGTAGATTCTTTTCCAGTGTAACTTACCATTTAGTGGCATAGTCGCTTGCGTTTAGAGCCTTAATTGCCAGATAAATGCAGCGATAAGTTTGCACAGTACAGGTAGGAGGTAACTCAAGTAAATTTTTTTTACTTTGGTTTTTTTTCGTAGCGGCTTTGAGTTTTCCCCTTCTTGTTCGATCTTACTATTCTCTAGTCTTAGAAGCATCCAGTTCTTTGACAATGGCAGAGAGAATTAGGATAAGATCCCTTTTGAGGCAAGAGGCCAAGGACTCAGGACTAGACACAGAAGCTGCGAATCTGTTTATCAACCAGGAACTTCAAAGGTATGACGCGGAGGAAGAGAGGGCAGAAGCTAGGAAGAAAGAAGCGGACGATCGTCAATTGGAGCAGAAGAAAATTGAGGCAGAGATGGACGCCCGCAGGGAAAGAGAGAAGGAGAGACAACGCGAAGAGAGAGACAAGGAAAGACAGCATGAATTAGCGCTCAAGGCTTTAGAGAGTCGGAGTGCCTCTACTTCAAATAATGGAGAGCCGTCTTCGCCCCAGTCTCAAACAAGGGATCTCTCCAGCACTCAGTCTGCCCAATTAACTGCTATGTCGTTTTCTTTAGAATCTTTTCCTAGCCCTAACGAAAAAATTGACAGCTACCTAGAAAAATTCGAGAGACTCGCGAATCTTTATGGGTTAGAGAGTACCCGCTGGGCGCTCAAACTTTCAACGTCACTGAAAGGCAATGCTTATGACGTGTACACAAAGCTGGGACCGAATCAACATGATTATGACCTGTTGAAGAAGGCCTTACTACAGCAGTTTGAGATGACTGCCCGAAAGTTTCTGCAGTTGTTCAGAAACAGCCGAAAAGAGAGCACGGAAACATTTCCCCAGTTCTCTTCACGTCTCACGGGTTATCTGACAAAGTGCATTGAATTATCTGACCTACCTCTTTCATATGAGGGACTCCTCGAACTTGTTCTTGTGGAGCAGATAAAATCCACTTTGTCGAATGAAACTCGTAGATTTTTGGCTGAACAGGGGGCAGTCAGGCTTGAAGACATACTCAATAAAGCCGAACGCTATAGCAATGCAATGGCCGAACTTCCCAGCACTAATCGTAAACCCACAGATGAGCCATCTCGTAAACAGAATCTAGAGCAGGCATCCTATTCTTCCACTTCCTCTCAACATTATAACCAAGGAGATAACAATACCCAGAAACCTCCCCAGGAAAAATCGAAATTCTACAAAACCCGATACCCCCCCCCCCCCCCCCCCCAACAACAATTCTGATCAACCCAACAAGCCTACGTGGCAGCGCGGCCACCAAGGTCAAGGAAAAGGGAAGACCCCTACACCAGGAACGTCTGATCAGGGCAAACAAACCGGTGCAAACCGCATTGGATGTTTGCATACAGCCTCGAAAGGTAGAGTCAATGTCAGTGATTCTCAACCTGAGGGGGACCGACCCTCAACTCGAGGAACTGTAATTTTGAACGGTACCTCTACTACTTGTCTTTTTGACACTGAATTAAGTTTTAGTTGTATTGTTGCTAGACACCTAGTCAAACCAGGTCAGGAGACAGAGGAAACCGTCAAACTTAGTGGAGTTTTCAGGAGTGACGCACCCAGGACGCTTCCTATCGCACTGGTAGAAATACACTCTGACTTTGTCAGAGGAGTTATTAAAGCGGCCATTATGGATGATCCGATCTACCCAGTTATCCTGGGATGTAGATATGTGTTCATTGGGAGACCTAAGGAGCCGATTGTGGCAGCGGTAACCACAAGAGGGCAAGCCAAGAAGGAGAGGGAGCCTGCGCCAAATTTGTTGCCGAATGAACTGAAGGAGGCGCAACAAAAGGACCCTACTCTGGCGCCCTGCTTTAAAAAAACTGCCCATGGCTAAGGACCCCAGACACAACGGAGACATCTTTTCTAAGGATGGTGTATTGTATCGTAGAACGGGCAACCCGGACACGGGGAATAACCAGCTCCTAGTACCGACGCAATACAGAAACCAGATCTTAGAAATGGGGCACTCTCTTCCCTTTAGCGGACATATGGGACAAAACGCCACTATTCAGCGAATAAAAAAACCACTATTGGTGGCCAGGAATGAACTCTGACATTGTCAGGTATGTGAAATCCTGCGCCCAGTGCCAACGGGTAGCACCCAAGCACTTGACACCCCCAGTACCTATGGGGCAAATGCCAATAGTAGGGACTCCATTTGAACGGGTTGCTGTCGACATTATTGGTCCTCTGGAAAAGACCAAAAGAAGGAACAGGTTCATCCTGACCTTAGTTGACACTTGCACTATGTGGGACGAAGCCGTACCGCTACCATGCACTAATACCAAGCATGTCGCAGAAGCCCTTGTGCAAATTTTTACACGGTTGGGATTCCCTCAACAAGTTTTGACGGACAATGGATCCCAATTCCGTAGCCTGTTAATTGAGGAGATCTTTAAGATCTTGAGGGCCAAACATATCCACACAAGTCCCTACCATCCGGCCGGAAATGGGCTCGTGGAACGTTTTAACGGTACCCTCACCATGATGTTACGTAAGCTGGGTCAGGAGAAACCGGAAGACTGGGACCAATATATATCGGCTGCCTTATTCGCCTACCGAGAGGTACCCCAAGCGTCTACGGGTTTTGCGCCAGCTACACTTTTATTTGGCAGACCTATTAAGGGGCCACTAGAAGCCTTACTTCGGTCCCTGACAGACCAGAAGGCTGACGAGACAGTCGTCTCTGCAAGCAAGTATGTATCTGAGCTTAAGGAAAGGCTAAAGCTAGGATGGGATCTAGCTACTACCAACCTTAAGAAAGCCCGCGCTAAAATTACTAAAAGATACAACAAAGCTGCAAAAGAGAGAGAACTACAACCAGGGGAGAAAGTCCTATTGCTACTTCCAACCGGAAGCAATAAACTTCGCATCGGATGGCAAGGACCGTTTACCGTCCTTAAAAAGATCTCACGTACCAACTACAAGATCTCCATCAAAGGAAAGGAGAAGGTCTTCCACATAAATCTGCTAAAGAAATATTTGGAAAGACCGGTACCATCCTCCGAGCATCTCCTGGCTGTCGCCATAGCAACGGAAGACGAGGAAGATGATGATGGTTGCATGGAGTATCCATTGCAACCCACAGAATCCTTTAAAGATGTCAAGTTCGGCGACAATCTCTCACCAGAACAACAAACAGAAACCAGGGCTCTACTAAAACAGTACAGTGCAGTCTTAACGGATGTACCTGGTCGAACAAATCTCATTGAATTTGATATGAAATTAACAAACGAGACCCCTGTTCAAACCAGAGTTTACCCCATCCCGTACGCTAAAGCTGATGCACTTCGCGGAGAAATAGACAAGCTGCGTCAGGCAGGAATTATCAGTGAGTCTACATCTCCTTACAGCTCGAGTGTAGTGCTGTTGCAGAAGCCCAATAAAGAAGTTCGGCTGTGCATTGATTACAGGTTGCTAAACGCGGTAATGGAATTCCAGCCCGAACCTCTCCAAACTGTTTCTGAGTTGTTCACCAAGCTCAGCAAAGCAAAGATCTTCTCCAAGATTGACCTCAGCAAAGGTTATTATCAAATACCAGTCAAGGAGGAAATTAAACCTTTGTTAGCTTTCAGCACTAGTGAAGGACATTACACATTTAACGTGATGCCGTTCGGTTTGCATAATGCACCAGAAGTGTTCACCAGGATGATGAGGAAGCTTCTACAACCTTTGCAAAGTCCCCATATCCATAATTTCATGGATGACATCTTAATTGCATCGGAAACCTATGAAGAACATATTGCTACGGTTGCTATGCTCCTCAGGAGACTACAGGAAACGGGTCTCACAGCCAGACCTAGCAAATGTCTCATCGGGTTTGAACAGTTAGACTTCCTGGGGCACACTATTTCTCACGGATGCAGTTGGCCTATTAAGAAGAACGTGGAGAAAATAATGGCAGCAAAAAGACCCCGAACGAAGAAAGACGTACGTTCCTTCATATCGCTATGTGCATACTATCAGAAGTACATCCAGAACTTCAACGGACTGACGGCACCTCTGACTGACCTCACAAAGAAAGGTTGTCCTGATAAGGTCATATGGGATCAAAAGTGCGAACACGCGTACAGCACTTTGAAAGGACAGTTGTCTGCATACCCCATTTTGAGGTTGCCTGACCTCAAGAAACCTTTTGTACTGAGAGTCGACGCGTCAGGTCAGGGCATCGGGTCAACACTGCTTCAAGCCGATGACAGTGACCTGAACATGCTATTTCCAGTTGCCTATGGCAGTCGGAAATTAAATAAAGCTGAACGGAACTACAGCGTAGTTGAAAGGGAACGTCTTGCTCTGATTGACGGTATCAGACGCCATCATGAGTTTCTTTATGGTACATCTTTCACGGTGCAAACAGACCACGCTCCGTTAGCATTTCTTGGTGCCAATAAAGAATTTAACGCAAGGATCATGCGTTGGGCGCTTCTTTTAAGCGTTTATTCTTTCAAAGTGGAATATATTCCGGGAAGACAGAATGTCGGGGCTGATTTCCTGAGTAGAAACTGGTCTACAGAGGAAGAAGAGCAAACTGAAGATACCACTCATCCTAAAATCACCAATCAGGTCACCTCCATTATCAAAAAATGAAACATGAAAAATGGTTTCATGTCTAAAAGTGGGGACGATTGTGACGTACGTCTAGTTTGACAAGTGAATTCTCCCTGATATGATGGATGATTTAAAGGGACTTTTAGCTTTTCATAACATTAGAACCCCTGAACATTTGTTGTAACTTTTCGTTTGCCAGAACTCATTCCACCGGGACTCATTTAGTAGGCGGCACGAGATCAAAGAGACGAACTGAGGGATTTTAGGGGAGACTATCGGCGTTATCAAAGACAGTAGTGGTCCCTGATACGAGACGCAGTTGCTTGCCGCTAATTTCGCGTCTCGGTGTCAATCGCAACCGAGCGAACGGGGGAAAGCCGAAACGGGCAGCAGCGAACGGAGATACGAAGACCAGGAGCCGGCTTCTTCTCTTGATTTGGCGGTCAGATCCCCAAAAGTTCATGAGATCAAATAAGCTGTCAAGTTTATCATGTCCCACTCAACTTACATTCCATTTTAGATAAATAGATCACTTAGAATAGACACTTCATCATTCGCTGGCCAGAACTTGATAGTAGCACTAGCGATATTTGAAATCTTGCTAGATTATCCCATGGATTTTCATTTTATTTGCAGTGAATTCTATTTCTGTGCAAAGCGATTGATCACCTTTTGCAATCCCAGCAATAACGAAATCTTTCAGAGTTTCCATACTCGGTTCTTAAACTTCCAGACAGTTTGATGAGACATTTTTTTAAAGTAAATCTTGTGGTGGTCCGGTACGGCCTGGCTAGCATAATTACATGAAAGAAAGCCAACCCAAGAACATTTGATTATAATCATCAAATTAAATCTGTAAGATAAACTGGAAGATGAACAGTGCCAGTAGCGATAGTTTATATACTGCTCTATTGTGAGAGATTACCGATTTACCTGAATGTGACCGAGCCTAGTTTTTCCTCACTGGATTAAAAACTTTCCCGGTCAGTGGCTATCATCACGCAGTGAAGGATTATACCATCACCTCATTTTTCACCCCTATGTCGAACCGCGTCAGTGCCATCCCATAGACTCGTTTCTTTATAATAAAACACAAGAACTCTTAGAACTTCAAGTCCGGCGATAAGCGGGAATATTTGCTCTCAGTGAATCCTCGCATTATCTGGGGCGGGACATAGAAGGACTAGACAGTTGTCATACGTCAAGAGTTAATTATTGTGTTTATCATTCTAAGGGATTGTCTGATGCTGCAACTCGGTAAGTGTGTGGTGTATATGAGTGTGGATCCGCACAGCGTGTATGAATGACAGGAGATTTAAATTTTTTTGCAACAAACCATTTGTTAACTTGCCTACCGGGTAATACGTTTTCTGTATACCCGGCATTGTTCCTTTAGTGGGATAATTTGTTAACTCTGTTTCATCCCCCCCCCCCTTTTTTTTCTTTGCTTAGTAAAGGGAAGACACCATTGGGATAACAGTAATTTTTGTCTACCACCATAACTAATATTGTAACACCTCTTTCAGAGTAATTAAATTCACTGTTGGGTTACATTACCTATGCTCCTGATAACTATCTATCTTGAGACTGGGTTTATCTTTGTCTAATACAAGCGGGAAGGGCTTAGTCGATACCAATCTTCTTCACCCCCTCCCTACCTTGATATTTGCATTTTTTTTCTGTACTTATGATAAATTTATGTAACACTTGATATTGTTTTTTTTGTGATTTGATCTTTACGGTAAATAAACATCATAAACTTAAATCGGACTGTGTTGGAATACCCAAAAGCCCAAACATTCCCTATTTGTTTAATATAGCTGTATCCACGTCGTCTGAGTGCTTGAAGCACCAAATCGGTGTGCGCGCAGATGCGAGTCTGGAAAACTGGCAAATAATTGTTTGACCAGGAGAGCGGAAGAGAAGATTGAGAGAAGCGATTTGTCGTAAATAAGTCTGTCTTTACTCTCCTCCAGCACTCTGTGGAGCAACTATTTAATCTCTACATTTTCTATCACTGAGCTTTCCATCATCATTTTCCACTCTAAACCGGACCACTATTTCTAAGACTCTTTTCTCTCAAAATAAATTTACGACAATATTTGGCTGGCTCGCCGGGATCGTTTTGAGATATATTTGATACACACATATTTGTGAGGAGTTAATGTGATTGCATTTACAACAGGCCCCAAGTCTTTAAATTTTGCATTTATTTACGTTTTTCAGGGAAGGATTACGGTGGGATTTTTATCTTATTCGTTTTTTTTATTTCTCTTTGTTTAATAATCGAGTTTGGATTTTTTTTTGTAGATTAAGAATTACGGTTGCTAGGAGAGATGGTAGTTTTAACTTTTAGACTGGCACCAGCGCGGTTTTTTTCATTTAGATAATTCGTTCATGTAGAGATTTGCTAGTGTAACAAAATGGCAGAGCATTTCTAGCCCTTTCTCAATGAGCGCGTGGAACGAAATTTTCCGCTTGGAGTTCTAAATTTAGAAATGACCGTGGGCGATTCCTGGCACGTTGGTTGGTTCATAGATCGACCCGCTTAAGAACAAAGCCTAGCTATGACTCACGCGTAGCGTGGTCTGGGGTAATAAATAAGCGGGGTTCCCTGGCAGAAGGCTGAGATTTTTTTGAACTTCTACGCCTTGGGAAAGAACTGCCACAGAGCCGACTGCTCTTTCGAGAGAAATTCGTGCTGGTAAATATGAAGTTAATTAAGCTTTAATAGTTTACAATATTTTTGCAGAGTTTGTTTCTAGGAGTAAAAGTTAATTCATAGAAGTAGACCCATCAATGCTAATCTTTTAAGTGAATATAACTGACAGCGCAATTAGGTATTTTGTGAAAAGGTAGTAGGGAATTTTGATAGTTTCCTCAGAGTAGCTGTTTATATAAATTGGAATATTACTGTTATTTGTCAGAAGACAGGGGATCTAATTTTTCCTGGATTTGTGATTTTAAATGGTGCAGCGTAAAACACGCTCGCGGAATTAAATTAATTTTAGTTCGTAATGGACATGCCATGAGTTACCCTCTTATCTAAATTATTATCTGAGTGCATTCATTCTTTTTATGAGATAATGAAAGCTTAAAGATGGTAGATGTTAAATACTATAATTTTGAGACACGATGCACGTAATTTCATTGTGATTTTCGAGGATTTGGAGAGAGGGGTACCGGAGCACGTGCTGTGTCTATTTTCTTAGAGGGGTGAATCTGAAAACGGAAGAAGGGAGATAACGAGGCATGCATTGTAGAATAGGATTTCAGTTCCTTTAGAGATTTTAATGTCCATTGTTATCAGAATCGGGTGTAAATAATATTCCAGACACGTGGGTGAAGATTTCTCAATATTTGAGTTATAATATTAGCGAATAATACGCTAGGGTTTTGGTGTGTATTTAATTGTTCAAGTGTGTGTAAATTACCAGCGGACTAATTTGTGTAACGCTGTGGTAATAGAACGAGTGGCTTTAAATGTTAGAGCATGGAAAAGTGTGTATTTTTCTCTGTGTGGGTAAAACCTACATTTTGAAGTCAGCAGTTACGGGTTTAGTTGGGTTTTGTAATTAGTCCTTAATAAATAGACAGATGGTTATAATGTTGAATTCCGGGAGACGGGAGATTATTGTCGGGTGAAGTCTATTGTATTTTGGTAGCCAGGTAAACATATCGATCATTGTTAAATAAGTAGGGCCAGGAATTTACCGGCAACAGTTTCATACAGTGGTCAGAATGTTGTGACGGCTAACCTAAGCCGCCAGCATGTAAGAGATTAAGCCAGCTGAGTCTGGAGAATTAGAGTGTCGATAGGACGGTATTTGAGGGAAAGTGGGGGTAGGCATGTTTACTAATCGCTGAAGCGATACTAGAGCATGGGAGCTGTATGGGAGATTTGAAAACTTAAGTGTTAGAGATTTGAGACTTAAGTGGTTGAAGAGTTGGGATTTAAGTGTTGAAGAGTGAGAGTTAAGGGAGTTGAGTGTTAAGGATATGGGAAATTTGTTGTGCGATATATATTTGTTATTGTTTTGTCCACAGCAGATATTTTCCAGGCGTGGCAGCTAGGGCTATAGTAGTCCTTCAGCGGCTAGAAGTTCGCCGGTCTTCTCAGGAGAAGAAGAGTCGGCAGAGCCAGGAAAGAAAGTGGAGTAGTGACAAGGGGTTCACTGGTGCAAACGTTTTTGTACCCAAGAGAGCAAGGAGCTGGAAGCACAGACTTCTTCAGCAAGAACCAGGGGTTCTTAATAAAATTCGGAGCTATTCACGCTCAGATAAAGCACACACTGAACCTAGGCGCAGGGCCTAGAGGTGTCGTGATTGGTCGGTCCTAATAACACCGACGGCCCAGACCCAAGAGAGGGGTAACGGGGCCTGTGATTTTTCCAGAATCATCATTGGTAGTGCAGAAGAGTCCAAGTCGAGAAACCAGAATACCAATTCAAGTTAGCAGCTACAACAGGCGGAGAAGAGGGGAAAGGGTTAACATCCCTCTTTACTGCACGAGATAGAAAGAGAGAAGAAGAGTAGTGGAGAAGTCGTGTTTCTGTAGGAACTAGGAGTGTCAGACAGACACTGAACATAACATTAGAACTCAGCAAGTCATCTGTAAGTTGTGTCGGAGGTGATAGAAGGGTTCTGGTCGTGGACTTTGTGAGAGTCAGAGAATATTTAGCCTATAGTGGAGCAGCGGTGTAGGCACGTCATTTGTGTAGAACCACGTCTGCAGACAGACGGACAGTAGGAGTTAGGGTGTGTTTACGATATCAGGTTGATTAGGAGAAAGACGGATCTGGTGTTAGAGATCCTCCTTCACATGTTGTTGTATTACTTACCTTTCTTCCTTACAGGTTGAGGGGAGGGCGACTGTGGGGTTACCTTACCTAATCACTTGAAATTAATTGTTATGTTCTTTCCAGGTGTGTGAACACTCATGTTTATTCTATTTTGTAGTATGTTATATGAATTTTCTGTGGTGTAAATAAAATCCATTGTAAATTTTCCGGCTGGATCAGTCACTTACTTCAACCTATATGTTGTCTGTAAGTGGTGTCTGTGGTGTTAAGTAATTAAACCTTATCCCAGTCTTGGTAGCTAGAGGTAGTGAGGTTATCGCAAAACGTTACGTCACTTAGTGGCAAGGGAGAGTCAATTTCGGTTCTCGACCCTTGACGCCAATAGCCTCATCTCCCACAGTCACTGTTATTTTTCTTCTGAAATCTATCTTCTTAGTCTTTCTTTCCACTAGGGTCTAGTCTATTTAGGTAGACAGCCTCTAGTCCTAAATCCACTTCGTGACAATATTTGTGGGCTGGTTCTGGGATCTTGAGCTACATTTGAGGCAATCGTATAGCCGGGTTAAAGATATTTTGAGTCTGATTTAGTCTGGGTCTAACTAGGTAGAGTGTGAATGATTTGTCTTTGTGAATTAGGGAAATAAATAAATAATTACACCCCTAGACAAACGTTCTTTAAGTATTTGGGTTGTCCACACAGCATATTATCAGGTTGTTTTCTCTCCACAGCAGTAGAAAGTACAGATAAACAAAAATATTTGCTATTTTAATTATCCTCTGGCGGAGATAATTCAATTTCTTTCTTTATAAGAGTTGCTGGGATTGCGTGATTGTTTTACAGTCACTAGGGTTTTTGAAGTTAAAAAGAGTTGAGCTTAGCTAAAGACGGATTGTTCTGATTTTTAAAAATTAAGTTAACAACGTCTCATCTCAATAATTGACTTTAGGGACGGAGTTTGTTGTCAGAGATTTAAAATTTAGGGGGGAAAATTTTTTTTTTTCCTTTTAAATTGTTTTAATTTAAATTTTTCTCTACTGTTAGTAAAAGTAGATTCTTTTCCAGTGTAACTTACCATTTAGTGGCATAGTCGCTTGCGTTTAGAGCCTTAATTGCCAGATAATAGCAGCGATAAGTTTGCACAGTACAGGTAGGAGGTAACTCAAGTAAATTTTTTTTACTTTGGTTTTTTTTCGTAGCGGCTTTGAGTTTTCCCCTTCTTGTTCGATCTTACTATTCTCTAGTCTTAGAAGCATCCAGTTCTTTGACAATGGCAGAGAGAATTAGGATAAGATCCCTTTTGAGGCAAGAGGCCAAGGACTCAGGACTAGACACAGAAGCTGCGAATCTGTTTATCAACCAGGAACTTCAAAGGTATGACGCGGAGGAAGAGAGGGCAGAAGCTAGGAAGAAAGAAGCGGACGATCGTCAATTGGAGCAGAAGAAAATTGAGGCAGAGATGGACGCCCGCAGGGAAAGAGAGAAGGAGAGACAACGCGAAGAGAGAGACAAGGAAAGACAGCATGAATTAGCGCTCAAGGCTTTAGAGAGTCGGAGTGCCTCTACTTCAAATAATGGAGAGCCGTCTTCGCCCCAGTCTCAAACAAGGGATCTCTCCAGCACTCAGTCTGCCCAATTAACTGCTATGTCGTTTTCTTTAGAATCTTTTCCTAGCCCTAACGAAAAAATTGACAGCTACCTAGAAAAATTCGAGAGACTCGCGAATCTTTATGGGTTAGAGAGTACCCGCTGGGCGCTCAAACTTTCAACGTCACTGAAAGGCAATGCTTATGACGTGTACACAAAGCTGGGACCGAATCAACATGATTATGACCTGTTGAAGAAGGCCTTACTACAGCAGTTTGAGATGACTGCCCGAAAGTTTCTGCAGTTGTTCAGAAACAGCCGAAAAGAGAGCACGGAAACATTTCCCCAGTTCTCTTCACGTCTCACGGGTTATCTGACAAAGTGCATTGAATTATCTGACCTACCTCTTTCATATGAGGGACTCCTCGAACTTGTTCTTGTGGAGCAGATAAAATCCACTTTGTCGAATGAAACTCGTAGATTTTTGGCTGAACAGGGGGCAGTCAGGCTTGAAGACATACTCAATAAAGCCGAACGCTATAGCAATGCAATGGCCGAACTTCCCAGCACTAAACGTAAACCCACAGATGAGCCATCTCGTAAACAGAATCTAGAGCAGGCATCCTATTCTTCCACTTCCTCTCAACATTATAACCAAGGAGATAACAATACCCAGAAACCTCCCCAGGAAAAATCGAAATTCTACAAAACCCGATACCCCCCCCCCCCCCACAACAATTCTGATCAACCCAACAAGCCTACGTGGCAGCGCGGCCACCAAGGTCAAGGAAAAGGGAAGACCCCTACACCAGGAACGTCTGATCAGGGCAAACAAACCGGTGCAAACCGCATTGGATGTTTGCATACAGCCTCGAAAGGTAGAGTCAATGTCAGTGATTCTCAACCTGAGGGGGACCGACCCTCAACTCGAGGAACTGTAATTTTGAACGGTACCTCTACTACTTGTCTTTTTGACACTGAATTAAGTTTTAGTTGTATTGTTGCTAGACACCTAGTCAAACCAGGTCAGGAGACAGAGGAAACCGTCAAACTTAGTGGAGTTTTCAGGAGTGACGCACCCAGGACGCTTCCTATCGCACTGGTAGAAATACACTCTGACTTTGTCAGAGGAGTTATTAAAGCGGCCATTATGGATGATCCGATCTACCCAGTTATCCTGGGATGTAGATATGTGTTCATTGGGAGACCTAAGGAGCCGATTGTGGCAGCGGTAACCACAAGAGGGCAAGCCAAGAAGGAGAGGGAGCCTGCGCCAAATTTGTTGCCGAATGAACTGAAGGAGGCGCAACAAAAGGACCCTACTCTGGCGCCCTGCTTTAAAAAACTGCCCATGGCTAAGGACCCCAGACACAACGGAGACATCTTTTCTAAGGATGGTGTATTGTATCGTAGAACGGGCAACCCGGACACGGGGAATAACCAGCTCCTAGTACCGACGCAATACAGAAACCAGATCTTAGAAATGGGGCACTCTCTTCCCTTTAGCGGACATATGGGACAAAACGCCACTATTCAGCGAATAAAAAACCACTATTGGTGGCCAGGAATGAACTCTGACATTGTCAGGTATGTGAAATCCTGCGCCCAGTGCCAACGGGTAGCACCCAAGCACTTGACACCCCCAGTACCTATGGGGCAAATGCCAATAGTAGGGACTCCAGTTGAACGGGTTGCTGTCGACATTATTGGTCCTCTGGAAAAGACCAAAAGAAGGAACAGGTTCATCCTGACCTTAGTTGACACTTGCACTATGTGGGCCGAAGCCGTACCGCTACCATGCACTAATTCCAAGCATGTCGCAGAAGCCCTTGTGCAAATTTTTACACGGTTGGGATTCCCTCAACAAGTTTTGACGGACAATGGATCCCAATTCCGTAGCCTGTTAATTGAGGAGATCTTTAAGATCTTGAGGGCCAAACATATCCACACAAGTCCCTACCATCCGGCCGGAAATGGGCTCGTGGAACGTTTTAACGGTACCCTCACCATGATGTTACGTAAGCTGGGTCAGGAGAAACCGGAAGACTGGGACCAATATATATCGGCTGCCTTATTCGCCTACCGAGAGGTACCCCAAGCGTCTACGGGTTTTGCGCCAGCTACACTTTTATTTGGCAGACCTATTAAGGGGCCACTAGAAGCCTTACTTCGGTCCCTGACAGACCAGAAGGCTGACGAGACAGTCGTCTCTGCAAGCAAGTATGTATCTGAGCTTAAGGAAAGGCTAAAGCTAGGATGGGATCTAGCTACTACCAACCTTAAGAAAGCCCGCGCTAAAATTACTAAAAGATACAACAAAGCTGCAAAAGAGAGAGAACTACAACCAGGGGAGAAAGTCCTATTGCTACTTCCAACCGGAAGCAATAAACTTCGCATCGGATGGCAAGGACCGTTTACCGTCCTTAAAAAGATCTCACGTACCAACTACAAGATCTCCATCAAAGGAAAGGAGAAGGTCTTCCACATAAATCTGCTAAAGAAATATTTGGAAAGACCGGTACCATCCTCCGAGCATCTCCTGGCTGTCGCCATAGCAACGGAAGACGAGGAAGATGATGATGGTTGCATGGAGTATCCATTGCAACCCACAGAATCCTTTAAAGATGTCAAGTTCGGCGACAATCTCTCACCAGAACAACAAACAGAAACCAGGGCTCTACTAAAACAGTACAGTGCAGTCTTAACGGATGTACCTGGTCGAACAAATCTCATTGAATTTGATATGAAATTAACAAACGAGACCCCTGTTCAAACCAGAGTTTACCCCATCCCGTACGCTAAAGCTGATGCACTTCGCGGAGAAATAGACAAGCTGCGTCAGGCAGGAATTATCAGTGAGTCTACATCTCCTTACAGCTCGAGTGTAGTGCTGTTGCAGAAGCCCAATAAGGAAGTTCGGCTGTGCATTGATTACAGGTTGCTAAACGCGGTAATGGAATTCCAGCCCGAACCTCTCCAAACTGTTTCTGAGTTGTTCACCAAGCTCAGCAAAGCAAAGATCTTCTCCAAGATTGACCTCAGCAAAGGTTATTATCAAATACCAGTCAAGGAGGAAATTAAACCTTTGTTAGCTTTCAGCACTAGTGAAGGACATTACACATTTAACGTGATGCCGTTCGGTTTGCATAATGCACCAGGAGTGTTCACCAGGATGATGAGGAAGCTTCTACAACCTTTGCAAAGTCCCCATATCCATAATTTCATGGATGACATCTTAATTGCATCGGAAACCTATGAAGAACATATTGCTACGGTTGCTATGCTCCTCAGGAGACTACAGGAAACGGGTCTCACAGCCAGACCTAGCAAATGTCTCATCGGGTTTGAACAGTTAGACTTCCTGGGGCACACTATTTCTCACGGATGCAGTTGGCCTATTAAGAAGAACGTGGAGAAAATAATGGCAGCAAAAAGACCCCGAACGAAGAAAGACGTACGTTCCTTCATATCGCTATGTGCATACTATCAGAAGTACATCCAGAACTTCAACGGACTGACGGCACCTCTGACTGACCTCACAAAGAAAGGTTGTCCTGATAAGGTCATATGGGATCAAAAGTGCGAACACGCGTACAGCACTTTGAAAGGACAGTTGTCTGCATACCCCATTTTGAGGTTGCCTGACCTCAAGAAACCTTTTGTACTGAGAGTCGACGCGTCAGGTCAGGGCATCGGGTCAACACTGCTTCAAGCCGATGACAGTGACCTGAACATGCTATTTCCAGTTGCCTATGGCAGTCGGAAATTAAATAAAGCTGAACGGAACTACAGCGTAGTTGAAAGGGAATGTCTTGCTCTGATTGACGGTATCAGACGCCATCATGAGTTTCTTTATGGTACATCTTTCACGGTGCAAACAGACCACGCTCCGTTAGCATTTCTTGGTGCCAATAAAGAATTTAACGCAAGGATCATGCGTTGGGCGCTTCTTTTAAGCGTTTATTCTTTCAAAGTGGAATATATTCCGGGAAGACAGAATGTCGGGGCTGATTTCCTGAGTAGAAACTGGTCTACAGAGGAAGAAGAGCAAACTGAAGATACCACTCATCCTAAAATCACCAATCAGGTCACCTCCATTGTCAAAAAATGAAACATGAAAAATGGTTTCATGTCTAAAAGTGGGGACGATTGTGACGTACGTCTAGTTTGACAAGTGAATTCTCCCTGATATGATGGATGATTTAAAGGGACTTTTAGCTTTTCATAACATTAGAACCCCTGAACATTTGTTGTAACTTTTCGTTTGCCAGAACTCATTCCACCGGGACTCATTTAGTAGGCGGCACGAGATCAAAGAGACGAACTGAGGGATTTTAGGGGAGACTATCGGCGTTATCAAAGACAGTAGTGGTCCCTGATACGAGACGCAGTTGCTTGCCGCTAATTTCGCGTCTCGGTGTCAATCGCAACCGAGCGAACGGGGGAAAGCCGAAACGGGCAGCAGCGAACGGAGATACGAAGACCAGGAGCCGGCTTCTTCTCTTGATTTGGCGGTCAGATCCCCAAAAGTTCATGAGATCAAATAAGCTGTCAAGTTTATCATGTCCCACTCAACTTACATTCCATTTTAGATAAATAGATCACTTAGAATAGACACTTCATCATTCGCTGGCCAGAACTTGATAGTAGCACTAGCGATATTTGAAATCTTGCTAGATTATCCCATGGATTTTCATTTTATTTGCAGTGAATTCTATTTCTGTGCAAAGCGATTGATCACCTTTTGCAATCCCAGCAATAACGAAATCTTTCAGAGTTTCCATACTCGGTTCTTAAACTTCCAGACAGTTTGATGAGACATTTTTTTTAAAGTAAATCTTGTGGTGGTCCGGTACGGCCTGGCTAGCATAATTACATGAAAGAAAGCCAACCCAAGAACATTTGATTATAATCATCAAATTAAATCTGTAAGATAAACTGGAAGATGAACAGTGCCAGTAGCGATAGTTTATATACTGCTCTATTGTGAGAGATTACCGATTTACCTGAATGTGACCGAGCCTAGTTTTTCCTCACTGGATTAAAAACTTTCCCGGTCAGTGGCTATCATCACGCAGTGAAGGATTATACCATCACCTCATTTTTCACCCCTATGTCGAACCGCGTCAGTGCCATCCCATAGACTCGTTTCTTTATAATAAAACACAAGAACTCTTAGAACTTCAAGTCCGGCGATAAGCGGGAATATTTGCTCTCAGTGAATCCTCGCATTATCTGGGGCGGGACATAGAAGGACTAGACAGTTGTCATACGTCAAGAGTTAATTATTGTGTTTATCATTCTAAGGGATTGTCTGATGCTGCAACTCGGTAAGTGTGTGGTGTATATGAGTGTGGATCCGCACAGTGTGTATGAATGACAGGAGATTTAATTTTTTTGCAACAAACCATTTGTTAACTTGCCTACCGGGTAATACGTTTTCTGTATACCCGGCATTGTTCCTTTAGTGGGATAATTTGTTAACTCTGTTTCATCCCCCCCTTTTTTTTTCTTTGCTTAGTAAAGGGAAGACACCATTGGGATAACAGTAATTTTTGTCTACCACCATAACTAATATTGTAACACCTCTTTCAGAGTAATTAAATTCACTGTTGGGTTACATTACCTATGCTCCTGATAACTATCTATCTTGAGACTGGGTTTATCTTTGTCTAATACAAGCGGGAAGGGCTTAGTCGATACCAATCTTCTTCACCCCCTCCCTACCTTGATATTTGCATTTTTTTCTGTACTTATGATAAATTTATGTAACACTTGATATTGTTTTTTGTGATTTGATCTTTACGGTAAATAAACATCATAAACTTAAATCGGACTGTGTTGGAATACCCAAAAGCCCAAACATTCCCTATTTGTTTAATATAGCTGTATCCACGTCGTCTGAGTGCTTGAAGCACCAAATCGGTGTGCGCGCAGATGCGAGTCTGGAAAACTGGCAAATAATTGTTTGACCAGGAGAGCGGAAGAGAAGATTGAGAGAAGCGATTTGTCGTAAATAAGTCTGTCTTTACTCTCCTCCAGCACTCTGTGGAGCAACTATTTAATCTCTACATTTTCTATCACTGAGCTTTCCATCATCATTTTCCACTCTAAACCGGACCACTATTTCTAAGACTCTTTTCTCTCAAAATAAATTTACGACAATACGTTAAATAAATTTTTTTTAAAATCAAGAAGAAACTCTGAACAAGAATAATATTAATGTGGAGGGGTGTAGAGGCCTGGTGGTTCCAGTTATATAACTGACTTTAACATATATTTAATTGACTTTCATCTGTTAAAAGTCATATGCATTGTAAGAACAGCATCATACCTTCCCATTCCCAGACACTATATATTAACATTTGTTCGTGTTAAATATTGTTTGACTATATTATGCAGTTCCCTAGGTCTGTCTATTCTTAACACCTCTTCTATATTTATAGATAAGTTGGATGCTTGCAAATAATCTAATATTGGTATTCTCATTTGTTCATACCTCTTACATTTTAACAAGAAATGTTCTATATTATTGTCTTGAAGACATCCTGCACAGTAAGGTTCTTCTATTCTGAAATAGCCTTTTCCCAGCTGTAGTCTGAGAAGTTTCTTATTACTGGGAATTTTCAATTCCCTAGATATCTGACATTTTCTTGTTGGAGCCTTGAACATCTTATATGCATGTCTTCCTTCCAGATTTTTATCCCACTCTGCTTTCCATTCATCTGTTATTAAATCTTTAATTAAGCTCTTAATCTCTGATTTACTCGTCCCTACATTTATTAGATTTTTAGGAACGAGTAAATCAGAGATTAATCTGCCATCATCCACACGAGTATCCCAGACTACCCCTTATCCTCACACCATCGATCCTTATATATTAATTTTAGTTCTTGTTATATACTGTTTTATTATATTGTGCGATTCTCTAGGTCTATCTATTCTTAACATTGGTTCCACAGTTATGGATGAATTGCATGCCTGTAAATAATCTAATATAGGTTTTCTCATTGTTTTCTCGTGACGTTCTCTTCTCGTTATTTATAGTACCGTATACAAGGTAAATAAAAATAGGCCTACTTGCTCTGTTGTATATTTTTGGTATTTTTTAAAATTGGGGGGGGGGGGGGTGAAGGTGTAATGTAAGAAGGAGTATATCGGGCCGAAACACTTGTCGGACGGGGGGACACTTCTGATGATCAGATTGCTTCCTGTTGTATCGCTCTGTAAAGAGTTTCCTATCATACTTTTGATGCATTACTTCAACTAGGCTAAAAATACCGCTTATGACAGCTGACATGACATTGGAAAGCCAAGCCAAAAAGGCCACAACATACAACAGCAACTAACGGATTAAATGGGATACCTGCACGTTATAAAAACTTACGTGAAAATGAAAAATAAATGATAGTATCACAGCAATTGATTACAAATTAGTTTCATTATTTTGTAAATAACCATGGTTTACTGATTTGTGAACATTAAAATTCTTACACGTCTTTTGAAAAAAATCTGGCAAATCCCGCTCTAAATTCGAAAACAGAAAAAAAAAGTTATTTGCTTAATGTCTAACTCCAGTATGGCATTTCCATCAGCAATACTATTTGACCTTCTAATTTCAGGGCACCATAAAAATAGAGGGTAAGGATTGGACCTAAAAAGTTAATCTGAAAAGTTTAGTACATGCGATCATATCGGGAACTGAGTATTTTAACGCATTTAGCCTAGCGGGTGGAAGTGCACACAGATGGGACCAAGGAAGAAGATAATAAATTAGGGATAAAGTTAGTTGCTTATCCTTTACAGGACGTGGCAATCAACCCCAGCTTTTATTGGCTGTTTGTGATTTTTCTAGGCAATTTTTTTCATTCAGTAGTTTGCCATTGCTTTCTGAACGGTACGGCGCTTATACCATTGTTAAAAATCCACACAAACCGATCTGCTACCAAACCGACTGCAGCAGGTTTCGAACCTGGTAGGCCTATATCTGGATTATTAAACTGCGTTCATATCGCCATTAGGCCACAGACGCCGACTAAATTAGGGAAAGGAATTTATATTCCAATCTAAAAGATTGGGGAGGGTGAATAACAGTGGGCCGTGTATTCGATACGGCTTAACAATTTTTATAGGCCTAATAATAATTATTCAGAGTCACAGTAACAAGGTGTAAGGGTTAGGTTTAGGAATCCGAAACCTAAATTTTCATAGCAGAGATTGTGACTATTCTAAAAGCATTTGGAATCTTCTCTAACAGCACTTCCAAGAAACTGACAACTTTATGATACTCAATTTCAATAACTCAAGCTCTAAGAAACTTATGAGAATGCAGTAGACCAGATACAGAGGAGATATTTCTGCCTAATAACATAATGTAGGCCTACTCCACAGGAAGGATGTTCAGTTTAGTCTGTGTACCTTCACAAAACCAAATAAATGTGGGGATGTTGATAAGAGAGATCAAAATTTAGTTAAAGGAGTAGTAAATGATGAATTCACCAATGTGCAACTGATGACAAGAACTAGACAGGAGTCAGTGGAACAAGTGTCGAGAAGACGCTGGAGATGAATAGGAAACACATTGAGAAAACCTGTTGTTAGCATTACCATACAGTCCTTATTCTGGAATCCACAGGGTAAGAGAGTGGAAGAAGACCACAGAACACGTAGAAAGGAGAACTGGAGAGAAACATGAAAAAGACATGGATAGACCTTGAGCTGATGGCACGAGACTGGAAGACTTGGCATACGTTTGTTGAAGGCATATGCTCCTTGATGAATTGAAAGGGGAAAGGAAAAAACTGATGAATGGACAGTAGCGTGGGATAAAAGTCTGAAAGGAGACATGCATATAAGATTGGAATTTATTTGGTTTTATTAGATCAACTTTTCTTTAGCTGCCTTGTCATTTCCTTCATTGCCAACATGTGAAGATACCATAGGGTTAAAGTGAAGAACAGTGGGACATGCTCCTCGATGACATCAATATTAAGTAGCCTAGCCCATGTCGTTTGGGTTAGGATTAATGTTGAGGTTGTATCGAACACAAGGCCCACTGTTCTCCATTTCATTCATACCCATGTTATTAAAACTGAACATTCTCTAGAGCAACAATAGGCAGCTCAAGAGTTGTTGGTATCTACTGAGTTCTTTTGGGGATTTTATCTCATGCCAAACTTCCAGTCGATCTGATTTCTTTTTGTTTTCCCTCATCTGTTCTTCCTGTGATCTGTCCTGTTGTTATTATATGTAATTTTTCTCAGAGAGTGTCCTTTACATTTTGATTGCCTAAAATGAAGGAAAAGGCAAAAATGAGCTGCCAGTCTGGTGTCAAGACATGGTCAGTAAGAATAAAAGATGGCAAGTGTAGTAAAACTGTATCATCATTATTCCTTCCGGTTCAAGATGTCCGGCACAGTTTGTAATTCGAGATGTTGGAGTTTTTTCCCGCTTTACTGCAATTTTTCGTAAGTGATTGACTTGGTACGAGCCATTGGGTTCATGTGAGGAGACTTCCCCCATGTTTTGTGCTACATGCAATGGCTGCATGTTGCGTATATGCCTGAATGAGGGCATGATTTTGGAATGTTCAGCTAACGACACTGTCAGCCATCTTGTCATGTCAGAAAATTCTGTTCACAAAAAGATTACGTGTGCTTTCTTCACATGCTTTACTATAATGGCGTCATCAACAAATGTCTTCACTTCGTATAAAGCATGTAGTCTTGGTTGACAATCCACCTAAGAGAAGGACAACTTCACACAAACCCAGGTAGGAAAGACTCGTTAGTCCAGAAAGATAGCTCTCATAGGAGAGACAACTCTGATGTAAAACAACTGCTGCCTTGTAGGAAGATCACGGAAAACCAGAGGCTAGGGAAGCAGTCCCGAACAAATGCATGCTGAAGACGGATGCACTGGGCCGCAAGGCGCACAACATAGTGCAACGCAAACCGCCATGAGATGACAGACACAGATATGACTCAACGAGATAGTGCTCGACCCAAGGAGTCCCGCCAGGTGGGAAGAGTGCCGGACTCCCTGCCTCGAAGGGGTCCACCCAAGGCTACTGGTGGTCACTTATCTCTGCATCGTGCAGCCAGGGCGCAGAATATTAGAGAAAATGAGACTGGCCAAAACACCCAGGAAAGAACACTAAATATACTCCAATGGAATGCAGAAGGTGTCCTAAGGAAGAAACTACCGCTCACAAAAAAACTACATGATGAGCAAATTGATATAGCCTGCATACAGGAAACACACCTAAATACAAACCACAGATTTTCTGTAAGAGGATATGAAACCCTCCGGCTTGATAGAGAGGGACACAAGGGAGGAGTACTCATGTTAATCAGAAATTCCTTGCCTAGCAGAGAACTTTCTGTTGCTACAAACGGTCAGGCGGAAATTATAGGAGCTGATATCACGATAGATTATCAGACCGTTAGAGTATACAACCTATATGCCCCCCCCCAGATAAAGATCTTTCATTAGCCACAATGGAGATTAGGCGCACCAACTGCCTAGTTGTTGGTGATTTCAACAGCCATTCAGAAAGGTGGGGTTACACAAAGGCTGATACCCGTGGCATTGAGGTAGAGGACTGGGAGATTGACTCAAATCTACAACTCATCAATAGAGCAGATGATACACCCAGCTTCTACTCAAGAAGATGGCAATCGACCTCGACACCCGACCTTGCCTTCTCAACAGGAGACATCAACCATAAGATCGAACGCATTGTGCTCAACCAATTGGCGGGCAGTGACCACAAACCGATCAAATTAATGATCAATATGGAACATACACTCCACCTCCATAAACCATTACCCCGCTGGAACTACAAAAAGGCCAACTGGAACAAGTTCTCAGCACTGACTGATGAATACTGTGGTTCCATAAACACCCAAAACAAAAGAATTGGAGAAATAGTTGACGGATTTAACAAAGCAGTTCTGAAAGCTGCCCTGGAATCAATACCAAGAAGGGCGAGGAAAGATTATAAGCCGTACTGGACAGAAGAACTCAATGAACTGGAAGAACAGGTAACAGAGGCCAGAGATGTAGCAGAACAGGTCAAAACAGTTGAGGCAAACATCGCCTACAAAGCTATCTCTGCAAAATACAGGAAAATGTTAAAACTGTTCAGCCAAAAATAGTTGGATCAAAACAACAGAAAGTCTTAACCTCGACAAAGATGGAAGAAAATTATGGAGGCTCGCCAAAGTCTTAAATGATGAGGAATGCAAAAATAAGGAAATAGCCCTACAACAAAATGAAAAAATACTCACAAAGAAAGAGGCAGCTAATGTTTTTGCTCAAAAATTCTCACTTGAGAGCCAGATAAATATTCCACTGGACAGAAAACAGGAAATTTCCAAAGAGCAAGAAATTTACCAAAATATACCAACTGTTCCAGAAGAGCATATGACAACAAACCTCACCATGAGAGAGCTAGAGGCAGCCATCGTATCCCTTAAGCAAAGAAAGTCACCTGGAAAAGACAGGGTAACAAATGACATGCTTAAAGAGCTAGGGCCTAAGGCCAAGAAAGTACTCCTCAAGATTATGAACTATAGCTGGAAGCGTGGAATAGTACCACAAGCCTGGAAAGAAGCAATACTAGTTCCAATCCCCAAAAAGGACAAAGACCGAATGGACCCCAACAGCTACAGACCCATCAGCCTTCTAAGCTGCACGGGAAAGCTTATGGAGAGAATGATCAATACCAGATTAAGCTGGCACCTCGAAGAAAAACAAATTTTACTGCACCAACAGGCAGGCTTCAGGCAACATAGGTCTACAGAGGACCAAGTCACCTACATTGCACAGGAAATCGAAGATGCTTTCCAAGAAAGAAAGCACACTTTAGCAGTCTGGGTAGATATGGAGAAAGCATTTGATAAAGTTTGGAAAGATGGGCTAAGAGTTAAAATGCTTAAATATGGAGTCTGTGGAAGAATGTATAACTGGATCAGCAACTATCTAACAAACAGAACAGCTAGAGTGCAGGTGCACGGGCAGTTAAGCAAAAAGACTACAATGGAACATGGAGTTCCACAGGGTGGGGTCCTTTCCCCAACACTCTTCCTCATATATATAAATGATATAACAGAAAACATCCACAAGAATGTCCACAACTCCCTCTACGCTGATGACCTGGCCATGTGGACTTCAGAACAATACATCTCCACAGCAAGAGTGCGCATGCAGGATTCACTGCTAGCCCTTGAAAGTTGGTCCAAAAAGTGGTTGCTCAAAATAAATGAACAAAAAACTACACACACTATTTTTACCTTGTCAAATAAACCACAGCAAGCAAAGCTGCAATTAAATGGACAGGCAGTACGAGGAGATGAAACACCAACATACTTAGGAATCACACTAGACCGCCGAATGACATGGAAATCACAGATTAACAAAATACAGCTAAGGGCAAAACTTCGCATGGCCATCATGAAAAAGTTAGCAGGTACCACATGGGGTGCTGATGAGAATATCCTCAAAAAGCTGTACACAGGCAGAGTCAGACCTGCTATGGAATATGGCATCACAGCTTGGTCGACAGCAGCAAAGTCAAATTTTGACAGAGTAAACAGACTCCAAAACCAAGCAGCACGTATTATAACAGGGGCCCTAAAGTCTACACAAATCAACCATATGGAAAACATCACAGGGCTACAGTCAATGGAGGATAGACGTGACAGCAGAGTCTTAAAACAAGCTGAAAAATTTAAGAGGCTCGAAGGACACCCCATGTACCAAAGAATGAATAGGCTAGGAAGAGGCAGGCTCAAGCGAACTAACTTTGTCGCCCAAGCAAAAGAAAAAATTAACAATAATACCATACTAGCTAGCTCAGTTGCAAAGAAAATCCCAACAAGCTCAACTATCCCACTGTGGAAAATAAGATGCTTTCCTAAGTTAAAATCTGATATTCCAGGCATTGAAGGTAAGGGAACACAGACAGAAACACAAAGAAAGTGTATAGCAACCAAGTATATTGACCAAACATTTCCAGCGAAGCTTTGGACACATGCATATACTGATGGTTCGGCAACAAATGCAGTTGAAAATGGGGGAGCCGGCATCCTCATAAAATTAAAGAATAGAATTCACTCTATGGCAATTGCCACTGGAAAATACTGCAACAACTTCTGTGCTGAAGCAGAAGCCCTGAAACAGGCAGCTGAAACTCTTATTGAGTGCAAAGCACAGGCAGAAAAACAGTTAGTAATCTTTTCAGATGCCCTCTCAATAATATCAGCGCTGAAGAGCCACCAAACTAAAGGATTGAAAGATCTGATAATCTCCCTTGAAAGACTGGCCGAATGCTTCAAGAAGTGCACTATCCAGTGGATACCAGCCCATTGCAACATACCAGGAAATGAAGAGGCAGATAGACTTGCTAAAGAAGGAGGTGCCTTACAGCAAAATGATATAGAGACAACTTACGCAACGGCAAAGACCACTATAAAGGCTACATTCAAGTCCAAATGGGAAAGAGAGCACCCGGGACATTTGAAAAATGACGCATATCATCAACTATCCAGAAAAGAACAGGTCATCATTTTTCGACTACGCACTGGACACAACAGATTGAGATACCATCTGTACCACAAATACAAAATTGGTGCAACAGATCTCTGCACCTGCGGTACCAGCCCGATGACAGTCGAACACCTGCTGCAGTACTGCCCAACCTACAGTAATGAACGGGGTAGCATATGGCAACAACCCACTTCTGTCAACGAAAAACTGTTTGGAGATGTCGGGAACCTTGAGTTGACTGCTGCCTTTATTAGAGTCATAAATGTGGAAGTCTGAAGGCGAACGAGGAAGAAGAAGAAGAATTCCTTTTAGTTCCATAAAGAACTGTTGCTTGATTGCATGCCACCAATTTTTATTTTGGGCCATCTTTATCAGCTCTCCTTCAAGATCATCTGTAGTTTGACTATCTCGTATGCATTTGTTACAACATCTGGTCATCAGATACAAAGGATATGAGCAAGGCATCTTTTGATGAATGTCTGGAGTTTGGATGTGATATTCTTAGTCTTCTTCTTCTTCCGTCCTTAGCCAACGACCGGCAAAGCAGTCAGTGGCCATTACGCCTAGTGGCGTCTTAAGGGCAACAGCGAATAGATTTTCTTTGCCGTTGTTCCCATCACGCCTAATGGCGTCTTTAGGGCAACGACAAATCAATCCGTTTGTCGTTGTTTCCGTAATCAAAGTGACTGGCAAACGGGTGATCAGCCCGTTGGGAAGATATTCTTAGTGACATGCCACATTTCTGAGTACTGTAGGGCAGATTATACATTTGTGTTTAACATCCTAATTTCTTCCCTTCAGACAGAGCTATTGAGCTCTATACAAGTTTATTTTATTTACCATGGAACAGACAATATGGTTTGCCCTCCTTTGTAGATTTTACCACACTAGCCCGAATATAGTCTGATGTTTTTTTCCTAAAAATGTCCTTTTGAAAACTGTACTCATATGCGCAGCCTAACATTTTTCACTGGAAAAAAAAACCCGGCAGATTCCTAGAGGTCTATTTTGTAGCATGCTGGAACTGTACTGGCCGACTCCCAACTCTAAATATGATTTCAGTACCACTACTGAAGATGAGGTAGGGGAAGAAGAAGAAAATGAAGATGATGACTGGTAGCCATAAATAATAATTAGAGTAATTTATCACTTAACTTATACAATAAAAGAAAACTGTGTCAAATTTATAATGTTTTTACCTCCAGGTATATTCGAAACCTTTTATTTTTCATGTAGGACACCTTCAAAACTTTAGGGTCGTAGTATGTGGGAGGCCGTACTCTATTCGGGCCAATATGTTACTTCCCAAGTAGGTAAAGCTGTGCACATTTGCAGTGATCTTTATTGAATCTGTTTGCTTGTTATTTGTTCTCATTTCCTTTTTTATTTTATGCTGTTATTTAACCACTTTTTACTGCTTCTACTATTAACCCATTTGTCTTTATAACAAGTATTTAATCTTGCTCAAAAACTTGTTTTTTCCTTAGAGGGGGTGGACAGAACTAGCAGGCAAGACTTCAAAATAATAGGATTGTAGGGCATTAACTCTTTCAGTCCCAAGCAAAAAAGTGGGTTTGGCCCAAGCAAAAATGGCCACCCCAGTGCGTTTTTATTGTTGTTGTTTGGAAATAATTTTTTTAAATGTTCATATGCATAAATAACTTTGTTGTTGTATATGAAACTGAAGGTAATTGGATGTACTTTACTCTTGTGCTACAAGTATAAAAGCTTTCATTGAAAAATGATTAGTTATTCAAGGTAAAATGGAGGATATGCGCTTAAAAAAATGATTAGTTATTCAAGGTAAAATGGAGGATATGCGCTTAAAAAAATCGCTTTGAAAATCTAAAATAAATATCTCAAAACAGAAACACGTTCACTCTTAAACATGTGCGGTATTTAAAAGAATGTACTTGCAGTCGGAAATGACTTTGTGGGTAGTTATAATTAGAAACAGTCTCAAACAGAGGCACATATACTAAAGGCTTTTTAAAGTCGATTGGGCCAAGCACGTCTAACCCCTGAGCCTTTATAAAGTCGATTGGGACTTAAAGAGTTAATGGAGAAAGAGAATATAGTTAAAAGATGAAATTAGTACGAGGGACAGTCAAAAAGTAATGCCTCGTAATTTTTAATTTCATTCAATAGGCAAGAAAACAGATAAAATTCACATTGAAATGTAGCCCCAAGTCTGAACTTCAAAAATTTATTTCTCAATGTAGTCTCCGTTATTTGTTACAGTTTTTGTCCAACTTCTCACAAGGGCATGTATCCCCGCACGGTAAAAATTTGTGTCCTTTTTCTTAAACCACTGGCGTACGGTGCGTTTAAGGGTCTCGGTGTCCTCAAAGAGATGTCCGCGAAGATCTTCTTTCAGTGGTCCAAACAGATGGAAGTCAGAAGGTGCAAGATCGGGACTGTAAGGGGGATGTGGTAATAATGTCCAGCCAATTTCTGCAATCGCATTAATGGTGCGTTTAGTGGTGTATGGCGTGGTATTATCGTGCAACAGTAGTGCAGTTCTCTGATCTTTTAATGGGTAAAGTCGCTGAAGACGACCTCTAAGCTTCTTCAAAGTTTCAATGTAACGGTCTGCATTCACCGTGTTTCCCTGTTCCAAGAAGTCGAGAAGAATCACACCCTTCTCATCCCAAAACACGGAGGCCATAACTTTCCCTACAGATGGTGAACTTTTGAACTTCTTTCTTGTTGGCGATGTTGTGTGATGCCATTCCATTGACTGCCTCTTGGATTCTGGTTAAAAAAAATGAACCCAAGTCTCATACCCTGTCACAATATTCGATAAAAACTCTTCTCCTTAAGTTTCGTAACGATGCAGGAGGTTGATGGCTATGGTTTTCCTTATTTCTTTATGTCAGCATTGAGGAATTCCATGACATAACGTTGTTTTAACCGAACGTCTTTGGCAGCCATTTTTAAACTGTTACAGTGGTGCCACCTGTTACTGAAACAGGTTGGTAATACTATACAGTGAAGAAGAGTGTTTGAGGAATCCTGCTAAATTTACAAATTGCACACCAATGCAGTATTTACATACATAAAAAATAGGAGGCATTACTTTTTGACCTTCCCTCGTACATAGTGGAACTGTATCTAAGAGAATGACCAAAAGTAACAGATAGCTTAAATCAAGAAGGGTCAATATTTGAGGAAGAAATCTATTAAGAACATGAAGTATTAGATGTGCTAGATGAGTTTCGATTAATAATAATAACAAAACACATCTATGAAAATAGTGCATATCAAATGCCTACCATAAAATTAGGAACATTGTATGTAATAAATTCTTGTCACTAAACAGGAAGAGAAAAGTTATGAAGTGTTGGCATTGGGCCAATTTTTCTGTATGGAAATGATACTTGGACATCAAAGTACAGTAGCAAAAATTACTGGGCTCAACAGAAGTACAGTTTTTAAGAAAAATGTTGAAATTCCATAACCTGCTAAGATAACTAGTGAAGACTTCTTGAGAAGAATCATTGAACAAAGAAATATGATCACAAAAGGAAAGGAGAAGACAATCAACCTTTCTTAGACACGTGATGAGAAGAGCACTAGAAAACATCATGAATGCAGGAAATACAGAAGAAAAGAGAAGTAGAGAGAAAAAGATAATTGATAGCTTGACACTGGCATGGGATGAGATCAGCAACAAAACTAATGCAGAGCATAAATAAATGAAGTCTGGAGGGATAGAATTGTCTAAGCCTCTTGGTTCAGTATGTGACTAGACTTGATATGTAACAAAACTACTTGTTACCTCTCACTTTGCTCACAGGCTTGTAAATCATCGCTGTGCGCAACGGAGCAGAACGCGAAAACGCTTCGAGTGTGAAAGCGTGCGAGTGGTGGAATGTGTGTGACACAGGTATTTAGTTTATGACGTGGACAGGGTCTGCTGCGGGGGGAACGAAGGTGATAGTTAGGACAGTGGAGTTTGGCTTGGGTTTTAAAAAGTGTACGGATTTTTATGTGAGAGCGACAGACCAGTGTTTATTGTTATAAAATATTTCAGAGTCAGGATAATTGACTCAATTCATTATGATGTGTGCCTGATTGTATGTGGCTTAAGGAGATGGACAGTAAGTGACTTGAATAAATATGGATTTGTAAAGTATGAAGGCGTCGTAGACGATACATAGACATTCTGACTTTAAACCGGCACCACAACATTATTGCTTATGTCTGCTACTGAACACATTTGTATTTCTGATGTACCGTCAGATCATCATATGCTCTCAAAAGAAGTGTAGTACACTTATGTTGTATTGTGACATATTAAATGTGATAAAACGTACAACAAGCTGTTGATCAAGATTATTCAAGTTGGCCATTCCTTACGTTACTGTTTAGACTGTTGTCTATTATATAAAAATACCTTACAAGACCAGTGCAGCACATTAATATACTCGTTACCCAATAGCCTTCAATAAGTATAAGGTAACAGTATAAATTGGTGGCCAGTATGGGGATTTCGTTCTACCCACAAGATTTTATCAAAACGATACTACTGTCCCTAGCCACATCTACGAATTTTCTGAATAGAAATTTCTGCGCAACCTATGCCAACCAGCCTTCTTCAAACTAGTGCCGGCGAGAAGAAACTCAAAGAGTAAACAGCACACTTCAATCATAATATTTGCTGAACTTTACCAATAGAAGTTCATATTTTCTTCATCAACGTCTTTGAGAAGGAAGTTATCATCACTCGACGCAGTTCCAGGTTGGATTCATCAAGAAAAATTAAAGTAATCAAACCAAATTTCGGCAGCCAAAACGAAGCTCATTCATTCAACCAGCAAAACAAGATGGCTAGTTCTACATGCGGGAGCATTCTGCATTGGTAAAATTTCGCTCTACCTATTACATATGTTGGAGGCAACAATACTGTCACGTGCATTTATACTTCTGAGGAAGGATCACAAAAATATAAGTGGACTAGTTTGTTGTAGCCTTAGTCTTACACAATTCTATAGTAGAGCCTATTTGTTTATCTGTTTTATGTTTGTTGTGGTTGGAAGGGAGGACGGTGTGGGACCTTGATAAGCAGAATTACATCTCATCTTCGGACGGGTCTGCAATCAAGGGTGTCGGTAGGGAAATTTATGTAATATTTTCTCAAAGAGGCCCAGCTCAAAATGCTGTGTGGAAAGCGCTCTTTGTGAATATACTATATTTACTTTATGTTATAGACGTGCTGTCATGTTTTTTTTTTTCTACACCTTAGTATTTTCTTCTGTTGCTACACTATTGTACTACGTGTTCTGTCTTATAGTGTACGACACTACTGTTTTGTTTGCATTGATTATTTGCTAAGTCACATTTGCATGGTACTGAATTTTAACGAATTGGCATTGGTGCTGTTTATCGCTCATCAGTACCCATATTCATATTCAGACTAAGTAACTTTTAAATATATATATATATATATATATACTTAAACTTACATAATGTCTAGTCTGGAGCATTATATCCAGCTAGGTAAAGATGTGGGAATGCAAGGCCAGGAGCTTAAAGAATTTGCCATGGAGCAACTGGAAAGAGAAGAAAAGAAACTAGAAAGGGATGAGAGAGCAAGAATGAGAGAGATCGAAAAAGAGGAACGAATTCAGTTAAAAAAAAATAGCAGAAAAGAAAAGACACGAAGAATTTGAAGAAAAGAAAAGACAAGATGAAATAAAAGAAAAGACAAGATGAGATAGATTTAGAGGCTAAGAAAGCCCAATTTCTGCATGAAGAAAAAATGGCTTCTCTAGAGTTGGATAGACTCAAATTGGAAGCTAGTAATAAAGAGAGTAATCAAGAAGGTGCAGGTTCTGCCAAGAGAGAACATGCTTCATCATTTAAACTTCACTTACCTAAATTTAATCAAAACATAGACGATATACAAACTGGAAAAATCATGGGTGATACTTTTAATGTCATTACTGACAGGTGAAGCGTTGACAGCTGTGTCAACAATGGATGAGGAAAACATAAAATCTTATGAGGCAGCTAAAACATTACTTTTAAGAAAGTATCAATTAGACGAGAATGGGTACAGGCTAAGATTTAAAAAACTCACACCCGAAAGCAACAAGGACTTTAGTGAGTTCATTTCAACTATAAAGTTATGCTTCAATCGTTGGATTGAGTTGGCAAAAATCAAACATACATATGAGGACTTGATGGACCTTATTTTGAGAGACAAAGTACTTTCCTCCATTAGCCCTGATTTTTTGGCCTATTTACATGAACGGAAGCCAGAATCGTTACAATCCCTTGAGTTGTTAGGGCGTCGCAGTTTCATAATTCAGATATACCAGGTTCGAAACCTGCTGCATGCGGTTTGGTAGCAGATCGCTTTGTGTGGATTTTTAACAATGGTATAAGCGCCGTACCGTTCAGAAAGCAATGGCAAACTACTGAATGAAAAAAATTGCCTAGAAAAATCACAAACAGCCAATAAAAGCTGGGGTTGATTGCCACGTCCTGTAAAGGATAAGCAACTAACTTTACCTGTTGCATCAGCTCATTCGGTGCAGATAAACAACCCTAGAGCTCGATCGCAAAGTACAGATCGAAATTTAGGCAGGAATAATGACCAAAATAGTGGATCTTTCCGAGGACGGTACAATTTTGGCAATCAACCTTATCACAATCAGAGAAACTCCCAACGATATTTTGGTGGAAATAGACCATCACAGGGCTACTTTAAATCTAACAGAGGATGGCGTAGATCTGATAATACCTACATGAACAGAGGAGACAGATCCTATTATATAAAGAACAACCAAAACTCTCCTCCATCTCAACACTGTCCAGGTTGTACGTGTCCTCAGCATTCTAATAATCCTCAGAATGGCAGAGAGAGTCGAAATTATTACCGGGGTAATAACAACTTTAATCGCTCGCGGAGCGTGGATCGAAAAAAACTCGAACTGGGGTCATAATAGTAACACAGGAGCAGTTAATCCCAATGGGGAAAACACAAATATTGCAAATGCGTGTGCGGCTGATTTATTTAATCCATCAAATTGTTCAGAATGCAGCACTCTGTTTCAGCCGGATGTGGTCTCCAGACTTTCTTGCGGTCATCCTGTGCCCGCGTTGTTACCTGCATTAGTCTCTCATGATGGGAAAGGCTCACTAATGTTTAACAGCGGTTTTTTAAATAATCAACTAGTTTCAGTCTTGCATGATACAGGTTGCACAACTGTTGGGGTGCGCAAATCTTTGGTAGACCCATCTTGCTGCACTGGGGAGAGTGTAAAATGTGTCCTATTTGGAGGCACGGTGAAATTCTATCCTGTGGCCATTGTGCACATTGATACTCCATTTTTCTCTGGTCAAGTTAAAGCATGTTTATTACAGGAACCAATTGCTGACATAATCATGGGCAATATTGTGGGTATAAAAGCGTGTTCACTCCAAGATATAGAAATCTTGGAACGTCAGCATATACTACACGCTAATATGGTCATTACAAGAGCACAGGCTCAAGAGGAAGAAGAAATGATTAACAATCATGACAAGGAAGACGATCAACATCTTATGCTGATGTTAACGAAAACATCATTTATTGATATGCAGAAAATTGACAATTCTTTGAAAAGATTTTTCAAATTGGTAAAATCAGATTTTCAATCAAACCAATTTTCAAAAAGGGTGACAATCGACAGTGTGGAAACCATAGAGGCATATCCCTTCTCAGTGTCCCTGGTAAAATCTACTCTAGAATCCTAGAGCAGAGACTCCGACGCCTAGCTGAGCCACAACTGGATGAGGTTCAGTGCGGATTCTGAGCGAACCGAAGTACTCAAGACCTAATCTTCACACTCAGACAGCTGAGTGAAAAGGCCCTTGAGTATAAGAGTGAGATCCATCTTTGTTTCATAGATCTAGAAAAGGTGTTTGACAGGGTCCCCTGGAGCAAACTTTGGGATTGTTTGGCAAGGAAGAATATTCCAGCACCTCTGATTCATGCTATACAGAGCTTCTACAAGTCTTGCAGAAATTATGTGAGGACAGCAAACCACAAGTCAGAAGAGTTCAGGACCACCACTGGTGAAAGACAAGGTGTTTTCCTGTCACCTTACCTTTTCATACTCCTCATGGACGATGTCATTAAGGCATGTAAGGAGAGAACAAGAAAGTATTCAGTGGGGTACTGGAAGATGAGACAGGTCTGTATTTCGGAGCTGGCATTTGCTGATGATGTTGCCCTAATTGCTAAATCAGAGGCACATCTCCAATTCAACCTGCAAGTCTGGAAGGAAGAGCTGGAGAAGAGAGGGATGGTCATAAGCAGCTCTAAAACAAAATCCATGGTGATATCACGAGAAGAAAGAAGACATCAGATTAAGCTGGGAGAACAGGTCCTGGAGCAGGTAGACCACTTTAAATACCTCGGAGCTATTATTGACCGAAAGGGAGGCATCAAAGAAGAGTTGGCCACTCGAAAAGCAGCAGCTGGGAGACTTTTTCAGGCCATAAATCGAGGATTCCTCAGCAAGAAAGAGGTTGGTAAGAAAACGAAGATGGCTGTATACCGCTCCACCTATGTCCCAGTCTTGACATATGGATGCGAGTCATGGGCAATGACTACAACCCAGAAAAGCCAGATCCAAACCTCAGAAATGAGGTATCTGAGGAAGGTGGTTGAAGTAACAAGAAGAGACATGGTCCGCAACCAGACGATACGTCAAGGCCTTAAATCCCACCCCCTGCAGACCCAAGTAGAACAGTCCCAACTAAGATGGTTTGGCCATGTCTGCAGAATGGGAGATCGGCTACCACGACAAGCATGGGAAACAAAGAGCCAAGGATCCAGACCCCCAGGATGACCCAGAGTCCGCTGGGAGGACAACATTAGACAATCTTTGAAGGACCGAGGACTAGAATGGAACCAGGCCAGGAGGAAGACAGCCGATAGGATAGTCTGGCGCTCTCTCTTCCAAACCTCTACACCTCACGGTAGAAGGGGAACAACTAAGTAAGTAAGGTAAAATCAGATGATGTTGATTGCTCAGAAAGGTCACAACCTTGGTATACAATTAAAAATGACATTAATTCGTAATGCTAGAGATGCTACATCGGTACAGCAGCAAATTATGGTACCAACCAATGTTCGACTTTACATTCTCAGACATGCGCATAATACAAACTGTGCAGGCCACATGGGCTTTGCTAGGACGAAATATAGAGTCTTACGGCATTTTTATTGGCCTGGAGTAGTCAGGGATGTCAAATTATTTTGTCGTTCGTGCAAGACATGCCAACAAGTGACTACAAAGGGTGCTTACCATAATGCACCTATACAGGCTGCGGATATTTCGGTGCGACCATTCGAAAAAATGGCCATAGACTTAATAGGTCCACTGTCAGTTCCATCAGCCAGAGGTCATAGATATGTCCTCACCTGTATTGATATGTGCACCAGGTGGCCAGAGGCAATACCTCTTAAACATATTGCTACAACCGATGTGGCTGATGCACTATTCCTCATTTTTATGAGAGTGGGGTTCCCTGACAACATTTTATCAGATAGGGGGACACAGTTTGTGTCAGATGTCATGTCTCATGTCATGAAACTATGTAATATTGATAGATCTCTTAGCTCTGTTTATCATCCTATGTCCAATGGCATGGTAGAACATCTAAATAAAATGCTGAAACAACTACTGGGGAAGGTGACCACGACGTATCCACAAGACTGGGATAGAGTGCTCCCAGCAGTGCTGTTCGCTTATCGGGAAGTCCCAAACGAACACACTGGGTTCTCGCCTTTTGAGCTCATGTATGGTGCTCCACCACAAGGACCCATGTCAATAATAAAACAATTACTTACAGGTTTGGAGATGACTCAGGAATGCCAGTCATCCTATGAGTATGTGGTGAATCTACGAAAGACATTTATAGACGCTTGCTAAATAGCGACTGATTCATCTGAAAAGGCAAAAGAAAAAGCTAGATCTCTTCAAAACTGTTGGAAAAAGTTAAGGAAATTACTTCCTGGAGAAGCTTACGTCCTGCTACCAACGAGAAAGAATAGCCTTCTCATTTCGTGGAGTGGTCCATATGAAATTATTTCAAAATTGACAGATGTTGATTACATTCTTGACGTGAAAGGCAAGAATAAAACCTTTCACATCGACATGCTCAAACAATTCCATGATAGACCTGAATATCTCAGGCCTATCTTAGATGCTGTTAATGAAGTATCCTCTGATCATCCTACATCTTACTCTTCATTATCAGTGATTCAAGAAGAACCCACTTCTTTTCATGATGTACCTTTGCAACTTCCTGTCATGTCTCTTTATCCGACAGAATCATGGGTAAATGTATCTATTTGTCCGGATCTATCCAGCGAACAACAATCTCAAATTCTTTCTATTCTAGAGTCATATCAGCAAGTTCTGACTAATATTCCAGGCCGAACTTCTATAATCTCTCACGATATTAGACTCACAGATTACAAACCTATTAAATTAAAGCCTTATCCTATCCCTATCCACTTTCAGGATCAGGTTGAAAAAGAATTAGGTCAAATGTTACAGCTTAACATTATTGCACCATCAGAGTCTGCTTATTCTTTCCCAATGGTTATAATCAAGAAGAAGGATAATAATATCAGATTATGCATGGATTTTCGTAAACTCAATTCCATAACGGAGTCTGACGCAGAGCCAATGCCAATTCTTGACGATTTACTGTCAAAACTTTCTAAAGCAACCTACTTTAGCAAATTTGACTTATCCAAGGGGTATTGGCAAATACTTCTCACGGAAAAAGCAAAACCTTTCACTGCTTTCACTACCCCTAAGGGTCTCTTTCAGTGGAATTTCATGTGCTTTGGCTTGGTAAACGCACCAGCGACTTTCGTTCGGATGATGAGGAAACTATTTTCTCATAGGTCTGATATCATCTCTTATATAGATGACATTTGTTTGTTCCACAACTCTTGGGGCGAACATGTTTCTGGATTGAAATCTCTTCTCGAAATTCTTCGCTCTAATAATCTGACAGCGAATCCTTCGAAAGTTCACATAGGTTTCAAAGAAATTTCTTTCCTAGGTCACAGAGTGGGCCATGGATTTCTTAAAACTGAGGATAAAACTGTCTCGAAGATTCTTAACCTATCAATTCCTAAGACTAAGAAGCAGGTGCGGAGTCTTCTCGGCCTTATACAGTTCTACAATAAATTTATGCCTCATTTATCTTCAGTTATGTCAGTTCTATCTGAGTTAACTACAAAAGGCTCCCCTAATAGAATTGTCTGGATGGAGGCCTGCAACATAGCTCTAGTCCATTTAAAGCATTACTTTTCATGTGCACCAATTTTAAAACTCCCTGATCCTCATCTCCCATTTATTCTCAGAACAGACGCCTCGATGTACGGTATTGGTGGCTCCTTGATGCAAGAAGTAGATGGAATGCTTCATCCTGTGATGTATGTGTCGAGGAAGCTCACAAAGACAGAAACCAGATATCCAATTATTGAGCGCGAGCTTCTCGCGATCGTATGGGCTGTCACAAAGCTTCAGCGTTACCTTCTTGGTTCTCGTTTCATCATTGAGACAGACCAGAAGGCCCTATCGTTCCTTCAAAAGTCCAACATGAAAAACGCACGAGTCGCACGTTATGCAATTAATTTGCAAATATATGACTATATTATTCGACCTATTGAGGGCAAGTCCAATGTGCTTGCACACGTTCTGTCTAGATGTACATAGACAGAAATGCCCGATTCTCAAGAATCTGACGTTGCTGCGACCCATTGACCAAGGTACAGTGCTGATCGTCTACAAATACCTCGCTAACTTAAAAGAGCTATCCTGACAATATCCATAACCAGATACAGATTACCATTGTTATCAAGAGAAACAACTCAAGTCATTTGAAGTCATGATAACAGACGTTTTATGTGAATACATTCAAATCGTTTTACACTACATCAAGATCCATGAACAGTACACAGGACCTGATTTCCAGACAGTCATGATGTATGCAGTAAATGAACCAAGTCAACCAGTATCTCAGATAAACAGTATAAGGCTCTTTGTCATATCTTAATGGCAATCCTTCACAAAATGACTGGGATGCAGAACTTTAAAAAGATCATATTTCCTATTCCAGCAACCGAACTTCAAAATGTTGGGGCTCAGAGACTGTGACACTCAAGAGGCAAAATATGAAAAGAAATCTCACACAAGAAACAATTGATTCGATACGCCTATGGAGAACTTCGCCATTTGAACATTCTTTTTCTTTACTTAAACCAGTTATGTGACTCTAAAGTGCTAAAATTACGAATAGTAAGCTTTCACACTAATGAAAGATGAACCTATCATTGATGACACTCAGTAACTATAGTTAATCAGTTTTACACAATGCTACAGACAGCACACACAGGATCATGTGGACATTTACATTAACATAATTATTATACTTACTTAATACTATTTAATTAGATCTTTCAGTTCATTCACCTTTTAATTAAATGCATTCAGATATTTCATTTTCCAAAACTTCACAATTTCATTATCATATTTCTTCAAATTTTCATTGATTTTTCCATGGTGCTGACTACATTCCATAGACTGTTGCTCAGGTATGACATAGACTGGACGGTAACTTCTCGCATTTTCTAAAAATGACTTCCTATATGGAAAACTTTCAGTTTTCGCTGGGGGGGCGGGGTAAAAGTGTTACCTCTCACTTTGCTCACAGGCTTGTAAATCATCGCTGTACGCAACGGAGCAGAACGCGAAAACGCTTCGAGTGTGAAAGCGTGCGAGTGGTGGAATGTGAGTGACACAGGTATTTAGTTTATGACGTGGACAGGGTCTGCTGCGGGGGGAACGAAGGTGATCGTTAGGACAGTGGAGTTTGGCTTGGGTTTTAAAAAGTGTATGTATTTTTATGTGAGAGCGACAGACCAGTGTTTATTGTTATAAAATATTTCAGAATCAGGATAATTGACTCAATTCATTATGATGTGTGCCTGATTGTATGTGGCTTAAGGAGATGAACAGTAAGTGATTTGAATAAATACGGATTTGTAAAGTATGAAGGCGTCGTAGACGGTACATAGACATTCTGACTTTAAACCGGCACCACGACATTATTGCTTATGTCTGCTACTGAACACATTTGTATTTCTGATGTACCGTCAGATCATCATATGCTCTCAAAAGAAGTGAAGTACACTTATGTTGTATTGTGACATATTAAATGTGATAAAACGTACAACAAGCTGTTGATCAAGATTATTCAAGTTGGCCATTCCTTACGTTACTGTTTAGACTGTTGTCTATTATATCAAAATACCTTACAAGACCAGTGCAGCACATTAATATACTCGTTACCCAATAGCCTTCAATAAGTATAAGGTAACACTACTATAATGTGAATATATCTTGAAATGTTACAAGAATTAACAACTACCTAAGATATCAAGTAAGATGTCTAACAGATTCATTTCCATGTTATTTCTCGAATTTTAAAGATAACAGAAAAATAAATAACAACAAAATCAGGTTTTAGGTAATCATGTCTTAAATAATACACTTGCAGGGCCATAGAGCGTGAACTGCATAATGGGGTGAACCCAAACTTGGTTCATCCCATTTATGGTGTCTCAGCAATGCACTTGGCATCTGGACAAGGAGAAGAGGCAACACAGTTCATGTTGCTACATGGAGGAGATCCTAACATTGTGTGAGTTTTGTCTACAGTTTGTTATTCTAGAAAGAGATATTATACATTTTCAAGTAGGTTATTTTTATGTGTGCTAATAATGTGTTACTGGAAAGTAAGTATGCCAGACAAGAGTTTTGGGATCAGTTGCATAAGTGACAGAATTTTGAATAGTTTATATCTTTATGTCTGCTGTTTTGGCTACGTTATCTATCCCTCTCAGCATGTATCATGTTTTGTTCATTTAAAAAATCTTTGCCAGTTTACAAAGTTAACTGTTTTGCTGTGTGAGAACATATCTGTCTTAATACTTACATGATTTCAGGTCTTTGGAGGGTTTAACACCGCTGCATGTAGCGGCTTCATGGGGAGATTTGAAAACTCTTCAGTTACTGTTAAGGAATGGGGCTGACATCAACATTCATGATCAGGTCTGTAACCAGAAATGTAATAGGCAAGTGTACTTTTCACACTTGTATATCAGACCATGAAAAGCAATCAGGTGAATAAGTTTCTACTTAGCATTTAATGGAATAGGATGAGCATAATTTTAAATGCAAGGCAGTTTTATGGCTTCAAATAAATGCTGACATACAACACATAAAAATAAACAATAAGTGAAAAAACTCAAGAACTTCATTAATAACTGAATGAAACACTGTTATTATCGAAATGAGGAAGGAAGACAGCAGTTGTGGGGAATGAGGGAGTTTGTAAAGTCTAAGGAAATGAATGAAAAAAAAAGGGTCATACTGTCTGAAAATATGGAGTCCTACACCTAGAGTCCAATGAGCAAGAGAAGAAAAAGATGATCTTAAAAGGAAACAAAAACTGGAAAAGAGGTCTCAAGAGCTGGCATAAAAAACCATGATACATTGTGGGAGGAATCAACAGATTGTGAAAGGCAGGACATTATGGGGAGATTGATTTAAAGTAAAGACTATTTTCAGAGTGAAAGAGGCCAACAGTGCAAGGGAGTACTCATTGTGTGAACACAGTTTAATATTATAATGCTTGCATAATATCATTTCTCATGAGTAAAATATATAGTGATTATCTTTTTATTACCTGCTGGCATTTTCTTTATCATACGACAGGATGGAAAGACAGCTTATGATCTGGCCGTAGAAGGAGAAAATAAGGAGTGTGCACAGCTTCTGCAGTACGTTTCTGTGGTGCAAACTGTGAAAGATAGCAGAACATCCCCTAGTCATGTTGGTATGTTAATATAGTTTATTATGTGACACTAAACAGCTAAGTCAGGTGGTAATCCTTTTGAAATCTAGCTAAAGTTTTAACTGATACACAGCTTAGCCTAATTATCAAACAGGAAGGTATTGAGCCTTCTTTCTTGCTTAGCTTAGGTTGTCCATATCTCATGCCATATAGTAGCGTGCTGGTGTTGCAGGCATTATATATCGCAACTTTTGTCTTCTGCTTTTTATATTTATTGCAAATTCACAGAAAGCGTAAATTTATATACATATATATATATATTTTTTTTTTCTGGAATAAGATGCAGGATCTGCCATAAAAGTGATAATGTGACTAAGAGTCGGCTGGAATCATGTTAAAGTTCCAGTTTCTGCAATATTATTAAATAAGTTTTACATTCCCTTTTTATACTCTTTGTGTCATATACAATTGTGTACTCCTCAGATCTGAAAAGGAATGTAATCATAGATGGGAAAAGTTGCTGTCAGAACAGTGTTTGTGATCATGGAAAAAGCAAAAACTTGGCATGTCATATCAGCAACTCTGTGCGTGAGTTTGAGGCGCCTTTAGAAATACATTCAGATACAGTTACTAAAAGAATATATAATTACTTAGAAGAGGGAAAACAAGTTTACTTTGATGCAACATCTCCAGACACGCCTGTTTTGGGAATAAAACCAGCTGGGACTGCATATGCTGACGGTCATGATTGTTCCTGCCAGGAACATCTACATGATATTTTCCATCATCGAGATCAAATACTACAAAATACAGACATGCCGAAATTCTCTTTGTCACATGAATCTTCCTGCTGTTCATTTACAGATGATTCCAGAGCATGTAAGAATTTCATTCTTGATCACTCAAGATTTAATGGTATACCCAGTGTGCCAGTGAGAGAGACCTCATTAAATGGTATACCCATCTCATATCCACATCATATGTGCCAAGTATGTAGAAGTAAAAACTTTGATCACTCATTTTGTACTGACATGTCACCCTACTCTTACACAAATACTCAAAACCAGTCTCTCAATTGTGCCAGATCACCAGTGCTTTCTGGAAGTTACAGAATGATATCAAATGCTGGATTTTGCTGTAAAATGAGACATAATACCAGGTCTCCATCTCCTAACCACAGTTGCTGTTCACATTTTGTAAATTCATCATCAGGATCATTCTCGACATTATGCAAAGGAAAATTGCCAGGCTCATTTTTACCTGCCATTGATAAAGAAAACCAACTTTCAATGAGCAAGCAATCTCCTGAAATGACTTATGTAGACAAATCAACCATAAAAACTCAAGTTTTTTCACTTGATGATCTCAAGTGTTGCAAAAATCCTAACAGTTGTGAAACTTCACCATGTAGGCCAAACACACATATTTCTTCCAAAGAAAGCCAGAAAAAATCAGAGTACATGAACAGATGTATTTTGCCTCTTTCTGAGACAAAGACAGATGCACTTGAAATCTTTGACACTGGTTCTCCAACAAGAATGTTGGAGTGTAAATACAAAAAACAAGGTATAGTAGGCAAAACTCAAACTCGGTTCAGCCCAAACTTGAAAGTTTCAACGGAACACCCATTTGACTCTTCTGTGAGTGACTACTTTAGTGCACCTATTTCCTTACTTCATGGTTCTGCGAAAAAAGTATTAAAAGATGAAATTGTTGTATCGTCTGAAATGAGCAAGGAGGATGTTATTAAATCAGACCAGATTTCAGGGACTGTACTTAATGCTGGAAAATTATTTCCACCTTTGCTAAATGGTTGTACTAAAACTTCATGTATTGATGGAAATAAAAATTCAGTTTCGGAAGTAAAAGAAAATTTTACAACTAACATAAACAATAACAGGAAAAAACCTAAAAGAAGATCATTTCTCCATCCACAAGAAACAGCTGCACTTCTGCCAAAGTCACAGTTGAATCCGCATCAAAGAGTAGCTGAATTTATCCTTTCTGTGCAAAACTTGATGACCAAATGCAGTTTTGAAAATTGTGATAATGATAGCCTAACTGTCAACCTTTCTCCAAGATCTGAGGAAAATACACTATTTTCAGAATGCCAAGAACAAAACAGCATTGGTCATACAGAGCAGACCATGGTTGAACATCACAGTAGGCCAGAAGAGAGAACAAATGCAACGATGAATACTTCAAGTTCTTCCATAGACACATTTGCTACATGTGATGAAGGTTATATTAATGCCTTCACTAATGTGAACACACTGCGTGAAGTTGAAAAAGAGTCAACACTTAATGGAATCACAGCAAAAGAAACTCATGATGCTGCAAGGATTAGAACAGTTGTCGGCAGTGTCGAGAAAATGACTGTAGAAGATAGTTCTTCAAAGTCGAAATCACCCACTAAATTACTAGAAGATAGTCCTTCAAAGTGGAAATCACCCACTAAATTACTAGAAGACAGTCCTTCAAAGTGGAAATCACCTACTCTAGTACTTCCTGATGATGACATAATGACATCAGATGACAGCTATATTCATAACACCCATTCGAGAGTGTATAGAATGAAATTTAAACCAAAATTTACAAGTCACAATGGAAGAGCTCCATCCACAGGAAAAAAGAACCAGGTAGTTTCAACAAAGCAAACAAAGCCAAGTCAAGAAATCGTAAAAAGGGAGAATCCAGTAGAGATATTCCCAGCTAAAAAGCGTTCATCGAGTGACAGCTTGTTCAGCACTATATCAGTGAAGGAATACATTTACAGGGACAAAGAATTGAACATAACATTAATTGAGCGGCACATTCCTTCAGACTGTGGTAGCAGCGTTGGTCGTAGATCACTGGAAAGCACAAATAGCAGGGCAACCTTAGATTCTGAAGCAACTGTCATTTATGACTGGCATGCAATGAATGAAGTTTTAAATGATGAAAGCCTGAAGGTACAATCTTCATCTTCAGGAGTGCCTAACAGCCATTATAAAAAAGAAATGCTGGATCCAGTCAGTTGTGATGTTTCTTGTCCTCAGAAGCATATTGGAAGCTTGCAGAACAAATATGACGATCATTCATCCTCTGACAATACTGTACACAGCAGTGAAAGCATAAGGGGTGATGATGATTATGCTGAAGAGAAAACTGCAGGCATTATCATACCAGCTCATCTAGAAAAAATGACATGTCAAGAAATCTCTCAGGAGCTGCAGAAGTATGGAGAAATTCCTGGCCCTGTGATACCAGCCACACGACAAGCATACCTCAGGCGTCTCACAACACTTGAGTCCAACCCTGGCCTTATGACTCTGTCTAAAACATGCCCAGGTTTGTATATACATGTAATTCCAAGTGTGAAAATCCAAGGTGTCACAAATGTGTTTACTGAACCATGAATAAAACATAAAAAGTAAATAAGCAAAAGAATTACAAAAGGAGAAAAATAAATTTATATCACCTGAAATTATTAATAAAAAGTATGAAATCAAATGTAAACTCTCATGTCTCCTCTTTCTTTCTCTATCTCTCTCCTTCTTCTTCCTTCCCGCACTTTAAAAAAAAAATGTTTAAACTTAATATAGGAAATATGAGTAGTTAAAATTGTAAGGACAAAACATACAGAACTAGAAATTAAATAGCCACAGAAATGTTCTGTTAACTGGTATACAGCATGGGAAAAAAATTATTGGAAAGGACATAGCCAGTAGTTAACTGGCAGCAGTTTAATGTATTATCAAAAATAGTAGACACCATCTATTATAACTAATTATAACCCATTAGGGGTTTCCATTTAGAAAGAACCCAAAAAAATGTGTGTGTATATATATATATATATGTATACACACACATAGACTGTATATATTTAATTATTTTTCACCTCCGTTCTATATGCGATATATTTTTTAATATTTTCACTAATTACATTGCACCTGTCTCCTTTTTGTCTTTGTTTACTCATTTTTTTATTTAAATTTCACTCACTGTATAGTCCTTCTCCCTTGTGAATTTATCTCATTGTTCATTTGATATTCTCATTCTTAAGTCAGCATGATTCTTTTATTTATGTACAGTTGACATTCAAAAATCCAGCAACCTCCGGACCTGAGGAGTGCCGGATTGTTGAAAATGCAGGATTTTTTATGGTTATATATGCTGTATATATATCCTGCCAACAGGAGCTTCAGAGCTTGATGAATCGCTTCACTAAAGCATGCAAGGACTTTGGCCTCACAATAAGTCTAAAGAAAACGAATGTGCTGAGTCAGGATGTGGGTGCTGCACCAGTTATCACTATCGATAACTATGAATTGGCAGTGGTGCACCACTTCACATACCTAGGGTCTACCATCAATGACAAACTCTCACTGGATACAGAAATCGACAGCCGCATTGGCAAAGCTGCAGCTACCTTTGCCCGCCTCACATCGCGTGTTTGGGGAAACTCTAAACTCACAATGAAGACCAAAGCTGCGGTATATAATGCCTGCGTCACCAGCACACTCCTATATGGCAGCGAGACCTGGACGACCTATGCTAAGCAAGAAAGAAGGCTCAATACCTTCCATTTGCGGTGTCTACGCCGCATCCTCGGCATCTCGTGGAAAGATAAAGTGACAAATGTCGAGGTGTTGTCACGTGCTGGCCTTCAAAGTATGTATACGCTTCTTAGACAGCGCAGACTTCGCTGGCTTGGCCATGTTCGCCACATGGAAGATGGTCGCATCCCAAAAGATATCCTCTACGGACAATTAGCAGATGGCAAGAGAGCAGTTGGGCGACCACAGCTGAGATTCAAAGATGTGTGCAAGAGAGATATGAGAGCACTGGACATGGATCCAGCAACATGGGAGGATGAAGCTGCGGATCGCACTAAGTGGCGATGCTATTTACGGCGCCACCTCAGATTGGGCGAAGAGAGGCTCACACAAGAAGCAGAGGTGAGGAGAAAACGTCGAAAGGAGCACCAGGAAAATAAGCAGCTGAGGGCTGCCACCTCAGGGGCGCATTCCCATAGTCAGTTATGACTGAAGGGGCTATTATTACTATTATTATTATTATTATTATATATTTAACACCTCTACACCTCACGGTAGAAGGGGAACGACTAAGTAAGTAAGTATATATTTAACAGAAACTGACTACCAGTACAGTCCTTTAAAGAAAGAAAATTAAAAACTAAATGAAAAGCAAATGAAATTTTAATGTTCATCAACTAAATAAAACAGTTCTACAGAATTTTAGTTCAACAGCTGCATCAAAACATAAACGGCTCCAGAAAACAGTGGCGCGCCAACGCGGTAAATTAAAAAATGCGCTCGGAAATCTGAAGGAACCGGATTATCGATGGGCGGATTTTTGAATGTCGACTGTATTTGTTTTTACACTGAATCTTGGGATATCAATAATTTTAAAAAGACATCAAAAACTTCTGTCATCTGTCTACCAGTTTCATTCTCTGCTCATCGTCCCTTCTACCATTATCACAATTATTATTATTCTTCGGCCGTCACTCCTCTGAAGTTTAACTCCACCATCAGTGACAGCTGATCATTGTGTCAAGTACTGGAAAATCTTGTGTAGCTTTTTTAAGCAGTCATTGTGTGAGCCTGTGGGTCTGTTGTGTCCTATTCTTTATCGTGGCCTATGGGTCTCTGTGTCTGCTTTGTTATGTTCTTTATGTTAACCTGTAGGTCTTTATGTCTGCTTTGTCCTGTTCTTCATGTTAGTCTGTAGGTCTCTATGTCTATAACACATAAGGAAGGGAAACCCGAGGCCTGTAAACAGTAAATAAATATTAGACAAACATAAAGGTATGTTTTCAGGCACTCGTAAGAAATAAAGAAGTAGAACACTAAAAGTTAGTTGCTTATCCTTTACAGGACGTGGCAATCAACCCCAGCTTTATTGGCTGTTTGTGATTTTTCTAGGCAATTTTTTTCATTCAGTAGTTTGCCATTGCTTTCTGAACGGTACGGCGCTTATACTTACTTACTTACTTACTTAGTCGTTCCCCTTCTACCGTGAGGTGTAGAGGTTTGGAAGAGAGAGCGCCAGACCATTCTATCAGCTGTCTTCTTCCTGGCCTGGTTCCATTCTAGTCCTCGGTCCTTCAAAGATTGTCTAATGTTGTCCTCCCAGCGGACTCTGGGTCGTCCTGGAGGTCTGGATCCCTGGCTCTTTGTTTCCCATGCTTGTCGTGGTAGCCAATCTTCTCCCATTCTGCAGACATGGCCAAACCATCTTAGTTGGGACTGTTCTATTTGGGTCTGCAGCAGATGGGATTTTAGGCCTTGACGGATCGTCTGGTTGCGGACCATGTCTCTTCTTGTTACTTCAACCACTTTCCTCAGATACCTCATTTCTGAGGTTTGGATCTGGCTTTTGTGGGTTGTAGTCATTGCCCACGACTCGCATCCATATGTCAAGACTGGGACATAGGTGGAGCGGTATACAGCCATCTTTGTTTTCTTACCAACCTCTTTCTTGCTGAGGAATCCACGATTTATGGCCTGAAAAAGTCTCCCAGCTGCTGCTTTTCGAGTGGCCAACTCTTCTTTGATGCCTCCCTTTCGGTCTATAATAGCTCTGAGATATTTAAAGTGGTCGACCTGCTCCAGGCAGGACCTGTTCTCCCAACTTAATCTGATGTTTTCTTTCTTCTCGTGATATCACCATGGATTTTGTTTTAGAGCTGCTTATGACCATCCCTCTCTTCTCCAGCTCTTCCTTCCAGACTTGCAGGTTGGATTGGAGATGTGCCTCTGATTTAGCAATCAGGGCAACATCATCAGCAAATGCCAGCTCCGAAATATAGACCTGTCTCATCTTCCAGTACCCCACTGAATACTTTCTTGTTCTCTCCTTACATGCCTTGATGACATCGTCCATAAGGAGTATGAAGAGGTAAGGTGATAGGATATCACCTTGTCTTAAACCAGTGGTGGTCCTGAACTCTTCTGACTTATGGTTTGCTGTCCTCACATAATTTCTGCAAGACTTGTAGAAGCTCTGTATAGCATGAATCAGAGGTGCTGGAATATTCTTCCTTGCCAAACAGTCCCAACGTTTGCTCCAGGGGACCCTGTCAAACGCCTTTTCCAGATCTATGAAACAAAGATGGATCTCACTCTTATACTCAAGGGCCTTTTCACTCAGCTGTCTGAGTGTGAAGATTTGGTCTTGAGTACTTCGGTTTGCTCGGAATCCGCACTGGACCTCATCCAATTGTGGCTCAGCTAGGCGTCGGAGTCTCTGCTCTAGGATTCTAGAGTAGATTTTACCAGGGACACTGAGAAGGGATATGCCTCTAAGGTTTCCACATTGTCGATTGTCACCCTTTTTGAAAATTGGTGTTATGATGGCAATCTCCCAATCCTTTGGTATGGTCTTGTTGCACCATGCTGCCTGTAGGACCTTTAAGAGTAATAGGTCGCCTGATGCTCCCATGTACTTAACCATTTCTGGTGTTATACCATCATGCCCTGCTGCTTTCCCCATCTTGATTTTCTCTAGTGCTGCCCTCAGTTCTTCCATCTTTATGTCATCTTCACCATCATTGGTTTTCTCTTCTGTGCTAGTGGTTATCATTTCTGATGCTTCACCATGCTCACCATCCAGGAGTTCTGAGAAATATTCTTTCCATCTTTCCATTACTTCCTTCGGGGCAGTAAGCAATTTGCCTTGCTTGTCCTTTATAAATTTGAGAGGGCATTGTTTTTCTTTCCTCATGTTCTTTAGGGTCTTATAGAACAATTTCTGGTTTTCTTGTGCATCTTTTTCTAGCTTTTCTCCAAATTCTTCCCAGGACTTCTGTTTTGCTGCTAGCACTTTGTTCTTTGCTTCTGTTCTGAGTGTCACATATTCTCTATATTTTTCCATTTGTCCTGTTGTGTTTTTAGCTCCTAAGTATTGTTTCCATGCCATTTTCTTCTCTCTTATTTTCTCTTTGGCTTCCTCTGTCCACCAATGTGTCCTCTTTCTCTGGTTCCCAAGTCGGACTTCACCGCATGCTTCTGCAGCAGCTGTCTTTATGATATCCTTGAATTTATTCCAGAGGGTTTCCAAGTCATCAGGTCGTTCTTCTGTGTTGCTCACTGCTGTAGCAATAAGCCCCTGATATCTGGTCTTAATTTCTGGCTCTCTCAGCTTGTAGGTCCTAATGCTCATTTCTCCTGCTCGTTTACTTGGTTTCTTGCGTGATGTTGGGCAGTTCCTAGGCTGAGCAACTCTTTCAGTTGTTCGTTTGATTGTTAGCAGGTAGTGATCACTTCCAATCTCTGGCCCCCTCCAGACTCTTGCATCTCGGACATATCTGAATGAGCTTCTCCGAACAATGGCATAATCGATCACTGACTTCTCATTCTTGGTTGGTTCACATCTAGTGTATGCATGTATGCGCTTATGGGGGAACTTTGTGTTTGTAATGATCAGATTCTGCTCACTGCAGAATCTAAGGAGTCGCTTTCCATTGTCATTGAGAGTATCTTCTCCATATCTTCCGATAACTCCACCCCATCTAGCATGGTCATTTCCAACTCTGGCATTAAAATCTCCGAGCATAATAACTTCATCTAGGCAGTCATCCACTGTCCTTTGAAGCAGCTCGAAGAATTCCTCCTTGACCTCTGCTCTCTCATCCTCATTTGGCCCATTACGGCGCTTATACCATTGTTAAAAATTTACACAAAGCGATCTGCTACCAAACCGCCTGCAGCAGGTTTCGAACCTGGTATATCTGGATTATGAAACTGCGTTCATATCCATTAGGCCACAGACGCCGACAAGTAGAACACTAGACAACAGAAAAACAACAGACGTGAGTGGCTTACCCAGGATTCGAACCCCAGACCTTCCGTGTGACAACACCGCCTAGCTATGCAAGCGAATCACACTATTCTCCCAGCCATCTAGGCATCACCAAAAAATGATGCTTCGATGACTGATCATCAGTGCGAACCGAAAGAGTTTATGTCTACTTTGTCCAGTTCTTTATGTTAGCCTGTGGGTCTCTTTTTTTTTTTTTTTTTTTTAAGGTGTTTGCTATTTTTTTTGGTAGCATGCTCCTTTCAACCCTCTACCATATGCATGGAGCTGTTGGTTATATCAGGAGGTGTTTCATTTATTGTAATGTTTTTGTTTGTATTTGTTTTATGCTCAATACTATATTATCTCTAGCAGGTATTTTTCCTTTTGTAGTTATAGCTCAGTATGGTTTTATTATCAAAATATGATTTTGTCTAAACTGTTATGCATTTAATATTCATTGGAGGATTATTTAGTTAATCCGAATTTATCTGGAGGGAATCTTCCACCACTGTTGACTGGCTCGCATCCTTATTTATTTATTTTTGTTTTTTATATGTTGGCTTTTGTTTTTGTAATATAGTGTTCTATTAGCTTTTTACTTCTGATGGGGTCTTAGTGCCTATGAGATTTTCTACACTCATTTCTACCTTGTGATTACTACAGTATGTCTTAATGTTTTTCCTCTGCTGGTCATATCTTTTGCAGTCCACTAGAAAGTGTCTAATTGTGTTTGGTTCTTGACACTCTTCGCATGTGGGTTCCTCTATCATGAAATATCCAGTTCAAATTTTTTGTTAATTGGTATTTTTAGTTCGTCTTGTACTTGACATTTTTTGCTTGGTTTTTTCAGGATTTTGTGTGCGTCTTCCTTTTTTGCTTTCATTCATTCATAACCCTCCACTCCCAAAGGAGCATAGGCCTTCAACAAACACATGCCAAGTCCTTTCACGTGCCATCATCTCAAGTTCTTTCCACATTCTCGTCATTTTCACCTCTGTTTCCAGCTCTCTTCTCCATGTGCTTCTTGGTCTACCTCTGCCTCTCTTGCCCTGGGGGTTCCAGAACAAGGTCTGCCTTGTAATGCTATCAACAGGTTTCCTCAGTGTGTGTCCTATCCATCGCCATCGTCTTCTTCTCATCTCTTGTTCCACTGGCACTTGTCTGGTTCTTGTCCTCAGTTCCACGTTGGTAACCTTGTCATACCATTTGAATCTCTCTATTCGACGCAAGCACCCATTTATGAATTTTTTGCTTTGGTTCCATGCTATTATCCACTCTTTAGTTATTGCTTGGGCAATTAAGTTGTGGGTCTCTGTGTTTGCTGTGTCCTTTATGTTAACCTGTAGGTCTCTGTCTGCTTTGTCCTGTTCTTTCTGTAGCCTGTAGGTCTTTATGTCTGCTTTATCATGTTCTTTATGTTAGCCTGTGGGTCTTTATGTCTGCATGCCGTTCAATTACATGAAATTTCTGTTCTAATAAAATAACAAGCCTCTTCTTATTTGTGCTGTCAGTGTTTCCATCTGAAGTATTCTTCCTTTTGTCCATTTTGTTTAGGGTACTTCTAAAAAAATAACAACTGTATATTTTAATATGATACAGTAGGCAGCAGCACATCCACACGTGACAATAGGCAAGTGCAGACTAACGTAGTGGAATATAAATCGCTAGTTTATAAACTCGCCTCACTTGTCATTTTTGTGCATGATTTAAAGTGTTTGGACAAATCTGGGGGAAAAAAAAAACTTGCATTAATTAAATTTTGGTTCGCATTAAATGCGATCCGGGTATCATTTACTAATTACACTAAATAGAATTCACACTATTCCAACTCACGTTAATCACAACCTAGCTGTAGTTTCTTTTTGTTTTGGCAATATTGATATAGATATATACATTCTTCATCAGACTACCCACCTGAAATGCGGCAAGCTTTGAATGGACAATTTGATTCATCAGGTCTTGTAGAATTGGAATCTAAGATGGTTGAAGTCTTTAGCATGACTAAAAATGGTCACTGTTGGCGTGAGGGAACTGTAAAGTCATCTTTCACATACTTGCTGCTAGATCCTCGCGTCACTGACAACCTCCCATTGAGAGCCAAAAATATGTGTAAGTATTAGTGGTTGTGATAGAATGAAAGTTTTTATTTTTTTTAAAGCAAGGAAAATAAGTCAGCAGGCATTTAAGTAGAAGTCTGTTGCATCATATATGGAGGTTTGAATTGATACAAAAATGATGGACAAAACCAGGTGAGGTTCAACCTTACTAAAAAGTACACAATGCATATCGAACGTAGTGACAATGTCTTCTAGGATTAGTACATTTGCAATATAACTAAAGATACACAAACAATGCAAGTTGAACATTGTGACAAAATGTCTTCATCAGTGATTTGTACAACTTCTTCTTCTTTGATCCTTAGCCGCCGACCGCCAAAGCAGTCAGTGGCCATCACGCCTAGTGGCGTCTTGTAGGGCAACAACAAATTGATTCCACTTTGCTCGGTCGGCGGCTATCCTTCGTACAGTGCCCCAACTCTGGTTCATTCTTTGCATCTCAGCCTGCACAGTCCTCCGCCAGGTTGTTTTTGGTCGGCCTCTCTTTCGTATTCCTTCAGGTGTCCAGAGCATAGCTGTTCTTGTGATGGCATCGGGGTCTCTTCTGAGGACATGGCCAACCCAGCTTCAGCGTCTGCCAGCTATGATGGTGTGCATGTCCTCTTGCTTGCTCCGAGTAAGCAGATCTTGGTTGGTGATGGTATTCAGCCAAAAGATTCGGTGAATTTTTCTTAGGCATGTTGTGTGAAAAGAAGACAATTTCGACATTTCCTTCTCTGTAGTTCTCCAGCATTCCGCACCATAGAGAAGCACAGAAAGCACGCAGCTCTGATATAATCTTAATTTTGTGCTTGTGCTGTATTGAGAGGACTTCCAGATGTTGTTTAGGCTAAAAAAGGCTGTTCTTGCCTTATTCATTCTGATGTTGATGTCTTTGCCTGCCCCGCCGTCTGGTGTTACTATGCATCCTAGGTATGTGAAGGTGTCTTTCTGTACCAGTTGCTGATTCCTTACTGATATGGGCTCAGGGTTGCTCACATTGAGCGTCATGACCTCTGACTTCTTTAAATTGATGTTCAAGCCCACCTGCTGGCTAAACTTATTAAGTCTATCCGTTTTTTCCTGGATGTGTTGATGTGAATGTGCAATGTCATCTGCATATTCCAGATCTTCCAATGTAGAAAATGTAGTCCATCTTATTCCTCTTGGACTGCCCTCTGTTTGGTGCATCACCCAATCTATGACTGTTAAAAATAGAGTTGTTGATAAGGGGCATCCCTGTCGTTCTCCTGTCTTCACCTCAAAGGTTAGGTTGCTCTGCCCAACATTACACGTAAAGTTGGCATAGAGGCTTTTTATGATTGACACTATGCAGCTTGGAATTCCATAAGCCCTCAGTATTTTCCACAAACTGTCCCTATGTATGCTGTCAAAAGCCTTTTCAAAATCAACGAAATTAATGTACAGCTGTTTTTGCCATTCTGAGCACTGCTCTATAATGTTCCTGAGAGTGAATATATGATCTACACATCTTCTGTTCTTTCTAAATCCTGCTTCTTCTTTCCTCAGTTTGTGGTCTACTGCTTTTGAAATTCTCTGTATAATTATCCTGCCTAGTATTTTGCTGGGAACTGAGAGAAGAGTGATTCCTCTCCATTATTGCAGTCTGCAAGATCTCCCTTCTTGGGCAATTTGACAATTATTCATTTGTTCCACTCTGATGGTGTTGTCCCCGTTTTCCAGACTTGTGCAAATAGTGGTTCTAATAGTTCTGCTGCTAGCTCAGGGTCTGTCTTAAATAGCTCTGCATTTAAGTTATCATGGCCAGGAGCTTTTCCGTTCTTTAACCCTTTGATTGCTGTGATGATTTCTTCTTTTCGTGGAATGTCTGTATTTACATCTAGATCGTTTTCAGCCTCAGGAACATTCAATTGTGTCTCTGGTGGTTCCTTGTTCAGAGTTTCTATGAAGTGCTCTGCCCATCTTGTTTCCTGTCCCTCTGCTGTTGTGATGAGATTTCCTTGCTTATCTCTTACTAATGTAATATTGTTTGCACCTCGTTTTCCGCTGACAAATTTAGTTATTTTGTATACTGTGCTTTGTTCATTTCTCAGTGCTGCCTGTCTTGAAAGATCGTCTAGGAAATTCCTTTTGTTGGCTCGGGTTTGGCGTTTAACTTCCTTGTCCAGCTGACTGTACTGTTCACTATATAGTTGCTTTAACCTGGGGGACTTCGCTTCTGTTTTCTTTCTTTTCATTTCCTTTCTCACTGTTATGGTGTTTAATGTTTCTGGTGTTATCCAGTCTTGCTTCTTCCTTTCCTGGAATCCCAAGCATGATTTGCTGCTTTCCTTATATATTGTTGAAATGGTGTTGAATTTCTGGTCTATATCATCAGTCAATGTCTTTTCCTGACTTATGGCAAATTGATATCGTTTCTTTATGTCAGCCGCAAAAGCGTTTCTAGTAAGGGGGGCCTTCAATTTGCTAATGTCAAACCTTTTCTGTGTAGTTAGAGTTGGTCCAGCCCTTAGTTTCACTTTCAGTTTTGCTACTACTAAATGTTGATCACTTCCCACATCTGCACCTCTTCTTACCTTCACATCTTGTAATGCATGTCTCCATCTACCGTTAATCATGATGTGGTCTATCTGGTTTCTGTCCCGACCATTTGGTGATTCCCATGTTAATTTGTGAATTTCTCTATGTGGGAAAAGTGTTCCTCCAATGACCAGGTTGTTAATACTACAGATATTAACGCCGTCTGCTAAAGGTTACCAGACGTGCAATTATAAAGGTTAAGACATTTAATATATTGCGATAGATGTTTCAATTAATGAACGCTTTATACACGATCGATTATGACGTGTATAGCGTTGTTTAGGACACAGTCGGTAACTAAGAAACGCTACCCTTTTCACATTGACCGTCAAGCTGTTAAGACGCGTCTGACTCTCCTTCCAATGTTGGGCATGGTATTGCCATACAGATATATTTTATGTAAGTACGGACATGGGTCAGTCCATTGCTATTACGAAGATTTGAAATGATTAAAGGTCAGTACGAAAGTGAAAATTAAGGAAGGATGAATTACAGTTCATAGTATTTGATTTTGCCAGACTCATAGACTCACTGTCGGCCGTTGGAAAACCCCAACCGCGCGTGCATACAGCTATGACAATCTGCATACAGTAATTTGATTATTGGACAAGGACTGATAGGATATCTGCATATCTATGCCATATATTTTCAAGTTATAATATGTACCTTTGTGATCAACATGCATGAATCGTTTTGACGTGTAAACTGTATTAAATGTTGGTGGACTCAATGGAACCGACTTGTCACATCAATCGTATTCCAAGTCATTCAATTATTGTTCAGAATCTTCCACCCCTGCATTCGCGTAATCTTACATAGAAGGCACGATACACGATCACTCAAGAATATCAAGAAGATAAAACAATGGCCAGACATTTATAACTGTTTTATTAATATCACATGGAACATTATTCAGAGCTAACCAAACCACGCCTTGCAACAGACCACTTCCACTTGCAACAGTGGTGTCCGGTGTCTGGGGACGAGAAAAACAACCAAAAAAAAAAAAAAAATTTTTGAATGACTTTCGAAGGAAATATTTACGATCAGTTTTCGATCACATGATCCAGCTGAAGATGACGTGGAACACAGTCTAATGCCTAACAACGCGACGTCACTGAAGTTCGTGTAGGTGAAACTATCGGAGAAACTGAAGTCGTTCTGTTAAGCCTAACCAAGGGAAAAATAAGTCATTTGAAGCAGACACAAGAAATGGACTACAGGAGCAGACAGTCAGGGGCTTTAGCCTAGCTGTTGACGACCGCTAGCACTGATCGAAGCAACGGGAAAGATAAGTCTAGCTGTTTAAATTGTCGTCATTGCAAACCGTAATACTGAGTCCATTTTGCTTTGATTAGGCATGTCTATGTATTTTCATGTATATATGTTAAATTTGTTTTCCATCGTATGTATTTGTTGTTAATTCGTGGGCCGGTTGGAGAGGGAACTGAAATCTCTGGGAATGTCGCGAACAGCTGACCACCTAGATTTCAGTCGTTCTTAGGGAACTTAAACGATTGCATTTTTGGAAGCCCATTGAGGTTGCCATTGGACAGTCTGTCCAAATCTGCTACCGTTTGACAATTTGCGTTAGCTGTACTGTCCCGTAGATAATTGGTGTATTTTATTCGTATTTAGTTAATAATTTTGTTCAGTTCTGTACCATGTTCGTTACTATTTCGTCCATTCTCCTCTGACTATCATTTATTTTATGATTATTAAATTTTCGTCCGTTATGAGTCCTGTGACGTCATCATTTTTCGCAGTCATTTTTTTTGTGTGTACCTTGAATATTCAGTTGACCTCAGGTCAGACCTTGACCCTTCATTTGGTCTGTGACATTTCCGCTTATTTTATTTAGTTCATAAATTCATTTTTAATTGTGAAAATGTCTTGTTTGCGTCTTGACATTGTTTGTACCCTTTAGTTGCATCATTGCTTGTCTGTCCTCATAATATATATTAATATTACATTAATAATATGATAATTATATGCAATAATACACTTGTAATTTAATTTAATTAATTTTTTTTGATAATTAAGATTAATATGGGACATTGCATAATTATGCAGTGATAGTCCAAGAAAGTAGCACTACAATTTATCATAGATGCCTAGGGCATAATAATATAATATATATATTGACAACATAAATAATCTTATAGCTACCTTTGAGGTAATAGACCCATTGTATATTATTTAATATACTTTTCTGGTACTAAGAGAGTGACTTAGTACATTGAACAATATAATTACTAGGAATTATACCCAACATTATTGGATATTGAGGTTAATTGGGTGATATAATTACATTATATTTAACAGATATCATAACTATTTATGATATAGTATTATTTAGATACAATATTGTTACAAAATATTGTCTATTAGGTGAACTTAAACATTAAGTTCAATACTATTGTGATTACTTATATTGAATATTTCTAAGTTGAGTAAGTATAATAATTACTCTGAAGCTACTATTGACTATTTTAATCAGTAATTATCAATAATTACTACAGATAAAAGTCAAAATGCTTACTATAGACCATTTCGTTAAAATTGGCCGTGATTATGGCTACAAATCTCAAGAACTTCGTCAGTTTGCTGAATCAGAACTGGAAAAATATGAAAGAAAGGAAGAAGAGAAAAAAGCTGCATTAAAGAAAGAGGAAGCAGAACTTGAGATGAAGCAAATTGCCAAGGAAAATAGATTGAGAGAGATTGCTCAACGTGAAAGAGAAGAGCAAAGAACAATCGCCAAACAGGAAGAAGAGAATAAATTGAAACGAGAGGAAATTATTTTACAACAAGAAATGGAATTGGCGCGTATTAAATTGGAGACAGCAAGATTACAAGCACAAAGTGCTGATGCAAACCAGAATAATAACGCACAAAATGGATCATCATCCAGCCAACCTAAACATTTCTATAACTTTAAATTACCCATTTTCAACTTGAACGTCGACGACCTTTCATCGTTCCTGGCACGGTTTGAACAGACTTGCAAATCTAACCATTTGCCTGAAGAGTCATGGGTACTCAAGTTAAATGAATTCTTGGTTGGAGAACCACTGACAGCTTCTCAAAATGCTGACCCATCAATAGCAAATAACTACGGTGCTATTAAGTCCTTGCTTTTACGAAGATTTCACCTGGACGAGGAACACTGTAGGTTGAAATTTAAGGGAATTCTACCTGAATCTCCAAGGGATTTTGCTGGATTCATTGCGAATATACGCAATACATTTAATAGATGGGTTGAACTGGCAGAAGTCAACAAATCATACGACAAATTAGTTGATTTACTACTGCGGGATAAGGTATTATCTTCAGTTAGCCAGCCATTTTTTGCATATTTGCAGGAGCGTAAACCCGGTACTATGGATGAGTTAGAAAAAATTTCTTTAAACTACTGTTCGGCACATCCGAATGCAACCATTTCTAACTCCTCATTAAGAGAACCTCTACCTGTGGCGTCTAATATGGCCTACAATCATAATAGCAAACAAAGACATCACAGTGTAGACAGAAGCAGGTTCCAAAGAAATCACAATGTTAACTTTCAGAAGGGACATAATAATGATTTCAACAATAAAAATGAGTTCAACAGAGGTAGATCACGAGATAGAAATTATTCACCTCAAACAAACTACCACAATGGTCAACATAACACTCATTATAATCGATCACATACTCCCAATAATAATAGTAACTGGAATGGTAATAATCATGGCTCGAGACATCGAGATAATAGTTACTATAGAGGACGACGAGATAATTCTAACAATTATACTCGGAATCGATCTCATTCTCGGGGATCATCTCATTACAACCATAATACAGGGGCGGCAGTTACAAATAATACTACCCCTATAGCTCAGGTCCCACTTGACAATAATACAACACAGTCTTCTGCTGCATGTTTCGCTATTAATTATAATGTGGCAAATAGTTGCCAGCAATGCAATCTTGTTTTTCAGAAGGCGAAAGAAACAGTGCTTAACTGCGGACATATTATACCACAGGTAGGTCTTGCAGTCAACGATGGAACAGGCCTATTAATTTTTAACAGAGGATTAGTTAATGGATCCGTCGTCTCAGTGTTGAGGGATTCGGGATCCACAACGATTGGGGTACGACAGTCGCTGATACATCCCAGCTGTGCAACGGGGGAATATGTCCGTTGCATGACGTTTGGTGGAACAATAGAGTTTTACCCCACAGCTATTATTCATGTTAACACTCCTTTTTTCACAGGGAATGTAAAAGTATGTATGCTAAAAAAGCCTATAGCTGATTTGATGGTCGGTCGTATACACGGCAGTAAAGATTGTACTCCAGATGAGATTATAGAATGGGAGAAACATAACCTATGCACTGGAAACGCCGTGACAACTAGAGCGCAGACTCAACTCATGGAGAAAGTTGATGATAATAAAATGGATGCAGACAACCAAGAGGAATTTGTAGTCAATTCACCTATTGATAGGGAAACATTTGCAACCAAACAAAAAGAGGATAAATCTTTAAAAAAATTTTTTAAGCTGGTTGATAAGGTTGACAATCTATCCTCAGGTAATAATAACAAACATTGTTTTGTTATTAAAAATGGCATATTGATTAGATGTTTTAATGACAAATCACAAATGAAACAACAAGTTATGGTCCCATATACTTTTAGACGGTACATTCTTCAACACGCACATGACTCACATTGTGCTGGACATATGGGATATACTCGAACACGATCTCGAGTACTGTCTTCATTCTTTTGGCCAGGGGTGTCAAGAGATATTTCGCAGTATGTACGTTCCTGTACTACATGCCAAGAAGTGAAAGCACGTGGAGCTTTTCACACGGCGCCTATTCAGGCTTGCGATATCTCAGTGAGACCTTTTGACAAGATGGCAATAGACATTATTGGTCCATTGCTACCATCGGCCAGAGGACATAGATTCGTCCTTACGTGCATTGATTTGTGCACACGATGGCCAGAAGCTATCCCATTAAAGACCACCACTACCACAGATGTAGCTGATGCACTACATCTCATCTTTTCTAGAATAGGGTTTCCTAGAAAACTTTTATCAGACCATGGGTCACAGTTTATATCTGACACCATGAAGGAAGTCATGAAAACTTGGGACATTGATAGAAATTTAAGTAGTATTTATCATCCGATGAGTAATGGTGCGGTTGAAAGACTTAACCGTACACTTAAACAACTACTACATAAGGTTACTGCTAAGCACCCTCATGACTGGGACAGAGCACTCCCAGCTGTTCTATTTGCTTATCGGGAGGTACCGCATGAACAAACTGGCTTCTCTCCCTTTGAATTAGTTTTTGGTGCTCCCCCAAGAGGTCCTATGGGACTAATAAAAAACTTATTAATTGACGACGAGATGACTCAGGACACTCAGTCATCTTACGAGTACGTAATTAATCTTCGGAAGAACATTATTGAGTCTTGCCTGTTGGCAACAGCTTCTTCTGAGGCTGCAAAAGCTAAGGCTCGATCTCTACAAAATAAGTCTCGACGATTACGCCAATTATTCCCAGGCGACGAAGCTTATGTGTTACTTCCTCACAATAACAATAAATTATTGATATCTTGGAATGGTCCTTACAAAGTCATTGATAAAATTTCCGACGTTGATTACGTCTTAGATATCAAGGGACACAAAAAGATATTTCATATTAACATGCTCAAGCAATTTCATACACGTCCTGAACACTTACAGTCAATTTTTCATGAACTAGATGACAACACAGTATCCACTTGTCATTATACTAACTTATCTGTCATCCAGGAAGAAGAATCTTCTTTTCCTGAGGTACAGTTACCGTTACCTGTACCAGTAGTTCAACCTACTGAATCTTGGCGGGATGTAACCATCTCTTCAACGGTTACACCGCAACAGCGTCTACAGATTGCTAATTTATTACAATCTTATCCAGATGTGTTGACCGACGTTCCGGGTCGCACATCGGCTATCAGTCATGACATTACTCTCAATGACGATACACCTATTCGTGTACATCCCTATTCTGTTCCTTTACATTTCCTTGCTAAAACTACTAAGGAACTTGAACAGATGTTGTCTCTCGGAATCATTGAGACTAGTAATTCGCCATTCTCTTCTCCATTAGTGATTGTCCGGAAGAAGGACAATAACATTAGACTATGTGTTGATTATAGAAAATTAAATGCTAAGACTATAGTTGACAGCGAACCACATCCACTCATTGACGACTTACTGCCACGTCTATCTAACGCAACTATATTTAGTAAGATAGACTTAACAAAAGGTTATTGGCAGATACCACTGACCGAAAAGGCTAAGTACTACACCGCATTTTCCACGCCACAAGGTCTATACCAGTGGAACGTGATGCCTTTTGGGCTTGTTAATGCGCCAGCTACCTTCATTCGCCTGATGCGACAAATTTTATCAGGTAGACCAGACGTTATTACATATATTGACGACATATGCTTGTTTAGTTCGTCGTTTGAGGAACATGTTTCGGGACTTAGACATGTTTTTGACACTCTAAGGAATTATCATCTAACTGCTAAACCTACAAAGGTGCAAATCGCGTGTAATGAGATAACCTTTTTGGGACATATCATTGGATCGGGATATATCCGAACGTTACCTAGTACAGTCTCCAAAATTCTAAACATAGCAGTTCCTCAGACGAAGAAACAGGTCAGGAGTTTGTTAGGACTTGTTCAATATTACAGTAGATTCATACCAAACTTGTCATCCATCACGGCTGTATTGTCTTCATTGTTAAAAAAAGATATGCCGGTGAAGGTGACATGGACTGGTACATGCAATGAAACTTTCAACAAAATTATAAAATTGTTCTCACATGAACCAATTTTAAGACTTCCCGATGCTTCCAAAAGATTTTTCTTACGAACAGATGCTAGTAACTACGGCATTGGTGCATGCCTGCTCCAGAACCATGACGGCATTCTACATCCTACCTTGTATATCTCAAGAAAGCTAAAGCCGGCTGAAACAAAATACTCAACAGTTGACAAGGAACTTTTATCGGTGATCTGGGCAATAACGAAGCTTGAAAAGTTTCTCCTCGGTGCTCCCTTCACCATACAGACGGACCAACGTGCTGTAGCATCCTTGCGTCGATCAAATCATACAAGCCAGAAACTTGCCAGATATTCAATCATCCTACAGCCATTCGAGTTCTCCATTGAACACATACCTGGCACTGAAAATTGTGTGGCAGATGCATTGTCACGTAATCCTATTGACGACGAATAATCAACATTGACACTCTTAAACTACATCAATCAGAACTACATTGGATTGAACGATGTATCAACTATAAAGGAACTAACCTTGCCTTCAATTTAGACTTTATAAACACTATATGCATCACAGAATTGAATTAAAAGACAATCAAGGTATATATAGACATTCAAACTTCGTCTAACGTCCATACACGAGATATGAATACTCTTTGAACAATCATGGATTTATATCTGACGACAAACCGAACTGATGTTCCTGTGTATACTTAATTCTTGGATGCTGGGATAAATGACATTTCTTTCCAACGTAAACGTTTGACCTTTCTTGCCTAAAAGAATTCATCAGTATCAAGACTACGGATGGATCATCATATCCTATACTAATTAATTAGTTAACTTAACTTCTTAATTGAATTATTATCAATAAAATGAAATGTGAGAAAAAAAAAATGAAATGAAAGAACAAAAAAAAAAAAAAAAGAGAACGAAATACTAAAAGAAGAAATTATGAAAAGAGAAAATAAATCTCACACAAGTATTAGATTAATAATTTTTTTTTAATGTACCTATACATTATTTAGTTAGTTAAATTAGATAGTTATTATTCACTAACACTTAACACACACAATTAAGTTAAAACTTATATTCGAATTTCTTTCTATTTCTTCTCACTTAGTTTGTCTTTTCTTCTCTCATAACATCGCATTACATTAGAACCTTAATAATTTAACTCTTAGTTTAATTAATTAATTTAATTTTAATTAGTCAAATTAATTCCTATATGACATACTAATACGACAGACCTTACTTTAATTTAATTTTATCATTCACTATTAACATTGGACATTTATTTAGTTGATATAATGACATGTATAATATTGATATATAATGTGATTTATGATTAGATGACTATGACAAATAGTTAGTTGACACGACCGCAACACGGTTCTACTCAGAACATCGTCGGCCATATGTCACAATTGTGTTAAATTTTTTTGAAAAATTGTTAAGTCGGATAGATATTGAAAAAAAATCTATCGATTTTTTTTTTCCCCGGTGTACAGGGAATTGTTACGGTATATGATATTAACGCCGTCTGCTAAAGGTTACCAGACGTGCAATTATAAAGGTTAAGACATTTAATATATTGCGATAGATGTTTCAATTAATGAACGCTTTATACACGATCGATTATGACGTGTATAGCGTTGTTTAGGACACAGTCGGTAACTAAGAAACGCTACCCTTTTCACATTGACCGTCAAGCTGTTAAGACGCGTCTGACTCTCCTTCCAATGTTGGGCATGGTATTGCCATACAGATATATTTTATGTAAGTACGGACATGGGTCAGTCCATTGCTATTACGAAGATTTGAAATGATTAAAGGTCAGTACGAAAGTGAAAATTAAGGAAGGATGAATTACAGTTCATAGTATTTGATTTTGCCAGACTCATAGACTCACTGTCGGCCGTTGGAAAACCCCAACCGCGCGTGCATACAGCTATGACAATCTGCATACAGTAATTTGATTATTGGACAAGGACTGATAGGATATCTGCATATCTATGCCATATATATTTTCAAGTTATAATATGTACCTTTGTGATCAACATGCATGAATCGTTTTGACGTGTAAACTGTATTAAATGTTGGTGGACTCAATGGAACCGACTTGTCACATCAATCGTATTCCAAGTCATTCAATTATTGTTCAGAATCTTCCACCCCTGCATTCGCGTAATCTTACATAGAAGGCACGATACACGATCACTCAAGAATATCAAGAAGATAAAACAATGGCCAGACATTTATAACTGTTTTATTAATATCACATGGAACATTATTCAGAGCTAACCAAACCACGCCTTGCAACAGACCACTTCCACTTGCAATTATCCCTAGAATGTGTAACCTATAGTTTCTCATTTCTGCCGTGACCTGTTTTAGTTTACCCGTCACATTCATTGTCCTGACATTCCAAAATCCTATTCTTGTATCATGTTTTGCGGTCAGGACGTCCGTTCTCATGTCAGTGGCTTCCTTTCGGCTTTCACCACTGACAGTCATACGAGCCTCAGACTCCGGATGTCCGTCCCGCAGCAAAGTTTGTTTACTCGTTGTTGTTTCCATAACTTCAATTTTTTTTTTACAAAGACAGGGGAGTCAGCCCTATGCTAAAACCCCCAACCTGGAGGACCAGGGTGTCTGCTTTAGTCTGACCCCTTCTCGCGCAAACCTGTCCAGCTTGGTAGAACCTTCCAGGAGTAAAACTCCCGCTGGCATAGTTCTGCGGGTAATCAGGGTACGCAAGCCGCCATACCTTGACAAGGTATGATTTGTACAACATAAAGTCATAATTGATGGAGACTTTTCAGAACCATTGGTTCCTAATGATATCATACTCCCCCCCGATCTTCTGGGTAGTGAGATCGGATGACTAGCCTTCTTGGATAAGGACAACAAAAAATAGGAGGTCCCATGTGCATGTTGTGGACATTAAAAATCCCTTGGCAGTTGCGAATCGTAAAGAGTAGGCCCTGCAGCCTCTGTCCTGGCAACATTTAAAAATTAGGAAACCTACCCACCACAAAAATATTTATAGAATGTGTGATTCCTGTGTACTTACATTGTGTAAGTTCGTGCATTGTGCTGGGATCCTCGTGTGACCCACGGGGGGAGATCAGAGCTCTAATGGAGTTGTCCATGTGCGGTGAAGATGGTCCTTAAAAACCAAACCAAGTTATTTTTATATTGTTGTTTGTTTGTGTGTGCTGTTTTTGTTATATTAGTGAAACTTGCAGGCTTTTGTCTTGTAGGATTAAGGGGGTATTGGACAGACATTTCAGACGTGGCTAACCAGTTTGTTGCCATTCACTTTAATAGATATGACCTTACTGTTATCTCAGATATCCAAGTTACTAATTTCTTATGAGTACAACTTGTTTTGCCCAGGAATTTAAATTTTGTTCCAAATGGGTTTTCTGTCCCCAGATAGTCTCAGCAACCAGCACTACTTTTTGCAGTCTCTTCTGGCACTTTTCTTTGGGTTTTCTCCTGATTTCTTCTTTTTTTTTTTTTTTTGCTGTAAGTACTGTTTCTCCTTGGTGAGTCTTGATGAAATTTTACCACATTCCTCATCCACTCATTTGTCCTTTATGTTATGTAACTTCTTCAAGTGTCATTCCATTGACAAGGCAATCATGTTTCCACAATTTCCTGCCCCTGGTACTGGTCAGAGTTTATTCTGTTGTTTACTTTTCCGTGCCATAATACTGTCCAGTTTGTTCAGTTCTTGTTGTTGTAAGTCAAGTTTTTGCATAATTTTGCCCAGTCATAATATATTCTAACTTTCCATATCATAACATAACAACAACAACAAAAAGTGGACTACTTCTTTTTGGCATGCGCAGTGAGGTTATTCGCACAGTGACCACATTTAAACCATTCTCATTAGCCTTAGCTGTCCACAATATTTCTACTGTGAACCACATCTCTGTCACTTCTAGGGATAGTATCTTATATTGGATAATTTTTTTGTATTCTTTTAATGGAATAGCTATTTTGTTCCATATTTTCATTTGCATTTCAGTTTCATGTTATTGTTATAGTTAATCAAAATCGACCTCACTGCACTCCGGGCAAACCCATAGGTGCTCAGTCTCCCTCAGCAAATGTCGAAGAGTATGAATGCTAATTGTACCTGTAGCACGCTGGTTGTATATACAACGGATGCATCCTCTCTCACGTCCATTTCTGCTAGTCCCACGTTTGATGCCAAACTCCAACAGCCTCAGCCTTGTTGATTCATCCATTGCAGTGTCATCCAGCAGGCGATCATTAATAGCCCTTAGTATCTCTCCCTTATCCATGTCCAGTGTCCCCACTATGGGTGCTCTCGAGGCCAGTCTGTCAACTCTCATTGCCACGTACACCTGCATGACTAGGACAGTAGATCCACACCAGTTCTTGAAGACTTGAGGATTCTATTGATGTTATCCATTCCTGCCGCAGCCATCCATTCTGAACTTTCTGAAACATGGCTTGAGAGTCTGACAATATAACTGCCATGGTTGATGGAGCTTCAGACAGCCACCTCAGTGCTGCAGTAACTGCCTCTACCTCCATTCTCATGCTGGAGGTTGTTGTCATGTAGGCTCCACTCTGTTCAGCGACGACCCTGCCCTTTATTCTCACAGAGAAGCCCCATCCTGATTTCTCACCACACACTACAGACCCATCAGTGTACTCAATGGTGTCATCATCCCCATCATGATCACTTATTAGCTGTTTAATCGCCAGCTCTGCTTTTCCATTGCCCCAAGATCTGCACTCTCTGCCAAGGCTAATGATGACCTGCTGGTAGTTTATCCAGTTCTCCCCTGACTTACTCCACTCTTCCCCTTTGGATACATTTTCAACCCTGGTCACCTGACCAATCATAGCCTCTGCCTGTGCCATCCATGACATTCCCCTTTTGATTCTTGCTCCTTTGATGTCAGCTATATTCTCTTGTAGGGGGTGTCTATTGTCGGTGGTTACCTGCATATATGCTTTTGCCTGGGCCATCGCATATCTGGAGCTAATCGACAGCAATCCGAGCATGTATCTCATTGTCACAATGAGTGTATCACGTGTACAGCCCAAAACAAGTCGCATCCCTTCATTTTGAATGTGCTCCAGTCGTTCACATTGTGACACTGACAGTGTGAGTATTCCTAGCCTGTACTCGATTACTGAAATCACGAGCTGATGATACAGGAGAAACAATAGTCTCTGTTCCAAGCGCGCAGCAGCCATTGTTTTTAAGGCTGCCAGTCCTCGTTTGCACTTCTGTATGATCAGTTCGACATGATTCTTGAATGATAGCCCACGATCAAACGTTACTCCCAGATACTTCAGCCTGTCTTGCCTTTCAATGTTCTGCCCATTGAAAGTGATGTCTGGAAGGTCTGCTTTCACTATGGAGTTGTTCAAAGAGCACCACATCACACAGGCCTTGTTGGGATTGACCCTTGATCCGCTTTCCTCACACCATTTAGAAACTGCCTGTAGAGGCCTTGGACCATTTCCTGTCTGTCTGAGCCAGTTCTGTACATGAGTATGTCATCTGCGAAAGTTAATGCTTGACCCAGTCCTGTTTGTTGAAAGGTTGCTACTTTTGCTGTGTAGATGTTAAACAGCACTGGTGATAGTGGAGAACCCTGGGGTAGTCCCGAGCAAATGCACATTGGTTCTGATGTCCAAGTTCCCAAGCGAAATGCAACTGATCTCTCCATTAAGGCAGCTGCTATCCACCTTTTTATCCAAGGGTTTACACCACATGCCGTTATAGTCTATTAGGGTTGCAAATTCCACATTGTTATAAGCATCATCTAGGTCAATTGCGACAGCCATCGTTTATCTTTTATCCTGGAATCCCTCGTACACATCGTACGCAAATGTTACAGCATTACCCCATGTTGTTTTCATAGGCCTCTAGCTACCAAGGGTATCAGGAAGGATGTGTGCATTTTTGAGGTGACTCATTGCAACTATCTTTTCAAGTAATTTACCATCGACATTCTGTAGTGTGATAATTCGATAGCTGTTGAGCAGTGTGGGGTCTTTGCCAGGTTTAGGAAATGGCCGAAGGTAACTGTGTAGCCAGTCTTCCGACACCTCAGCATTCTGAATGCTGGTATTGAAATCGCTCACCATATTTACAATGGCTGTGTCGTCGAGCTGTTTAATGTGATGGTATTGTACACAGGACCCGGAGCAGTGTTTCTGCTGTTTTCAATGTGTACACCATGTCCTCTTCAGAAATGAGATCAAAGTATATCTGGTCCCTTAGAGCATTTTCCAGCACACTGTCCTTTATTTTCAGGAGGGCACTTTTGTTACCTTTATCCGTTTGCTCCACATATCGAATGAATAATGCTATTCCCTTCTCTTCGTCCGTCTTCAGGCTTAGTCCTGTAGAGCTTTTGATATTAGGGATGGGTTGACTTGAAATTTTCCTATTCATTCTTCGATAAAAGGACCAGAATTTCTGTAGGGTTTTTTCCTTGGCCCAACTGTGTCACACAAGTCCTCCCACACTTTATCCTTGGCCTCCCTTGCCAAGCTCTTGAATCTATTAACAGCTCTTTGCTTTTTCTCCTTCATCTCTTCAACCTCTCCCTCATTCATCATTCTCCTGTTTCGTGCTATACGCCATTCCTTTGTTGCTCGTTCTTTTTCTATCTATGCTTCCTCCACTGTCTTATTCCACCAGGGAGGTTGGGTGAAAGGTGTTCTCACTGTCTTTTGTTTGGCATTTTGACGCAATGTGTGTAAAGAGTTGTTACAGTCGAGTGGGCCTGTGGGATACTTGAAGGTCTGTTTAGGTTTCCTGTGACTAGTGGTCGTACCCTTTGCAATGAGTATGACACAATGTAGGTGATAATTTTCCTGTGCACCTAATACATCCCAACGTGCCATGGTGGTGGCAGCACTAGAGATGAATGCCAGATCTATGACACCATTTGTATCCCCAGGTTTAGTAGCCAGTCTAGTTGGGCGTCAATCATTCAGGATGGCAAGGTTCATGTTAAGTATTGCCTGGCTCAAAGCTATACCCTGCCTATTTTCGGTGATGTTCTCCCACTCCTTGGATCTAGCATTGAAATCGCCAGCAATTAAACACCTTGTGTTAGAATCTTCAGACAAATCCGCCAGAAAATTCCAATCACTCTCTGATGTAAGATGGTCGACATGAGCATATAAATTGTAGACTCGCCACTCCTGACCACCTATATTCACAGCAATCCCCTGCAATTCCGCATCCTCACTAGTTTGGGAACTTGTATCCAGCCACATATGAGGGAGCTCATGTTTTACATATATAGCTTGACCTCGTCTACCAGGCCCACATGGATTGGAGTAACATCTGTAGCCTGGGCAATTGATAACATTACTGGCTTTTAAAATGTGTCTCCTGGATCATGAGGATATCAAAATTGTAGATGATTGTTTGTATAATTGCTGCACATTGATTGGCACTTCGATAATTCCAGTATCCTATACGCACATATTTCATCGAGATGCGATCTGCTTTGGTTCTGAACCTTCTTTTTCTCTCTCTCTTCTTCGCTCCCCTACCTCTCCTTCTGCATGTGTATTTCATTTGCTGCAGGTATCGACGAGAGGGCACGATCTCCGTAGCTCCCGCGATGATTCTGGATAGTTAAAATTCTCATGGTGTATTTGCAATAAATGGTGGAAATATTCGATCACCCTGGTAGAGCCACTATACCAGGGAAGAGGCGAGGGATGTCCTTACGGAGCCCATCTGCCTGGTGCCGCCGCGCTCGCCCTTCAGACAGCTTCGTGACTGCTTATCCAGCAGCCATTCAGTCTCTCAGCACATTGGTTCACCTTAGACTTGGGGTCATTCACTGATGACTCAGTTATCATTTGACCCATGATTTGGGAGTGGATTGATGGGTGTCAGAGCATATACCACTGATCGGTGAGTTCCGCAAACCACATCTTTAGGGATCCACTGACTCCAAGATCCTCTACCAGTTTAGTTCAGACCCCAAGAGGGGCCGTTATCCGTGGCACACAACGAGGATGTATGGCAGAAGTCTTGCATGAAATTCCATTGAAACTGTGGTGCAGTGGGTTCAACTCACAGGCATGAGGGGAAGTTAAGTCCACGGTGACAGAGGTGGGGGTAACCTCACGGTTATCACTAGAGGCGCCAGCTAGCCACAAAGCGAAAAGGGCGCAGTTTCATAAGTCAGTTTCAAGTACTCATATAGTGTCATAGTTATTTTTTAATTTCAGCTTATATTTTTGTTTCTTGCCTATTTCTTCATCTTGTGTTCTTCACTTGTAATTATATTTAATTACTTCCTCTGCCTGATGTATGTGTCATTGTGGCTGATAAAACACTTGGTGTCCATTTATAAAACAGACATATATATATATATATGCCCAATGGGCTGATCACCCGTTGGCTTGTCACACCGATTACGGAAACAGCGGCAGATGGATCTATTTGTTGTTGCCCTAAAGACGCCGCTAGGCGTGATGGGAAACTACAACAGAGAAAATCAATCTGCTGTTGCCCTTAAGACGCCACAAGGCGTGATGGCCTCTGACTGCTTGGTCGGTCTTTGGCTAAGGACGGAAGAAGAAGAAGAAGATATATATATATATATATATATATATATATATATATATATATATATATATATATATATATACAGGGTGTCCATAAAGTCTCTTTACAATTTAACACATTTATTACAAAGGTAAATGAAAAGACAAATATGTGGAAATTATTACAAAATGAGAAGTAGATATTGAAGTGTTTTTTTTTGCCTCATTTAATACACCTTTATATGGGCACCATTAGTTGCACGAAGCACATCAAGACGGTACTCGATTTCTTGCCATGTTCGCTGTAGCATAGCCTCATCAATGGTGGCAATGGTATCAGTGATCTTTTTCTTTAGGTCAGTGATGTCCCGTATCTTTGTTCGATACACGATATCTTTAACATAACCCCATAGAAAGAAATCCAGGGGAGTGATATCTGGTGAACGTGGTGGCCAGGGAATTGGGCCATCTCTTCCAATCCACCGGTCTGGAAATGTTTGATTTAGGAACCCACGAACATGCAGTCCCCAATGTGGTGGTGCACCATCTTGCTGGAAAATGATGGTTGGTTGAAGGTCTTCTAATTGTGGTGCCACATATTCAGTCAAAAGGTCAAGGTAAACATTTGCGGTAATTGATGTCTCGTTGAAGAAAAATGGACCAATGATTCGATTGCACATGATCCCACACTACACATTCACCTTTGGACTATCTCGGTGAAGTTCCCTAGTCACATGGGGGTGTTCTGATCCCCAGATTCTCACATTATATGTGTTCAGTTTCCCTGAAACATGAAAGATTGCCTCATCACTAAAACAAACTCGGGTGAGGAACGTTTCATCCTCAGAAATTCGTTCCAGCATGTTAACTGCAAACTCTTTTCGTCTTGGTTTATCATTTGGCTCGAGTGCCTGTAAGAGTTGCACTTTGTAAGCGTACAATCACAAGTTCTTGTGTAGGACTTTGTGCACTGTTGAACGTGGTCGCTCTAACTGTCGGCAGCAGTACGGATGGACTTTGTGGGAGAATGATAAAAGGCTTGTCTTACACGCTGGATGTTTTCCTCAGATGTTCTTGATCGTCCACTCCTCCCTTTATCCAACACTGTCCCTGTCTCCATAAATTTCTTGTGCCATGTACGAATTGACGGATCTCTTCCATACTTAGTTCTGTAGTTTCGCTGAGTCTGCCTATCCGATTTTGTTTCAATAAACCATGATACACATTGTGCCTTCTCTTGAGGAGTAGCCATTTTGTTAGGGGTTCATTTTACAGTACCTCTTTCATCAACAGGGTAACTGAAATACGATAAAGGTATGAGATTAAAAACTTTGATAACCATTGAGTACATAGAACAAATCTGATTAAGATATCTCATCAATTGCCTTTGTAATAAATTTGTTAAATTGTAAAGAGACTTTATGGACACCCTGTATATAAAACGCCCAATATGGCAGGACATCTCATGAGCTTTTTGTGTTTCTTTACAGCTGACCTTGAAGTTTTCAAGACATTCATCTGCTCTATCTTTTATATTGGAAAAGGCAAGAGATCCAGGCCATACAGCCACCTCTATGAAGCTGTGTCTAAAATGAACAAACTGAATGCCAAGGTAAGTACAAGTCTGTATCCTTTTATCTGAAATCCTCTGGGGGAAAGCTATGTTTCAGAAACCTGGTTTTTTTTTTTTGGGGGGGGGGGGGGGGGGTTTCCAGATGTCGCCCAAATTGCATTCGAAAAGTAGTACGAAGTCGCCCAAAATTGTCAGAAATCGCAAAATTGTGAAAGCAAAGTAGCTAACAAACATTCTGTTTTCAGAATATTTTGGTTTTTCGGATAAAGGAACATAGGCCTTTAATCATCTCCAAATGTAATGGTATTTTGTGGCAAAGTTGTCAAATAGTCAGCACATCTTTAATTTGGTTAAAAATATTTTGAGATGTTGGTTTTTTTAAACTTAGATTATCTGCTATTTACGCTCAGAAGCGGTTTTCTGGGTTCTATGAGGAGACAAAGAAAGACTAGGACCCACAGCAACTCTTTAGGCAAAGTTGTAAGAGATGACTAATGTAAATGTTGTGTATGGGGTTGGCAGCATCATTTAAACAAATAGCTAAGAACACCACCACTGCAGAAGTACTGGGTGCATGCTTCCTACCAAAAGGGCTCAACTGCATTAATGGCCAGATGCTTCTGAGTCAAAAACAAAAAAGACAGTTTATGGTATCAACGTGCATACATTCTTCTCACTCTTCAAATTTTTTTTTTTTTTTTTTTGCATTTGTGATACATTATTGTATATTTTTGTCATTTTACAGATGAGTACCAAAGTGAAGCAGATAGTAGATATCTGGAATGCTGGACTTGGTGTGGTTTCATTACATTGTTTTCAGTCAGTAATACCAGTGGAGGCTTATACAAGAGAAGCATGCATGATAACAGCTATTGGTCAGTACTCTGCCTTTTTTTTTTTTTAAAGTTCTGTTTCTCTCTAAATTCACTTAGACTAATATCAGGGTTCGTAGCGACCTTGAAAAACCTGGAAAACGAAAAAAAAAATTCCAGGCCTTGAAAAGCCTGGAAAAATGGCTAACAGCCTTGAATTACCCGCATCGGACCTTGAAAAAAATATTAAAAATCGGAAGTTTTCCATTTTTCGGTTATTGATGGTATTTTTCTTTAAACTTCAGTTACCGCAGAATTTTTACTTCCCTTTGGGCACAAAATCCATTTCCAGACGTTTTCGGCGGTTCGTGTTTTCGGCGATTTGCGTTTTCGGCGAATTGCGTTAACGATGTGAAGCAGATTTATTTTTAGCGCGCGTGTCTGTTGTTACTCGAAAGCGGTAATTTCCTATTACTCGTGGGTTTTTGCTCGGCAGTGAATATGTGTAGTTATGTCTTGTATCGTAACAGTTAGGGTTAGATTTAGTATTAAGGTTAGGATTAGGGTTAACGCTAACCCTAATACTAAACCTAACTGCTACGAAAGGACACATAACTACACATATTCACTGCGGAGCAAAAACCCACGACTGGGAAAAAATGTATTTATAACCTCAGACCTAAGGGCCTTTTATATTTGGATATGCGCCCTAATATAACCGACTAGGTTGAACGGAACGCGACTCGCCAAAACTTAAAAAAAAAAAAACAACAACACCACCAAGAACTTGTCTCTACGCATTCATGTTGTATTAAATCGTTCATTTCAACTGAGGTAAGTAATAAATTCATTTATAAAACATCTTTACATAGGCTAAGTGCGGTTTATAGATAGGCCTACTGTACTTGCGGCCGTAATTTACAATTGTAGGCCTATTTACAGTTATTTTTAACCATGGCCAAAATTAGTGTTTGAATGAAATTTCTTGGTTTACAACTGCTTACGAGAATATGTTTGACACAGTTTGAGATGGTCAAGAATAGAAATTGATGGCGATTCCATATCCTATAGCCTACTCTGTTATCAGACGTGTCCCACTGTTCATTTCACCACATTTTTGGGAAATAAATATATTTTGAATGCTTTTTCATTATATTTATGATGAAGAGACATATCCCGTTCTGCTCTGCAGGGTTATAATTAGGATATGCCTAGGCCTACATGTTTTCAATTCCAGATAACATGAATAACCGCCGATATATTAAAGTGGCGTCACATCTGTCAAATCACTGTAATTAGGATAAATGAAAATTACCAATTTTGTGCATAGACCTATGTTATTTAAAATTTTTAAAATAATTAAAATTTTTTTTTTTAATCGAAACAAACAGAAACGATAAAACAAAACAAACCCCAACAACAAAAAAATCAAACAAAAATAGTAAAGATGGGGAGGGGGTGTGTGTGTGTAAAGGCCTGATGTTTCCAGTTAGATATTTAATAGATTTTCACTTATCATAAGTGTTATAAGGATATCATCATACCTTCACCCTCCCAATTACTATATATTAACTTTTGTTCTAGTTAAATATTGTTTGACTATATTATTCATGCGTTTAGAACTTTGACTTGGTAAATATACATAGCTTAGGCCTACTTATAAGTTATTTGTGTGTTCCATTTTTTGTTTGTTTTTTAAACAGAAAAGAACACAACCCTAAGGAGCAGTTTTTCCCTCAGAAACATCAAAACTATCTAACACTATTCCCTCGGACACGTCAAAAACATCTAACACTATTAGGAGACCTACAGATGTGACATCATTTGTGACCAAGGAAGAAACTCTCAGAGCTGAGATTATTTGGACTCTTTTTTCAGTGAAAAGTCACCATAGTTTTAATTCAAATTTCATACGCAACAAGGGACATATTCTCTTCTGTGGTAGTTTTTATTCAGCCTTCAGCTTTATTTCAAGACCTGAAATTCAGATTGGTGCATTTGGAACAGTAGGTGAAAATAGGAAGCATTTTCCTGTAGCATTGAAGAAAAAACAACTCAAATTTAAAAAGACAAATCATCCTGTGTTTTGTGCGACAGAAGATAAGGCATGCCGACAGTCACCTGGCATGATATGAAAAGATTTAACCTTATATCTACTGTTCACTCCAGTGATAATATAAACAAGACAGAAAGACAAATTCTTTAGGGCAGAACAATTCAGAAGCCTTTGCTTGCAGAAAAATACAGCAAAAGTATGGGAGGTGTCGACTACTTCAGCCAACTAGGTGCAAGCTACCCCTACCCACACATATCCTATTTTTATATCATTTCTTAGTTGAAACTGCCCTGGTCAATGGGCACATAACCTACAACACTGCCAACTCTACAAAAAAAGATCAAAGCAAAGATCAGGATGTCAGTATGACTCTTATTGAACCTGCTATTCTTCGACGTAATGTGACACCTTCAAAACCACAGGTCACAGCAACACGACTTACTGAGCACCACTTCATTGATAAATATGAAAGGACAAGGTACAAACCAGACTGTAAAGTGTGTAAGGCTGCAGGGAACAGAAGCCAGACTTGCATGTACTGCCCAGATTGCAATGTACCTCTGTGCCTGATATTCTGCTTCAAGTTATACCACACAGTCAAGGATTATCAACGATCCAGACAAAGACTCTTGCAGAGGCCTACAGCTACAACTTCAATCCCAGTTAATAAAGGAAGCAGCTCAGACTCCAACTAGAGGTACGTAGCTACTCAAACATTTACAAACGCTCATTGTCATGCCACAGACGCAGAATACATTCAAAAAAGACAAACACGAAAAAGAGTTTTTTTTTGCATTTTATTCACAATTTTATTAGCCTTTTATGTTGATATACGTTAATCATTAAATCAATATGTCAATCAAGCTTATTTTATTCATTGACATCCATGTCACTAACATTTTATTGCGCTGACATTGAACAAATTCGCTAAAAACTGGGAAAAGATGTCTGTTTTTCAATCTTTTATGAATTTAAAAAAAAAAAATGTTCTTTTTAAAGAAATCTGCAAACACCCGTGGTAATGGGAGACGGTAATGCTCCGGATTGCTGGTCAGCAAAGTGATAATTATATCTGAGAAAATTAGATGAGGAAAATATTAGAGTTTCCCATCCTTGAAAATCACGTGCTGGACCTGGAAAAAGCCTGGAAAATGCTTGAAGAAATTTGCTATGAACCTGTAATATAATATACAGAGCAGGTACGGATTTGGATAGTGATATCAGGATAAGTATAAAAAGGCAGGATGAGATTTCATTGTGTTGGGAATTATATGGAATACAAAGAAATCAGATCCAACAAAAAAATAAGAATCTTCAACTCAGACATCAAGGCAGTCCTAATGCATAGCTCTGAAACAATTACAACATGATAACCAAAAAGTTAAAGACTTTCATAAATGGGTACTTGCAAAGAATAGAAGGATTGAAATGGTATGACAAAATCACCTTCTTCTTCTTCTTCTTCGATCCTTAACCACCGACCGTCAAAGCAGTCAGTGGCCATCACGCCTAGTGGCGTCTTGTAGGGCAACAACAAATTGATTCCACTTTACACGGTCGGTGGCCATCCTTCGTACAGTGCCCCAACTCTGGTTCATTCTTTGCATCTCAGCCTCCACAGTCCTCCGCCAAGTTGTTTTTGGTCGGCCTCTCTTTCGCTTTCCTTCAGGGGTCCAAAGCATAGCTGTTCTTGTGATGGCACTGGGGTCTCTTCTGAGGACATGACCAACCCAGCTCCAGCGTCTGCCAGCTATGATGGTGTGCATGTCCTCTTGCTTGCTACGAGTAAGACAAAAAAATCACCAGTATGGAACTAATGAAATATAAAAAAAATAAATAAAATACCAGTGGAACAAGGGATGAGGAAAATTTGAATAAGACACACATTGAGGAACTAGCTGATAGCAGTCCTTGTTCTGGAATCACCAGGGTAACAAAAATAGAGGGAGATTGAAAAACACATGGAGAAAGGGAACTGTAGACAGGTGAAAAAGGGAATTGTAGACAGGCATTCTTCTTCTTCTTCTTGCGATCGCATCTTTGATGATTACACCGTCAGACGAGTTCTCATGATGAATTCGACTGTTGTTTGAAGTTCCTCTTTAACTCCATATAGCTTTGAGTTTAGTGTTGAGTCATTGGGCCAGTATATCTTTCTTAACTGGTCATACAGAGGACAGTCCTGTAGAACATGCTCAGCAGTTTGTTCGTTTAATCCACATGTGCACAGTGGTGAAGCAGACAATCGTAGCTTGTGCATGTGTTTATTCAGTTTGTTATGCCCTGTCCTGAGTCGAAAAATAGTTATCTGTCCCTGCCGGTCGAGAGTGTGATAGTCGTCTTTGGGTTGGTTCTGTTCTCTTCTGATAGTCTGGATAGCTCTCTTTTTCTCAAAGTATGTGACTTCATTATCTTCTTGTTCACATTCTCCTCCCTTTTTTGCAAGTTTATCTGCCTTTTCATTTCCGGGTACACCACAATGAGATGGTACCCACTGAAGTATGGTTCTCTTTTTGGCAGCTACCTTGTTTAGTTCATTTCTCAGATGCGGGAGTTTACCACCCTTGAGAGCTTGCAGGACAGACAGTGCATCTGTGAGGATGACTACCTGGTGGCAGTCAGAGTTGGTGATATAAATCATATTTGCAGCTTGCTCTAGAGCTTGAACCTCAGCTGTATAGTTGGAACAGAATTTACCAGTGGGAATGTGCCTAGTCTCATAGTGGTTGTCAGGATATGAGATAAAGATACCGGCACCTCCATTCCTAACAGCATTAGTTGCTGATCCATCTGTATAGGCATGTATCCATGATTGATCGGGATAGCTTTCTTGGATCATACTCAATGTAGCAGTTCGGTTTTGCAGATCATTATACTCACATCCACTTGTGAGACCACTGACTGATGTATTAATTTGGAGGGCACTGCTGGCCTGCTCCCATGGTACAGGGTATAGGGTGGGCTTCAGTGGTGTTGTCTTCATGGATAGGTCTTCTTGATGCTGTCTTATAAGTCTTTTCCCCCGATGCACAAAGCTGCTACGCTTTAGACGTCCCAATGCCAGATCATCTAGTCTTGCCTTCATTGGGTGCATTGGCATACTGTTGTACTTTTCCATCTGGATCATGGTTTTTGTGTCTCTTCTATGGGACAATGTCTGTAATCCAGCAACCTTCTGCATCTCTGTTATTGGTGTAGTTTTCATGGCTCCTGTAATGAGCCTGAGAGCTTGATTTTGCACCTTGTCCAAAGACTGCAGATGCGAGTTAGCAGCTGATGACCATGCTGCTGAGCTAAACTCTAAGTGTGGTCTTATTACTCCATTATAAATCTTCTTTAGATTTCGTCCAGTTGGTACCTGCTAATTTTCTGAGTATGCCTAGTCGTCTTCGGGCCTTTCCTTCTGCATTTTCAATATGCTTATTCCATGTAAGCCTTTGGTCAAATGTCACCTTTCTTCCTTGATCACGGTTGTCCCTAGGTGTATGTTAGCTGATTTGTCCTTGGGGGCGAGGGAGAACAGTGTTGTGGAGGTTTTGTCTGTGTTTATTGTGATAAGCCATTTCTCTGCCCATGACACTAGCATGTCTGCTGCCCGCTGCATTCTATAATTTGCTGTGGTGACATTTTCATCAGCGCACCAGAGTACTAGGTCATCTGCATATAAGGCAGCTTTAACTCCTGCAGGGAGATCTTTCACCAGGTCATTGATGTAAACAAGGAAGAGTGTTGGGGAAATTACTCCTCCTTGAGGTACCCCCTGATGGAGCAACACTTTTCTGCTCTGCAGACCGTCAAGAGTGACTCTAGTTCTCCTGTTATGCAAGTATGACTGGATCCATTTCATCATGTTGCCTTGGATTCCACTTCTCCTAAGTTTTGCAATGAGGCCATCTTTCCACACCTTGTCAAAGGCCTGCTTGAAGTCGACCCAGATCGTTAGGACCTTTTTCTTCTCCTGGAAGGCATCTTCTATTGCTTGAGACAAGTAAGTAACTTGGTCTTCTATACTGTAGCATTCTCTAAATCCAGCTTGTTCTGGCACCAGGATCTGCTCAGACTCTAAATACCATTTCAATCTGTGGTTGACTATTCGCTCCATAGTCTTCCCAACACAGCTTGTGAGACTGATTGGCCGGTAACTTGCAGCCTCGGTCTTACATTTCCCTTTCTTTAGTATGGGTATTGTGATGGCTTCTCTCCATACTTGGGGTACCGTTCCTTTCAACCAGCTGTGGTTGAATATCTCAAGCAGTTTTGTCTTTGCTGCTGAGCTCAGATTTACTAGCATTTCGTTGCTGATTTTGTCTGGGTCGGGTGACTTTTGAAACTTAAGCTTGGAAATAGCCTTCTGTAGTTCTCCTAGTGTGATGGGTTCCCTCATTGGGGCAGGAGTATCTGTCTGTCCCATGGTTGCCAGTATTTCTTTTCTTATCTCTCTCTGATGATCTATGTTAATGGGTAAGTTGCTTTCTGAACTGTATCTTCTAGCAAACAAGTCTGCAGCTTGTTTTCCTCTGAAAAGTTTGCCACCTTCATCCAATGTGATAGTCTGCCTAGGTGAGGAACGCTCTTCATTTAGAGACTTGACTAATCTCCAAAGTTTCCTGCCGTCTTTCTCAAGGTTCAGCGATGCCGTTTTAGTTCTCCAGCTTTTCCGTTTTTCTTCTAGCTTTGTTCTCTGAAACTCTGCTATAGCCTTTTTCCATTTGTTGTGAGTTTCAAGTGAAGGCTGAGACTCTGCGTCCTTTCTAGCCCTGTCCATAGCTTCCTGACGTTCTTGGAGTGTGCTGGACCAGTATGGTATGTAGTTACGCCGGCATCCTTTGGGAATGGTTTCTTTTGCAGCTTGTAGTATGCATCTGTTGAAGTCTTTTACCACTTCATTAATGTCTCTGTTCTGTACCTTGAGGGTAGACAGCAGCATGTTCACCTGATGCCTGAATAAACCCCAGTTGGCTTTTTTGTAGTTCCATCTTGTAATGGCTGGGCCTGTACTGAGAGTTGCACTCTGGACAGTAAGAAAGATTGGGCGATGGTCGCTTCCCCCTAGTTGGTCTCCTACTTCTCTACTAATAGATCCAGCTATATCTGGTGTGGAGAAGGCAAAATCTGGTGTTGAAGTTGTGTGCCATCCTCTGGAGTAGAAGGTAGGAGTATCTGTGGCATTATTGACTAGGATTAGGGAGTGATCATCTTGCCAAGTTTCAACCTCTTCACCTCTGTGATCCAGATGGTTATAGCCCCAGCTCTGGGAGTGGCTATTAAAGTCTCCAACTGCTATAAAGTTGGTGGCTGGTACCTGTATAGAGCTGAGACTCAGGGGTTTGTTGTTCGGACAGTAATAGTTCAGGAGTTCTATTTCCATCTTGTCTACCTTTATCTGCAACAGCTGATATTCTGCTCCATCCATGAAGGTTTTCCTTTCGTGTGCAGGAATGTTATTCCTTACAAGAGTAAGTACTCCTCCTTTTCGTCTATCTTTTCTGTCGGATCTGAAGCATTGATATCCCCTTATTTTAAAGGTTTGATCTGCTTTCAAGTGAGTCTCTTGGATACAGCAAACACTGACTTGCTTCTCATACAAGATGTTTTCCAGCTCTGTCTTTTTGCTGTATCCAGCCTGCTTGCTGTTCACTCCCTCTGCATTCCAGTGCATCATGACAAGTGGCACTCTGGGTTTCTCTTTTTCTGTTTTGTTTTGGTCAGTAGTTCTCCTCCGCCGTCTGCTGACTCCACAAGACGGTCTAGAGGGTCCTCCAGTAGCTGAGGGTGGGCTCTGTCGAGGCTCAGAGCCCGGCACTGCATCTGCCTGGTGGAGCTCCACAGGGCGAGCACCAGTACGAGATTTATTTGACGGTGTACTCTCCATAGAAAAAAAAAAAAGCGAGTTGCGTGATACTGTGGTTTCCGGTGCGCCTTCTGGCCCAGTATCTATGACTTTAGCACCTGTTCAACGGGAGAGTGGGCTCATCCCTAATCTGTTTATGTTCCCAGTAGTAGACTATTCGCAAGCAGCCTGGGGGTGACACTGCTCTGCGCGGACCTTGTTTACCGAGGCGGCGTCCGAGCTCGTATGGTGAAAATATGGTTGCGTTATCTTCAAAATAGCCCTGTCTTTCCCATGGCTTTTCTGCCATCCTGCAACTTTGAGTTAGGGAGTTCTGAGATCCAGTCTCTTTCCCAGGCATTTTATCCTGGCCTGGCACGCATACAGAGGACCCCACTTCTGGTTCTAAGTTAGCAGTTGGGGATAGGTGGGATAGCACACTGTGCATTCCCCGTCATCCAGGGGGCTCTCCAACTATGCAGAGCTTGCACAATGCTGTGCTCTGGTTCTGGGCTCACCCAAGGAATCCTCACGTCCTGCACAGAGCCACTTCCAGATACCCACCACCTGCCAACCCTCCATTGTAGAAATCTCCTGCATGCGGCCATCCAGTCAAGAGCCAGTATTAAGTCTGGTGCCCAAGTGATCCCCCCAAGCTCAGTGTGCAATGCTGGGTTCTCATCATGCTGCAACACAGGGGGGATTGTGATGCTCAGCCATCTCTCTCAACTCTGCACCGATAAGTGACATCGGGGACTTAACTGTGCCTCAGTACTGGGAGGCCCCGTTTCCGGGTACACCACACACAGCCAATTGAGGCAACGGTCGCCGTGGGTGTGTCTTCAGTGGGGAAGTTGTGGAGTCTTCCTGTCCATGTTCTTGCACATCCTAACACTGCCCGCAAGACATCGGAGGTTTGGAGAGTGGCCTTCTCTGCTTTTTTGAGCCGGGGTGGACTCCCCGGGCAAGTCTCGATGGGGATCGGGACGTGTCCACGCGCCAGTGGGCCCAGCATCGGCCGCATCTGATGGAGGACTTGCTCTGCCAGGTTTGAGTTAGTAAATTCCAACTTTGTCATCTTCTTGGCATTGTGATGCTGGGGTGCCTGTGGATTTCCTAACGCCCCGGGTAGAAGCCAGAAGTGTACTGTGCCAGCTCTGGGGGAGATAAAGGGGGTGTTTCTGCGTCTCCTTGTGATACGTAGCCAAGGTAGGGCTCACAGTGCTCTTTCCCCGCCACTAAATTGCCTGCTGGTTACGCCGAGTTCTCCGAGGCTCTAGGCATGTGACCAAGAGTTGAAGGCAATAGGATCGTCACGTCCTGAGTCTCTGTGCCTGTACGATGGGTTCCGATCTTCAGGGAGCAGTCCACACTCGTTCCCACTCCCAAGACTTGTTCAGTATCCATCTGGCTCCTTCCCACCCACAGAGGGCGTGTACGGTGTAGTGCACCGGTTTTATTATCGAGGTTTGCTCCTCTAGATCCGTTGTGTTTAGCCTGAGGATTCGCACCCTCAGTTACCAGGACTACCTCGAGGAGGGTGTGGCTCTTCACCACGCACAACGATCTTGGGGTATGAGAGGTTTTGCTAGGCCAAGAGACTAACACCGCAATGGTCGCTCCTTTCATGAACAGAATTCACTAGGCCTAGGGTGAAGCAAGGGGGGAAACCCACTACCCACAACACCAGCACATCATACCCACTGTCTGTAGACTTTGCCCCTTAGACAGGCATGAAAGTGCAAGAAAGCATAGAAAGAATGACTGGACATGAAGGCTTGACATAAATTTGTTGAAGGCCTGTTCACCATAATGGGCTGAAGGGTAATGAGTGTAAGAAATTATTCACAATCACAGAGAGACACCACCTGAAAATTTGTTGCGTACGGGAACCTTTAAGAATGAATAGTTTCTGTTTTATGTAGAACATCAGTTGACAAAAGCAAAAGATCCATATATGACAAAATTCAGGTATCAGACCTTTAGAAAAACTTATTGTGTCCTCATAAATTTGTTGGCAATACTTGCTTTGCTATGCCCGTAGGAAACTTACCATATGACAACAGGCATTGCTACAGAAACCAATGCTGCAGACATTAAGTGGACAGATCAGAAGAAAAAGACCAGGAAATAGTATATGAAATGATCTGTCCAAATCCAAAAGGGAGCTATTCCACTAAGGAATAGTTTCTGCATACATTTCACATAGGATGAACTATTTAATATTTAATGCTGGGTGTGGGTAGAAGGCCACAGTATCCAAAGACTGAATGGCACCATTTTAGAATAGGGATAATGCTTTTACGCTTCCCCGATATTTATTTTACAGCATTCTTACTAAGTACTAATGGTATTACAGGGGCATAAACAGTAAAACCCTGAAATAATACACATTTGCATATAGGAAGTCATATGATTACATCACATGCATTATTGACTATTTTTATAAAAGCTGGCTTACATCAGTGTGGTCTGTCAATATTTATGATCAACTTTTTTTTTTTTTTGTGCTTTTATTTAAAAAAATAAAATGACTGGAAACTACAAGTACTGTACTTTACTTTTTTTTATTTTTAGAACTTCATTAATGCGATATGCAAGTAATTTATGTTTTTAGTTTCAAAAAAACTTTGAACAATGGTAAAAATTTACATTAATTTTCAAAATGGGGTAAATTTTCAATACTCAGTTTTATGGTGGCCCCGCGGTTATTTGGACTGAATATTTTTCCCGTACTTCAACTATTTGTTTTATAGCAGCGTTTTACTGTGTTTAAAATGTATCACTGCCTATTGTTTGGGAGTAACCCGTTTAGTTCCCAGGGGTCAAGGGATCTCTGGGAAGACAAAAAAAGAACAGGACTTCTGCCTCCACAGGTATGTCATAAAAAAGTGACCAATATGAGGTCATGTGGCTTGCAACCTCATCATGTAAAAGAACTTCCTCATAAAGTATTTTCATTTGACAAGGATAGATAATGCCTTAAGCAAATAGCAATTGAATATAATATCTAATTTATAGACACTATATATTCTAATTATAAGCCATCATGGCTTGAACAAGATATTTTTCTCAATCAGTAAAAACAGTAATAGAAACTACCTCTGGTAGAGCACATGAATGCATTGATGCAGGCTTTCCAACAAGGAGGCCAGCAGCCATATTGGTTTCATGCTTCTTGGGGGGGGCACAACAAAAATTATTGTTTGGGAGTACTACACAGTGATTGGAAAGTCACTCCCTATTTTTAAATCTTGTACCTCCTTACTTATATCTATTGAAATTTCATGAAACAAATGTCAGAACAAGTCGTAATAACGGCCCATTGGGGGTTTAATTTTTAATTTCCAGAAGTAAAATAAAATCTAGAATGATCAATAAACTGACATTACAAAAGAGAGAACAAAAATTGCTGTTTGCTGTGACGTCTTGTGTTAAATAGGCCAACTCTCATGTTGTGCTGTAATGTTAATGTGATGAACCATTTATGTAATAAAATAGTTAATTCTGGTTTTTGTTGTTGATATTTGACATATTTATTAGTTTTATAGGAATACTTACTGACTTAGTCATTTCTCTTCTACCCTGGGGTGTAGAGGTTTGCCAGAGAGAGCACCATACTATCCTGTTGGCTGTCATTCTCCTGGCCTGGTTCCAATCTAGTCCTCTATCCTTCAGAGATTGCCTGATGTCCTCCCAGCAAACTCTGTGAGTCTGGATGCCTGGCTCTTAGTTTCCCATATTTGTCGCGGTAGCCGATCTTCTCCCATTTTGCGGACATGGCCAAACCATAATTGGGGCTGTTCTACTCTGATCTGCAGGGCCTGGGTTTTGAGGCCATGATGTATCGTGTGGTTGCAGATGATGTCTCTTCTTGTTACTTCAACAATCTTCCTCAGGTACCTCATTTCTGAGGTTTGGAGCTGGTTTTTGTGGGTTGTAGTCATTGCTCATGACTCGTGTCCATAAGTCAAGATTATGAGAATAAAGAAATTAAAATTTGAAAATAGTGAGTGACTTCTTAATCATCCTTTGGACTGAATATTTAGTGTCTCAGTTACTGGCTGTTGCCATAGCAGATCATGTAGGAGGCTACTGTCATTGCAAATCTCAAAGAACTACAAAATCTCTGAAAAATATACACTCTCATTTTTCTTATTTAGGTTCTCCATTATTTGCACATTTAAAAATGTTAAGTTTTCATTTAAAATTAATGCCTTCAATACTTTATTAACAATTCTTCTAAACAGGTGTACATAAACTCACCAACATGAAAGAAGGAGATATCTATGGGGCTGCATCATCATGGACAGCAAGCCAGCGACGGAAGATGGGAGTGTACCTTTTGAAAAAGGCATTACAAATATTCCTTGCAGAAGGAGAAAGACAAATATGTCTGCCTGATCTCAAGAATAGTCAGTCTCCATGAGAAGCAGAATGATCACCAACATACATTAGCAAAGCTAATAGAATTGCAAACATGGGTTTCAAGAGCTAGTGAAGCAAGTAAGCAGCTGAAGTCATGAATATGGACTGGTCATTAACACTGAGAAAATGAAAACTATGATAATTAGCAAAGCAGATGATAAGCCGGTGTTCCAATAAAGACAAATGGGATGTTACTCGAACTAGTCAAGAGTTTCTCATCTTGAGCACATCACAGCAGAAGATGGCAGATGTAAAACAAAACAGGAATGGCAAAAGCATGGGAGGTACTAACATTGTTATTGTTAATCAGAATAGACATCATTGCCCTCTGAGCAAACCCATAGATGCTCAGTATCCTTCAGCAAATGTCTAAGGGTATGAATGCAGTTGTTCCTGTAGCGTGCTGGTTGTATACATGCCAAATGAATCCTCTCATACGTTCATCCCTGCTAGTCTTACATTTGATGCCAAATTCCAGCAGTCTTAGCCTTGTTGATTCATTTATTGCGGTTTCATTTTCCAACCTGCGATCATTAATTGTCCTCAGTATCTCTCCCATAACCAGTGTCCACACTATGGGTGCTTTTGAAGCTAGTCGTCAGCTCTCTCATTGCCGCTTACACCTGCATCACCACTACCAGGTATTAACATCCAAACAAATAACCCACAAATTAAAAATGAGAACCACAAGTGTTATATATATATAATGTTAAGAACAATTCCTTTGTTGTCTGTATGTTGTCTAGGGTTTTTCTATTTGAGACACATCATGGTGCACATCGATCTTTCCAAATATACTTTTTCAAGATCGCTTCGCCCCATGATGCACTCTCAACATTACCCCCTCGTCCCTCGAGCGTTTGCCTCAGGTGAACGCTAGTTAAAATATTAAATTAATCACGATTAAAGCCGATTAGTCGACCCCGAATGGTATAAACGAAACGTCACTAATAAATGGTATATATGTTAAACTACATACACTAATAATAGGTTATGAATTAAAAGTCCTAAAGTTCATCCTATATCCAAAAGTAGACTTCACTGTGCATCATATCATATATTATATGCGAGTGAGGTCGTATGTCATTACTGTGGATGCATAGTATATTCATGTTTTTTGATTATAGAAATCCTGGACAATTTATTAGTATGTCAACTCCTTAAATGTCTTGTCCACTGGTGCTGAGGCAGGTATAGTAGCAACCAGTAAGAGACAATCAGCTCGTAAAATGATACGTGTTCAGTACGTGTAACTGGTATGTCAATCTGAACATCCGCGTTGTTTCTTTTCCCGATTCTTATGAATAACTGCGAACGAGGCGTGTATTCGGGATTTTCAGTATAGTATCAGTCATTGTCTTCAGACCACCGGGACAGCAGATCTGCCAACCAATTGTCGGCCCCACTAATCGGTTGAATATCGAAGTGGAATTCTTGCAACAAAAGGAACCAGCGGTGTTTTCGCGGGTTGTTGTAAGTCTTGGTTTTAAGTGCTGTCAATGGCACATGATCAGTTTGGAGGATGAATTTGCAACCCAGTAGATACTTGGATAATTTTGAAATTGACCACACGATGGTGAGCAATTCACGCTCACCAGTTGCATACCGTTGTTCTGCTGGAAGAAGCTTCCTGCTGATATAAATGCATGGGTGAAGCTTGTCGTACCACAGTTGCATCAAACAGCCACCGATGCCAGTGCCCGACGCGTCTGTTCCGAGGAAGAAAAGTTTACTGGCATCAGGAATCGTTAAAATAGGATGCTTTGAGAAAGCAGATTTAATTATATTCAATGAACGATTGGCATTGTCTGACCATTTTATTTTCAACGGTGCACCCTTGCACATCAAGGCAGATAGGGAGGCAAAGTTAGGTATGAATTTATGATAATAATTTATCAAACCTAATAAACTTCTCACTTCTTTCTTAGTTGATGGAATTTTAATATCCAAGATACGATTGTTTTTTCATCTGGGCATAACTTATTCTGACTAATACGATGTCCCAAAAATGATATTTCTCGGAAACCGATTTGAACTTTTGATGGACGCACTGTCAAACCGTGCGATCGTAACAGATGTAATAAAGAACGTAAGCCCTGAACATGTTCATTCCATAACGAGTGGAATAAACAAATATCGTCAATGTAGGTGATGATGTCATGTCTGTTGCCTAATAAGAGGCGCATCATGCGTACGAATGTCGCAGGTGCATTGACAAGACCAAAGCACATAAAATTCCACAGAAATAATCCAAGTGGTGTGGTAAAAGCTGTTAATGGCTTGGCTTCATCTGCTAAAGGGATTTGCCAGTATCCCTTTGATAGATCTAATTTACTAAAATATGTTGCCTGCGATAGCTGAGGCAAAAGATCTTCTAAGATGGGCATTGGTTCAGCATCTGTTATCGTTATGCTATTTAATTTTCTGAAGTCGATACAAATTCTCAACGATGTATCTGGTTTCTTAACCAAGACCATGGGAAAAGCATATGGTGAGGAAGATGGTGATATTATACCCATGTCGAGCATTTCCTTAATCTCTTTTTCTACATGATCTTTATAATGAAGAGGTATTGGATACGGCCGTATTTTAATTGGGTTGTGGTTGGTAATGACAATATTATGTGTAATCAAGTCAGTGCGACCAGGCACTTCAGTTAAGACATCTTCAAACGAGTTAAGAATGTTTTGAACTTGTTCTTGTAAAGAGGGATCAGAAATGGAAACATTTTTCCAAGATTCAACAGATTTAACCTTTAGCACGCTGCATTAAAATCCCGGAAATTTGCCCTGCAGCTGCATTCTTTTTCACAACACCCCCTTTTTTATAGTGGATGACTTGTAAATTCTATAGTTTTTTTTTTGTTTTTTGGTCAATTGCTCTAATTTTTGGACTGTATAGAAATAAATGAATGATGAATCTGATGATGTAAATTTTGTTTGTGTACATGTTAGATGTGATAGGAAGAGAGGAATGGAAAGATGAAGAAAAAAAAAACGATATAAAAATAAATTTAAAAAAAAAAAAATTTAAATAAAAATTTTTTTTTTTAATTTAAAAAAAAAACCAACAAACGAAGAGTCCTTATCCCTTGCATCTCAATGAAAGTCATTTGACCAATACAAATCAAATGACGATCTTTTCGTTACACCCATCATCAGTAGCAAAGCAACAAATGCCCTCGTCAGCAGTGACATTCGGCCGTAACCCTAAACCTTTCCCATAAACCTAAACCTAACCCCTGAAATTAGACATACTAGCAATGACATTCTACTATCGTTTCCATCTCTGCCATCACCCATATTCTGAGAACCGATATCAGCGCTAATAAAGAAAAATCTCCTCGTCATCGCATCTGAGTCAGAATCCATTAAAATTTGAGCGAAAATGGCCACATGTTCGATGCCGATTTATTTCGATTCAACACATTAATTACCGAATTGAAAAACACACTGTGGCCGAATTAAAGTTTTTTCCCATTTTCATCCTGTAGGTGTTTGCACAAATTAAGCTGTAGTTTTCATAATTGTTTACAGATTTTTATGAATTACACGTCATTTTAAAGATAAATGAATGTACTATTACAATAAACACCGGTTGTAACTCTAATAGAGGTTGTTGCTATTTAACGGCCCTCCAATGGCCAAGGACTTGCAATATTTTCACAATTATAACTGCTTGCGCCCCATCTCTATCAAAATCCCAATTTCAATCAATGTGCACACCGTTTTCACTCTTGTCCTCGTCGTTAGATCTATCAGTCAATTGTTGAAACATGTTTCTATCCTATTCAGCCATTAGACGAGATGTACACGCATTTTTTGTAGTCCTATCACTAGTTGCCACGGTAAACAGTTTTACACGATTTGGTAACTAACCCAAACGCTGAAAAATATGAACATAATATCAATTTTCCAGTGTTCTACAACAACCATGCTTTGGGAATTTGTTTTCTGGTGGCAACTTAAAATCTCGAACCAGATCAGAGAGTTTTTCAGTACATTTTTCATTCGTTTTATTGCTAAAATTAGATTGGCGCTCTGAGCGGCTTGTGGTCCAAATGTGATTATTTTGTGAGCCACTGACAGCGGCATGCGATAGTTAATGTATTAAAAAATTCACAGAAAATAAACACGAATACACCCATCACTAAATAAAGATCAGAAACGGAAGCTAACTCTCTCGCAAATAACATTAAAACTTAACATCCGGGGCTGATATCACGTGTACACAATTCCTAATGCTAGAAACCGATGATATCTGAAAGGCGACTTAAGTCGCCTCCAGCTGTAGGAACATAGGGATCTAGTGGCTAATAAAGTCGACCGCAGCATGCTAAAGGTTAAGTGGAGGTAAAGTAAACCGCAAAGGAATAGAAGAAACAGTGTCCACTGCATGGACTACAGCAAAAGATGAAGAAACAGTTTGATCAGTGATAGTGTTCCAAATGTCCTGTAATTCAGGAGGACGTTGAGTATAAGCCTTTAACATATTGATGTGATATGTTTTGATATTGATAGCAATCAACATCAGTTATTTTCTTATTTACTGTGTATGGCCCCTGCCAAGAAATTAAGAGTTTATTTTCCTTAGTAGGAAGCAGTAAAAGAGCCTCATCACCAGGTAAAAATTTCCTTAGCTTTCGAGATTGGTTGTGAAGCAACCTCGATTTCTGTGTGGAGTTTTGTATTGATTGTGCTGCAGCCTTACAAGCATCTGACAGACGCTGTCTGAGGTCAATGACAAACTCGTAACTACTGCGAGTTTCTTCGTTTATAGTGGAGCCAAGTAATAAATCTTTTAATATGTGTATAGGACCTCTCGGATTAGCCCCATATACGAGCTCAAATGGCAAGAAACCTGTACTTTCGTGTGGGACTTCTTGATAAGCAAAGAGTACTGCTAGTAACAGCTTGTCCCAGTCATGAGGATTTGACTCCGTAATCTTTCCTAACATCCTTTTAAGAGACCCATTGTAGCGCTCGCAAACTCCATTGGAACAAGGTTGATATGGACTGGTAAAAGTATGCCTAATCCCCAGCATATTTTCAATCTGTTTCATCACATGGGACATAAATTGTGTGCCCCTGTCAGATAAGATTATTTCAGGTAACCCTATCCTAGAAAATATTAAGAACAACGCCTCTGCCACTGAAATAGTAGTATTTTCTTTCAATGGTATGGCCTCAGGCCATCTTGTACAAAGGTCAATGCATGTTAAAATATAACGGTATTTCCGTTCTGACATTACTGACATCGGACCAATGATGTCAATAGCAATCTTCTGAAAAGCCCGTGTTGGTACATCTGTTATTTGTAAGGGTGCAATGTGACCTTTGCCCTTACAGGATACTGTCTGGCATGTCGGACATGAACGACAATATAGCCTAACTTCTTTCTTTATGCTAGGCCAATAAAAACATGAAGTAACTCTGCTTAAGGTGCGCTTAACACCCATATGACCTGCCATAGCGATATTGTGACTGGTTCTTAAAACCAAAGGCCTAAAAATTATAGGTACCACAATTTGCGTGCATTCGTTTCTCTTTCTTTCAGTTTTAGGACCATAATGCGTTCTGAGACAAAGTTCCATCCCTTGATACTATCCCTTTGGTTTTTGGCCACAATACAACCCACGCCTCCTTTAGCTCTTTCAGATGTGGGGACACCACTGTAAAGCAGCGTGTCGCCATCGAGATCCATAACTCCTTGTCCTTTTTCTTTGTTTCTGTTAAAGCCAGGATTTCTAATTTGGCTTTCCTCATCTCTTCCACCAGCTCCTCTTCCTTCCCATTCATACTTCTTGTGTTCCATGTTCCGTAAGTCATAGTCCATTCCAGTTCATCGCCTTTAGAATCAGTCCAGTTTTCTCTCTTGTTTCGTGTAATCTGGTTTTTAAGACAAACAGGTGATTGGCATGTTGTGCTTTTGCATGATGGCGGGGCTGCCTCCTTATGGCCTACATGCAGGCCACCCTCCTCCTTTTTCAGCCGGGCTTGGGACCGGCCTAGGCAGAGTTGCCATTCTGAATACTGCTCTGTAATGTTCCTGAGGGTGAATATATGATCTGCACATCTTCTGTTCGGTCTAAAACCCACTTGTTCTTTCCTCAGTTTATGGTCAACTGCTTTTGAAATTCTCTGGATGATTATCCTGCCTAGTATTATACTGGGAACTGAGAGGAGAGTAATTCTTCTCCAGTTGTTGCAGTCTTAAATGCTCACGGAAACGTTGAAATAACTGAAACAGAATTATCGTTAAATGTGTGTACAAGATTTCATGACATGTGAATGTAGATGTCTTTTGAATGTGGTGTAAGTATTAGTTTTGACAGACTTGGGTAAAGCATTCCATGTTAAAGCACCTGCATAACTAAAACAACTTCGGAAGAGGTCAGTTCGAGGTTGCAAGGTCCAGAAGCAGGTCGCCACCTATAAAATATGAGCAGTATTTATAGCGAAAGAACGTTTGCAAGTATGAAGGTGCTCTGCCGTGTAAAATTTGATGCACAAACAGGAGATCTTGGAAAAGGAAGAATTTTTTAAGAGGAAGAATATTGAGCTGTGAAAATAGCTGAGCACTGGGAATGTTATCATTCAAGCAAACAAGTTGTAGTGCTCTTTTCTGTAGGGACTCTAGACGTTTCAAAAACAAAAAACTACATCGACTCCAGATATTTGAGCAATAAGAAAGGTGACTTTGAATATGTGCATAATAGAATATAAGTCTAGAGTGCGGACATAAAAAATGTTTAATTGTTTAGAGTTGAAACAATTTTTCTGAGATCTTGTTGGCTGTGAAATAGACATATGACTCCCAGCTCAGAGACTGGTCGATGATCACACCCAACAGGCTGTGGTCCGTAGCTTGCTTAATACGTCTCCATCTAGAGATAGTAATAACGTATTTGGTTGACAGTGCAGAATCTTTTGGCGGGTTGATATAATTAAAGACTGAGTTTTGTTTTTATTAATAGACATACTGTTAATAGTACACCAGGTTTGTACAATGTCCAGGTGATGCTGTAAAAGAGACTGAACAGTGTTAATGTCTGTGCCAGCTACTGTTACTGTGGTATCATCAGCAAACATAAGACAGTTGTCATGTGGCAATGACAAGGGCAGGTCATTGATGAAGATGCTGAAGAGTAAGGATCCTAGTATCGAGCCCTGCAGGATACCCATTGAAACGGTGTATGATTTAGAGAGCACATTATTGTACAAGACTCGTGTACGGTTTTCAAGGAATGATTTTATTAATGCGATTACATTTGGATGAAATTTGTACACCACAAGCTTTTGTACCAGCAACGAGTGGTCAGTTGTGTCAAATGCTTTGTAAAGGTCGATTAATAATACTCCATTAATTTTTTCGCAGTTGATATTAGAGTGCCAGATTTAGGTAATTTTAGTCAACAAAGATTGACAAGAGTGTTTGGGTCGAAATCCAGATTGGTTTTCATGTATAAGATTGTAGCTGTTCAGTGAAGATAGAATATGTTTATACATGTGTCGTTCAAGAGGTTTAGTTATGACTGATAGTAGGGAAATCGGCTGTTAGTTTGTGACGAGATTAATATCACTTTTTTTAGGTACTGGTACCACTAAGCCTGTTTTCAGTTGTTGAGGAAACACTTTCTTGTCTGAGTGAGACACAAGATTAAAAATGTAAGTGAGTGGGTCTCATACAACAGGCTCCACAAGTTGATGTATCCTCGAAGATATTCCATCTTCACCGCACGATTTCTTCTGAAGTAATGATTTAATTAAAGTTGAAACCTCCAAGATTTACAGTAACGGTAATTCAGGAAGGTGGGCTTCATTTAACATTGATTGAATGAAATCAGGAGTAGTAGAATCCAGTTCTGATGATTTATTCCTGATGTTCGTGCGATCAATGAGAAGAACTGGCAAAATTCATCAGCATTAATATTTGCAGCTTGCTGTTGGAGGTTATGCTGGCGTACATTTGTGAAGAGGTTAATAGTGCTCCAGAATTTAGATGAGCTCCGGCCGTCGTCAATAATGGATCTCAGGTGCTGGCTTTTAGACTTCCTTAAAATGTACTGTGCTAAGTTTCTATATTTCCGATAGCTTGCATGGTCTCCAATCTCCTTAAAAATAGTCTTGCTGTTGCCTAGTTTTCAGAAATTCCAAAGTTATCCATGGAGGCATAATCTTCGACTTGACACATTTAATACGCACAGGAGCATGTTTGTTAAGAACTGAAGCCATAATTCTAGGGCTTCAGTCGGGTCAGATACTCCATAGACATTATCAAAAGGTGTCGCTAAAAGATCAGATAGGAACTTGGAGCTATCAAAATTCTTGAATATTCTTGCTTATATAACCTGGTGACAGAGTTTAGGAATTCCAACTCCCTGTTTGGTCCATGTGCAACATATGGTGTAGTGATCGCTTAGACCACAGACGGGAACGCAGACTTCAATGATGTGAGCAGTGTTAGTGACATACAGATGATCTATGCAAGTTGATGACTTGTCGGTGACTCGGGTTGGTAGCGATACCAGCTGGTTCAGGTTGTACAAGGCATACAAATTATCCCAATTAACGTTTCGCTTCAAAGCATCAATACTGAAGTCTACCATTATTAATAGCTCTAAAGAAGTTATCCAGACTTTGTCCATCATGTCCGAGAACTAATCTAGCCATCCTATTCTGGCATCTAGATTGCGGTATAAAAAGCCAATTAATATAGAGGTAGTGTGTGAGAGGCGGACTTCCAGCCACATGCATTCAACTTCAGGACATTGCAGATTCTGTCAGTCCAAAATTATGACAATATGCATTGTCATTATAGAATATGGAAGTAATTTCAGCCAATTTACTCACATTGTAGAGATGACAAACATTCAGATGTCCCAACCTGAGTCCCTGACGATCTGGGTATTCCGTTTTGATTGTGGAAGTCATAACTTGTGAAATTGATGATCACTGATATTTTATTGATAACAGGGCTGTTTAAAGTATAAATTTAGTAGATTAGGACGTGAAGGATGATGCATTGGGTAGAATGTGGTTGTGGGATACTCATGTGTTCTTGTTGTGGGATGGGAGTATGCTGACCAATATGATCTCCAGGCATTAGGTGAATAGTCCACGAGTCTTTGTTGTAGCGGGAAATTGGGAAAGGTTAGGTATAGATGTCGATATGTAGGAAGATGGTACAAATGCGGTGACGGGGGGTAGGTTTCTTGTGTCTGGGACAATGATGGCTGGAGTGGGAATGTTTCAGGACATGAGTTGAGTTTTTTCATTTGTACACTTTTGAGGATAGAGTATCACATCGTTCCTGTTGAGTAGGTGCAGAAAATATAAATGGTTGTTGCTGTAGAGAGACATTACATGCGGTGCCCTGCACTTCGCTATTTACAATAACAGGTGTGATTTGATGTTCCTGATTATGAGATCAAACTGAGGAAGGAACAAGCAGGATTTAGAAAGAATAGAAGATGTGTAGATCATATATTCACTCTCAGGAACATTATAGAGCAGTGCTCAGAATGGCAAAGACATCTTTACATTAATTTCGTTGATTTTGAAAAGGCTTTTGACAGCATACATAGGGACAGTTTATGGAAAATACTGAGGGGTTATGGAATTCCTAGACTTTATAACTTAAAAACTGTCCAGAATGGAAGACCTAATTATAAATCAAATGAGTTTTTCGTCGATTCTGAATTCCCACATTGCACTCTCACCAATTTCATAAATCTTTTTTTTTTTTATAACTCGAATATAAGTACGGGGTATGTTCTTTAAGGTCCAAAAAGGGAAAATATTTCTCAACTTATACTCGAGTATGTACGGTAGTTAAAATATATTTTATTAACCCAGATCTCAACAGTGATATTAAAATACTCCATCAGACTGGGTAATGAAGGTTTGTTGTCATTAAACATTTCCGTGGTGATCTAGTGACCGAAATTAACAATTTATTGCGTGTATAGTGCAATTTTAAATACCTTAGTAAAGTTCCCTATTTCAGTTTTGATATGTGCCTGATATGTTGTTTGGTTCCAGACAAAATATTGTTGTATATAAAGAAATTGGCCTGAAATTACCAGTAGCTTGTACAGTAAACAATTTTAAGAGACACAGCATTGAGGATTTTTTAACACAAATAACTTCACACTGCCTGCATGCTGTTATCATATCAGTAAAGGATATATGGGTGTTGGCATGCTAAATTCTGTTTCTGCAGTAAGACTGCATTCTGTTTATTTTTACAGCAGACTATCACTGCATTCCCAAATTATTGTGTTCCTTATGCATCATATCCACAAATGATAACAATTAATGTATCTTAACTTTAACTACCGAAATTAAAAACACGCTGTGACGTAATTAAGTTTTCTTTCCATGGTCACTGTAGGTGCATGCAGAAATTAAGGAATAGTTTTCTTAATTGTTTTTACATATGTTTATGAATTATATGGCATTTAAAAGATAAATGAATGTACTATTACTTCAAGCTGAAAAAAGGTATGTTTACATGGTTTTTGGTAGATATTATTCATCATGTGACATATTCTTTCCAGAACGTTGTCTCCATTACCGCTGCTCTGAACGCATCACGATTCTGGGCAAGTCGACCTGCATCAGCCAAAGACAAGTTCAGACTCTGTGATGTCCTGGGTCCACCGTCGTCTAGGTCGACCCCTTCCCCTTTTTCCAGGGACCATGCCTTCCATCACTGTTTTTTCCAGACTATTATGTCTTTTTATATGACCGAAAAATTTCAGCTTCCTTATTGCGATGGTATTTAGGAGCCAATGTTCCTGTACGTTTAGTGAGTGCAGATATTATTATTAATGTAAAATGGTTGACAGACAAAAAAAAACCATTTCAAAATTTTTTTAATCAATTTACCAGCTTGTTGCTAAGGCACTTAATGCCTTTCTCTTGGTGATTATCATGTAGTATATCAAATGACAAGTAAAACAAGAACATACATACTGACTAATATTTACACTATTAGTAACTTACATTATCACATCTACACCACTTCCCAAAAAATCTAAGAAATTCTGAATAAATAACAACTTTGAGAAATATGAAAACTACTTGTTTCACCCTCAGTCATTTACCGCCACTGTTCTCTTTCTTTAGTTATATTTCCTGCGTCATTTGTAACTCTAACAGAGGTCTTTGCTCTTTTTACGACCCACTGATGGCCCAGGACTTGCAATATCTTCACCATTATCACTGCTTGCATCGTCACTACTATTATCACTTTTATCAAAATCACTATTTGAATCAATGTCCACATTGTTTTCACTGTCGCCCTCGTCTCTAGATCTATCAATCAGTTGCTGAAACCAGTTTCTAGCCTGTTCAGCAGTTAGACGAAGTGTATGAGTGTTTTTTATGGCCCCATCACTAGCTGCCATGGTAAACAGTTTTACACAATTTGGTAACTAACCTGAAACATTGAAAAATATGAATACAGTAGAACTCCATTTATCCGAACCCCATGGGACCGAGCATCGTTCGGATAATCAAATGTTCGGATAATTGGATTACATAATGTATCGAGTACATGTACACATATTTCTAAAAATAATTAACCATCACAAGGAAAATACACTATAAAACATATTTACTTGTACTGTAATAATAATACCCACACTGTATTAGATCACTGTATCACCAAAATCTTTTATTACACTGCAGTGCATGTACTACTTGTATTAATTATTTTTGTTAAGAAAGAGAAATGTTTTCAAAATAACATTACAAACGATTCAAAACCAGGCGCAACTTACGTATATATGTACTTGCACAGATGTAGCCCACTATTTAAAATAATGAGGAATCCTCTTTTGCACCAAACTGGATAGTCTCCTTTTGGCTGCTAAGTCCCGCATTCTCTTCAACAGCAGAAGCTGTGTAGGACAGCTGTCATCTTCTTGCTCGTACCAAGCCATCGCTGTTTCTAGTGCTATAAAGGCCTCTTCAGGACTTGGTCGACGTTTTGGTTTTTCTTCATAATCTACAAGTACATCATGTACTTCTGAGGAGTCTTCATCATCGGTCAGTACATGTATTTGGTTTTCTTCTTGCACAAAAGACAAAATTTCTTCGTCATTCAAAAACTGAAAACCAGAATCATTATCATCTTCTAGCCACATGTGTGCATCATCTTTGTCACAGTCCGAAAATCCGGGCATTGCTTGAAACAGTTCCACAACTTCATTTATACAATCATCATTTGTGTCCACTGCAGTAGTTTCATTTCTTCCTTTTTTCCCAAGCAATCTACTCCAAGCCTTGTTGAGATTATCTTGTGACAGGGTGGTCCAAGCATCAGCTAACATATAGCAGCAGTCTTTGAGATTAAGCTTTTTGGAAAACGCCACCACACTTTCATCTTCAGCCAACAATAAACGACGCAGGACTTCCTTCTTGTACATCTTTTTAAGCTTTGCTATAACACCCTGATCCATTGGTTGAATCAGTGCTGTTACATTGGGAGGCAGAAAAATTACTTTAAAATTTGCATCAACTGCATTCAATGTATCCGTCTCTGGATGAGATGGTGCATTGTCCAGTAGAAGAATTACTTTTCCAGTTTTCTTTTCTTGTTCTCTCAACCTCTTCACATTTGGGATGAACTGATTTGTATACCAATCAAGAAATATTTCACTATTCATCCAAGCACTCTTCTGTGCTTTGTAACACAATGGGAGACATGTCACATTCTTTAAACAACGTGGTTTTTTGGCTTTGCCGATCATTAGCACCGGTAAACGATGACTTCCACTGGCATTCGCGGCTACCAAAATTGTTACTCTCTCTTTGCACTTTTTAAACCCAGGGGCAGCTGCTTCGCGCTGAAATGCAAGTGATTTTTGAGACAATGATTTCCAGTATAAGCCAGTCTCATCGGCATTATACACATCATCGAGTGAATAACCTTCTTCTTCCAAAAAAGCCAAGAAAGTTTCTTTAAAATTTTTAGCGGCAGTTGCATCGCTAGATAAAGATTCCCCTTGAATCTCCAATTCTCGTATGCCATGACGAGATTTAAAGTTTCTTAACCATCCCTGGCTAGCCTTAAAGTCAGGAGGACCGTCAAGTTGATTGTTGAACTGAAGTGCCTTTTCACACAACAGAGAACCAGAGATAGGTTCCCCTTTGCTTCTTCTTTGCACAAACCATATATACAAAGCCTCTTCCAAGTTCACATCTTTCGCATTTCTCATGGTTTTACGTTTCTTCGACCCATTTTCACTATCAATTTTCGATGCAAAACTCATAATTTTATCCTTGTTACTTTTGATGTCAGAGACGGTAGCTTTCCCAACATTGAAAATCCTCGCAAGTGAAGACACAGTTTCACCTTGTCCTAGTCTCTTGACAATTTCTGTTTTCGTTTCAATTGACAAAACATTGCGGTTCCTTTTATATGCTTTAGGCCTACTGGAAGGTGCCATATCGCACAGAGAAATACTTGTACACCAAAATTATTCTGCTGTAGTAGCAGACACAATTATTTTAAGTTGAACTGTCTGTTTAGCCAGTGTTCTACCTAGAACGCACACGTACTTTGGATTAGTAAACCAGATATTAACTGACTTTATGATCTAACTGACTTCCTGTACGTAAGCGACCGACCATTAGCCATCCCATTCTCTACAAATTGTTCGCCCACATTTGAAGTTTGCCGCATCAAAAGATTCAGAATTTTAGTCTAACGTGACTGTGGCATCTGATTTTTTTTTTTTTTCTGGAAAAAGTGTTCGGATAATTGGATGTTCGGATAATTGGGGTTCGGATAAATGGAGTTCTACTGTATATTAATTTTCCAGAGTTTGTCAACAAACCACTTTTGAAAATGAGTCTTCCGGTGGTAAATTAAAATCTTGAACCAGATCAGAAAGTGTTTCGGTGCATTTTGCATTCATTTTAATACTAAACATAGATCACTGGCAGGTGTGGCTTTTGGCCAGTGGTAAGATTCATATGACGGTCCCACTGGCTTGCAGTAGTCAATGTGTTAAGTATGTTTCATTAGGTAAGTATTGGTTATCACAACAAAATAAAATAGTATATGTAATGTGTAGGCACTTTTCCCATGTAAGTTGTTATCCTCTTGCTTTATATGCATTCCTTTGCCATTGAAGGCAGATCTGCCATTAAAGGCTTGTGATGAGAGTTCATCAGGCAGCATTTTTATTTAGGCAGCAAACATATTCTATTTGTTTTTTTCTGTTTAATTGATGCCAGATGTTATTCACATGATTCTTTTTTTTTTTCCTGAGCATTTATACATTGTGAACTTGCTGTACTTGACAAAAGAATACTCTTGTAATGAGTAAAAGATGATGTTAAACTTATTTTTGAGGTAAAAGTATTGTCACTTTTATGTGTGTCTATTGCTTACAAGTTATTCTTTGAAATGTTATTTTATATGATTTTAAAATAACATACATATCAAGTGAAATAAGGGTCATTATGTTTTAGTCTTTCTGTCCAGTGAAATAGTCCTTTAAGTCTAGGTTTTAGTATTTTTTTGGTTCAGTTAAATAAATCCTTAAATTCTAGGTTTTAATTTTTCTGTCAAGTGAAATAATAGTCCTCAAAGTCTAGGTTTTAATTTTCTGTCAGTTAAGTAAAGTCCTTTAGGTTTAGGTTTCATTTTTCTGTCAGTTAAATAAAATCCTTTAGTTTTAGGTTTTAATTTTCTGTCAGTTAAATAAAATCCTTTAGTTTTAGGTTTTAATTTTCTGTCAGTTAAATAAAATCCTTTCGTTTTAGGTTTTATTTTTCTGTCAGTTAAGTAAAGTCGTTTAGGTTTCATTTTTCTGTCAGTTAAATAAAATCCTTTCGTTTTAGGTTTTATTTTTCTGTCAGTTAAGTAAAGTCCTTTAGGTTTAGGTTTCATTTTTCTGTCAGTTAAATAAAATCCTTTAGTTTTAGGTTTTAATTTTCTGTCAGTTAAGTAAAGTCCTTTAGGTTTAGGTTTCATTTTTCTGTCAGTTAAATAAAATCCTTTAGTTTTAGTTTTAATTTTCTGTCAGTTAAATAAAATCCTTTAGTTTTAGGTTTTAATTTTCTGTCATTTAAAGTCCTTTTGTTTTAGGTTTTATTTTTCTGTCAAGTGAACACAGCCCCCTATGTGGGTTCTCCTATGCTTTTAGTGGCTCTAATTCATGTCAGTAGCTGGCATTTTAATTATTTTATTGTATGATTGCCAGATTGTTAGTGTTGGTGCATATGGCCATTTATTTCTCCCAAGTTGTTTATTTCTTATATTGCGTTGGCCAAATCTATGGAGATGTCAAATAATATTTTAAGTGACATTGTTTATCAACATGTTTCAGATAGTTTTTCTTGCTCAGAATAACACGCAAAAATGTGTTCCATTGTTTAGTTTTATAAAAATGTTTTTTTTTTTTTTAAGTCTACTGATGGAAGCTTGCAACCTACTGTGCAGTAGAAATATTTAAAGATGCTAGTGTCTGTCACATATGAACTGTTTCTTATTAAAGGGAGTCTCCATTTTATCTTTTAACTCATTCTGTGGAAAAACAAAACTGAAGCAACTGAAAATCATTTTCAAAAAGAAGTAATGAAAATGGCTTAGCTTATTCCAGGCGCGAGCAGTAGATCATACACTGAGGCAGCCACGAGACCTCTTGTACCCACTTCAACGGCCATGACCCTTGCACAGTGAACCCATCGTGTCTCAAGTCCGTGGCCAGATCTATGTTAGTTTGGCTCTTGTGTGGGAAAATACAGCAATCATGGCTGTTTGCCAGCGATCTTTTAGTTTTCCCTGACCACGCTATTTATAGCTATCGTGACATAGGTCACGTGGTCAATTTCCTAACTGGAAAAAATGTGGCGGTGGTTACTTTTGATAGTGCTTAATTAATGCTTTTAGGCTACTTTATTATTATAAATACCGGCTTTAATTTTGCGTAAAGCTAGACTAGAAATGTTAGAGTAAATTTTAGAACAAAAACAAACATTTTATCACAATTAGAACAGAAGATATAATAGTCTGAAATAGTGTAAAATTTACGTTTTTTTAATATATTTTGTTATGGTTTGTTTCTAATGCAATTTACACTACAACGGTCACAATCAACATGCATAACAAATTACAGAAATCAAAAGTAGAAAACCTGCAGAAAATGGATATCAAATTTTTGTTTTGGTTTCATGCGTCAAACATTAATTATTGAAACATTAAATTGCAAGTCCACATTTATTACCTTAAAATAACACACCCATTTGTCCCCAAAACATGAGAGCTAACAATTATCTCAATCATACATCACGATGGTCATGTAAAAATGAGTATGGTCATGAGTAAAACGAAATGTTCAATTTAATAAATAAAACATACACCTATTAAATGATTTCCACACTCTGTTAATTCTGTCACTCTCACGCAACTGCCATAATTTGCTCTAGCCCCAAAATTTTGCTCAATTATCATTCACACTTATTTTTTTTTTTTTTTATAGGAGGAATCTCTACATTCACAGATGGAGAAATTTGTAACAAATGAGTTTCCATTATAAATTTTAATTGTGAAGTTGTATTTTTAATACCGTTGGCGCGTCTTTCAATTTTGGAAATAGTGGAATGTACAAATTCTTCTCCTTGCACTCGATGCATGCCCATTCCAAAGCCATGAGTTCTGATCCAGTCTGCGCAATGTTTTTCTAATATGTGCTGTTTAGGAATTGTCTTACTGGGGAATAGCTTTCTGAACAAAGACATATATGTCTCTATTGATGCTGTTATTGGTTCTTTACTAATTGGTTTACTGTGTGATATTTTGTTGTGTACCGGTACTTTCTCAAATGCTTCGTTCCGCGAGTTGAATTGTTCTAGGGCAATAAAAGCTATGTCAGTTATATCTTGTTTGTCTTTAATTTTCAGTGTTTGTGTAATGATTGCTCTTGTAAGATCTTTATAAATTTTTTGTGTGAGATATCTGTGGCAGTGATTCCCTATGAATGCTCTGCTATGATAAGCATGTGGTATGATTTTGTGTTTGGCTAGTACCTTGTCCAAGTGTGAGCAAACTGGACCAGACCTAGCACACAGATCTTGAAACTGAAGTTTGGCCAGCGCATCTTGTGCATTTTCAAGTTTAACTTTAAAACTATCTGTCTCCTCCTTATCCTCACAAAGTTCAATACCTGCCTGACAAAATTCAATTCTAGCTTCTAATTCTTCTGCCTGTTTCCAGTTCCTACCAAATCTCTTCAAGTTCTTAATAGTACTAACGTTTGCATGTTTGCGGATTCTCAAATATCTTTGCGTCTATTGTATCGGCTACCCGTTCTAGAAGTCTGTGGTGTTTCAAAACAATGCCTAAATATATGAAGGTAAGGAGGAGCTACATTTTCAATTTCAATCTCTAACATTGGTTTGTGTAAACAATTATGGTAACGTGCCACTTGCCTTTTATTCCCTTTCCCATATTTCATATATCTATTGTAATCTCTTATCAACATGGCCAAACTTCTTGGTTTGCAAGTTGTATGCTCTCTGGATGTCTTTATTTCCTTGTTTTGCTGGAGACACCACAGACATGGGTATGTTCCTTGAGCTCCAGACAAACCAAACATTTTCATCAAAAAGTCATAATCCCCGAATAAGAAAACAACAACTTTTTTACCATCCCACTCTAAATCTTTTAGTGACTCTATCTGAGCTTTCATGCCATTCATAAATATTTCTAAATTATCATATTTTTTTTTTTTTTTCGTACGCCCGCTAATACTCGAGGCGAAATCTCAGGTTATTATTTTATGTCTAACCTGACACTGATTTTACGTGAGTATCCCTTTATTTCTTGTACAGAGACAGGTGTCCCTCGCCATTCAGGCAAATACTCGCCGATTTCGGAGGTACCCATTGCAGCTGGGTCGGCTCAGGAGCCGCCAGTCCCTGGTCGACGACACTCCTTCAAATGTTCTCGCCAGGTCTCGAGTTAATGCAGTCCAAATCCCGGTCGACGAAAAATCCTCAAATGCCGTCGCCCGGGTTTGATCCTGCATCACCCGGTCGCCAGAGCGGTGTTGTAACCACTACGCTAGCGCGGCTCCCAAATTATCATATGTATCTCTGACTCTAGCCATTGATAAAAGGATGGTATTAGATTTAGAATTTGGTTTCTCTAAATTTACTACCTGCATTGTAACTTTGAACTGTGAATGAAAGAAGATATACAAACAGTTACTTAGAATTCTTTGGCATCCGTCGTGTGCACAGGATTGTCTAACAAAGAACACTAATGGAACCGTCCTTATCTCACACACAATAAAAAAAGACATTCATATTATAAATACAAGATTAACAAGACTTGAAAGATAGATCAAAGTATGTGGAAGAATCTATCTATAGCTTTACATGTTTTCTGACGCTTATATACGTAGCTAAATATCATTATAAATGAATGAAAATGCAAAAACAGATGGCGCTTTACAAAAAGTTATTTTTTACAACCTTATTTAAGATTTGCGAGTATCAGGAATGCGTTTACAGTAATTTAAATGTTATAAAATCTGGTGACAATATGCTTGTTCTTGTAATGCCAAACTCACAAAACTGACTACCACACATTCTCAAGATATGAAACCAAAAAAAACAGTATGTGGAAATAATCTTTAGCTTCCCTTCGAGAAATCTTTATAATTATAAACTCATTCGAATGGGCCGATTTTTAGATATTACATTAATAAATAGATTACTTTTGTTATGAATTTCCTCAAATGATGACGCTGTTTTCAAAAGTCTGTAACTCCGTCAAATATAATTTCAAACAAATAAAAATGCAATCTAAAATAGAACACAGAACAAAGTTATAGTACACAAAAGAATTTTAGCGCTATTGTGGTGGGGCGCTGTTTGAATATATTTTGTGTTTGTTTATTATTATTTCCGGTAAATTGCTACCCCTGTCCACAGTTAATGTATATGTTGATTCTGTTAATGTATATTTGATTGCCCCGGCGGTTGCTCATAATAATGCTCGTTACCCCGTTACATCCCGGGTAAAATCTCTCACTTTTCATAGTTTTGTTCCATACTTCACAACACACATGCAGGTTCTTTAACTGACCAATGAGGAACTAAAACAGTCTTCTTTTGAAACGAATTCGACATCTTTTAATAACTGATATTCCTTGTAGCATGCATACTCGTTCGTCCCAATTAATCCTTATTTCTTAACTTTCTCCATACATATTAATTTTATTTCAAGAGTATTCGAGCTCTTGTACAAACCATCTCCTGTCAGAAGGTAAACACTTCGTAGTAGGTTCCTACTGGAACTTAAAAGCAAACACAGCCAAAACACAGCTGTCACAAAGCTCAAGGTTTTTCTTCACCTTGGCCATTCACATATCAACAACAACTTTTACGTCATTTTCCGGTGCGCCTTATTTTCAATATCCCAAATAGTGCCGCATTTATCAGCACTAACTCAAACTCAATAAATCTAACATGTGGTGTGCATGGGCAGACACCACATATTACCCCCCCTGCGCGCTACTGGAAACTGCAGGTTTCCAGGTCATCATTAACTATACTTAACTATAATGATAAAAAGGAAAATCAAATTCAAGCAATGAGTGAAATGATATCACGATGAGTGAAATGCAGTTAAAATATGTGGCAACAACTTGTGAGCAACATATTAATGCTACAAAAATATCGCTATATAATCTACCTATCAATTGATTATGAACATAAATAATGTTTGTTGTCACTTCCTGTACCCAGGACAGTTACATAGTTCAATGTATTACTCTTGACAGAGTATCAGCGATTACATTATTATGTCCTTCTATATGGACGATATCAAAGTCATACGCTTGCAACTGCAGTGCAAATCTCGTAAGTCTTGCACTTGGCAATTTACAGGTCTGCAGATACGTTAATGATCTCTGATCTGTCATTATAGTAAAATGCGTACCTACCACATACTTTTGAAGTTTATTCAAAGTCCATACTATACCCAACAGTTCTCTGTCGAAAATAGAGTATTTGGATTCGGCTTCCGACAGTTTCCTACTTAAGTAGTAGATCGGATGAAACTTGCCATCAAAACTTTGTCCCAAACACCCGCCTATTGCGTGGAGCGAAGCATCTGTTACAACAATAAATGATCTTTTTAAATCTGGCAGTCTTAATATCGGATACTGTGAAAAATGAGTCTTAATGTTTTGTAACGCCTGGTTACATTGTTCTGTCCAAACTACTTTGTTAGGCATACCTCTTTTAGTTAGATCAGATAAGACAGCAGTCAAAGACGAGAACCTTGGAATAAACTTGTAAAAATTCACCAATCCTAATAGACTCTGTACTTGCTTCTTTGTAGTTGGGATTGTAAGATCAAGTATGCGTTTTAAATTAGATTCATCAGGTTGTATTACATGTTTGCCAATTTTGTGTCCTAGAAATGAAATTTCATTGAATCCAATTTCTATTTTGGATGGACGGGCTGTGAGATTGTGTATTCTTAGTGTCAGGAGTAAAGATTGTATACCATCTACATGCTCTTCCCATGTGTCATGAAACATGCAAATGTCATCTATATAAGATATTAGGTCATAACGGCTCCCAAATACTCGACGCATCATCCGTACAAAAGTTGCAGGCGCATTTTTGAGCCCAAAACACATGACATTGTATTGGAACAAACCCTTCGATGTTGCAAATGCCGTCAATGATTTACATTCTTCGGTCAAAGGGATCTGCCAATACCCTTTTGATAAATCGAATTTGCTAAAGAAAGTAGCGGAAGCTAAACGAGGTAGCAAGTCCTCCAGCAAAGGCATTGGTTCAGAATCTGATATCGTGACTTTATTTAGTCGACGGAAATCAATGCATATACGAATGGATTTGTCTTTCTTCCGTACTGCTACCATCGGAAAACAAAATGGAGAATCTGATGGAGAGATTATCCCCATTTTCAACATATTGTCGACCTCGTTATCAACCTGCTCTCTGATATGCAAAGGAATTGCATACGGTCGTAACTTAATCGGAGTGGGATCCGATAATTTTATTTCGTGAGAAATAATGTTAGTTCGTCCAGGCAGATCAGACAACACATCTTCAAAAGATTTCAATAGATTGAGAATCTGATTCTTCTGATCTGAAGGTAAATCGTTACAAATGATTACATCCTTCCAAGTTTCAGAGGCTTGGATAGGTACCACAGGAAAATCAAGCGGTACATCCGCGAAACTAGTTGCTTCTTCATCAACTAAAGCAATAGATGCCAGATGCGGAGATTGATTTGTGATAGATTCACAAATATGTTTTGAGTGGAAGAGGTCTAGAAATGTAAGGTTGTAACATGTTAGTGTGGAATGTTTTTCTTTTACCCCTAATGTCGATGATGTAATCCACGTCGGTTTTCTTACCCACAACTTTAAAAGGACCTTGCCACGTAACCAACAAATGATCACCTTTAAGTGGCAAGAGAACAAAAACTTCATCGTTAATCGATAATGATGTTAATCTCCTATCACGATTAATACGCGACCGAGTCTTATATTTTGCTAATTCTGATGCTTCAGTCGCGATCTCACATGCGTCCACAATGCATTGACGTAGATCTGTGACATATTGGTGACTAGATTTCGTAACCGTATTATCATCGTTTGTTATCACCAAATCATGTAAGATAGACATTGGTCCTCTTGGATTAGCCCCGAAAACTAATTGAAATGGTGAGAATCCAGTTTGACGATTAGGAACTTCTCTATACGCAAAGAGAACCGCTGGTATCAACCGGTCCCAATCCTGGGGAAACATTGTTGTTACTTTGCCCAACATCTGCTTTAATGTAGAATTCCAGCGTTCTACAACTCCGTTTGATTGCGGATTTAATCTGGCACTCAATGTATGACGGATGTGAAGCACATCACAAATTTCCGAGAACATACCTGAAGTGAATTGCGTGCCATGATCTGACAGAAGCTCTTCAGGAAATCCGATACGTGAAAATATCGATAATAATGCATCAGTCACCGACATTGTTGTTATGGACTTAACAGGTATGGCTTCAGGCCATCTGGTGCATAGATCGATACAAGTTAAGATGAAGCGGAATCCTCTGGATGATAACACCGGAAGAGGTCCGATGTCGACAGCCATCTTATAAAAAGGACGCACAGAGATATCTGTGGTCTGTAGGGGTGCAAACTGATGCGCACCCTTACGTGCAACTCCCTGACAAACAGTGCATGATTTACAAAACGTTGCGACGTCCTTATGAACCCCTGGCCAAAAAAAATGTGCCATCAATCTATAAGCTGTGCGGGCAATCCCCATATGACCCGCAAAAGGAACATCATGTGCATTAGATAAAACTAGTGATCGAAATGACGTAGGTACTACTATTTGTCTGAGTACCGAAGAATAATTGTCAAAACAACGTATCAAAATATTGTCATGAAATTGATACCAATGTCTGGCATTATTTGTATGTGTAATAGTTTTAGCCGTAGCTAAAGTGAATAAAAGTCCCAAAGAAGAGTCATCTTTTTGTTGGTTAATGAATGCATTTTTATCTATGTAATGACTTGTTGTCACGTGTGGGATATTATTGCTATCGTTAAGTTCATTTGCTTCTGCAACCAGCTGTGCTCTAGTAGTCACAGCATTGGATATAGAAAGATATTCTCTTTCCCATGCAGAAATTTCATCATTAGAACATTCTTTTATACCCTTTATGTTTCCCAAAATCAAGTCACAGCAAGGCTTGTTGAGAACACATACACGAACTTTCCCAGTAAAGAATGGCGTGGTTATTGTTACGTCGGCCATGGGATATATCTCTACCGTGCCTCCGAAAGTTATGCATTTCACTGACGTTCCAGTGAAACAAGACGGAGGGATTAACGACCTTCTAATCCCGACCGTTGTGCAACCCGTGTCCCTTAAAATTTTAATTGGAGTGTTAAACAAAAACCCATTATGTAAAGTGAGAGTACCAACACCGTCATAAGATGACAACACTGGTAAGGCATGTCCACATTTAAGCCGTGGTGTAGCTCCAGGTTGAAATAACATCTTACATTCTGTACAATTATTAGAATTTTCTAAATCAACGTTACACGCATTGGCGTGATTATTGGTTGAATGAATGTCATTACTGACATTTCTATCTACCGTCTGACAAGCATTGGCTTGTGATCGTGCTCTATTATGACTTCTAACGAAGTGAGATCTTCTGCGATCTGAAAAATTGTTGTCCCTGTCATAATGGCCACCCCGCGGTGACAAATTATGATTGTTGGTATATTTGTTGTGTGAATACTGGTTATTTCGATACCATTGGTTATTGTTATAATTGTTGAAATTATGCCTGTCTCTACCCCGTGAAGGTGAGCGATTATGGTAAAAATTATATTTACCCCTATAGGATGTGTGATTATTTTCTCTATGATTATATCGTCTATCCCAGCTACGAGTTCGCGATCTCCCGTGCATCGCAGTAGATGAGTCCAAGACTTTTGCTCTGCTCAATGACAAGTTTGGATGAGCAACGGAAAATTGTTGACCTAATTTTTCCATTTCCTCGATACTAGTCGGATTACGTTCTTGTAAGAATGATACAATATCCTGGTTTACCGAAGAAACAATTTTATCTCTTAATAAGAGATCACATAATCCTTCAAAAGTTTTAGGGATAGAAGCCTGTTCAACCCATCTTTGGAGACATAGTTTTATGGAGGAAACAAAATCCTCAAAATTTTTACCCTCTACCGGCAACATGGATCGAAACTTTTGTCTATAGCCTTCCTGATCCAGACCATATCTGCGTATAAATGCTGCCTTTACGACCTGAAAATCATGTCTTTTATCTTGGTCTATACCCAGATAGACCCCAACTGCATCACCTGTGAGGAGACCCGAAAAAAACACCAGACCACGAATCTTTATCAATATTTAAGCAAGAGACTCTTTCCTGAAATCTTAATAAATAAAAACTTATATCGTCGTGAGGAGGAGAAAAAGGTGGTAGTCTTAAATTAAAGTTAGGGGTTGTGATTGCCTTCTTCGATGAACCATTACTATCTGAATCATGGGAAACATGATGTTGTTGAAAACGAAGTTTCTCAACCTCAAAAGCTTTCTCCCTTTCAAATTTTGCCTCCTCGGCAGCAATTTCAGCTAAACGAATTGCCTTTTCATGTTCCATTTTCTCTCGTTCCGCAGCGATTTCTGCTATACGAATTCTTTCTTCCTTATTTGCTTTTTCTTGCGCCATAGCAAATTCCCTTTCTTCTCTTTCTCTTTTCTCATTTCTTATTTCTTTCTCTTTCTTCTTTTGCCTCTGCTTTTTCATATGCAGTCAAAGCAAAATTTTTAAAAATATCACCTTCCATACTCAGTGCTTTGCCTTGTTTAATAAAATAGTCAAGAGTCGCCATAGTATACCACAAATTATAACTTTTCTAAACAATAAATCAATATCTATGTTCTCCTCTGCCTTACTTAGACCATCACACTATGGAATAGTGTGTCTGATTGGTGTAGTCACAATGTGAATATATATATATATAACTATATCCCCTGCACAACTCCCTTAGACGCTTATTAATATAATAATTAGCGTTTATGATCCTGCTTCTTGTTATCGACAAGAATTGCAGGATATATCACCAACAATATTATAGAATTATAGTTAATCAATAAATCTAACATGTGGTGTGCATGGGCAGACACCACAGCTATGTTTATCCAGAACGAGGGTGTAATGATTTATATATTAACGATTTTACACACACATCAGCTGATTTTCCCCGCCAAAATTCTCAGTAATCTTTTACGGTGCAAGGAAGATTTATTACCCGGTGTCAGAAGTCCGGTCACTGAAACTAAAAGAGCGCTCTGGTATAGGGCACAAACAGCCGTGCAATATGTATCACCAGATTTGTCTTCAAGTCTGTGCTAATGAGTTTCAAGTCCGTGGCCAGATCTATGTTAGTTTGGCTCTTGTGTGGGAAAATACAGCAATATGTATCACCAGAATTGTCTTCAAGCCTGTGCTAGTGAGTCTCAAGTCGAGTTGCAAGTCCTTAACAGTAGCTTTGAAGTCGAGTCTCATTTTTGTTCTAAAACTGTTTATAGCCACAGTAGCACCGTATAGAACAATCACATCGGTCACTATAAATATTAATGAAAAATAGTATCTAGTTTTAGTATTTTACTATATTATTTCTATTTTTGTATTTCGATCAAAGTAATTTTTCGGTATTATAGTAATAGTATTATATTTTATAAATATTATCTTCTCAGCCATACTGCCGATGCGCCGCAGGCAGACACCCCCACCCGCCCAAGGAATAATACACTTCATCAGCATTAATTCTCATGTTTAAGTGAATTTTATCACGATTACTAGCAACACAAGAGAGAAAACTGGACTGATTCTAAAGGCGACGAACTGGAACGGACTACGACTTATGGAACTTGGAACACAAGAAGTATAAATGGGAAGGAAGAGGAGCTGGTGGAAGAGATGAGGAAAGCAAAACTAGAAATCCTGGCTATAACGGAAACAAAGAAAAAAGGACAAGGAGTCATGGATCTCGATGGCAACACGCTGCTCTACAGTGGTGTACCCATGTCTGAAAGAGCTAAAGGGGGCGTGGGTTGCATTGTGGCCCAAAATCAAAAAGATAGTATTAAGGGATGGAACTTTGTCTCGGAGCGCATTATGGTTGTTAAACTAAAAGAAGGAGAAACCATAGTCAACCTGGTCATAGTGTATGGGCCAAATGAGGATGAGAGAGCAGAGGTCAAGGAGGAATTCTTCGAGCTGCTTCAAAGGACAGTGGATGACTGCCTAGATGAAGTTATCATGCTCGGAGATTTTAATGCCAGAGTTGGAAATGACCATGCTAGATGGGGTGGAGTTATCGGAAGATATGGAGAAGATACTCTCAATGACAATGGAAAGCGACTCCTTAGATTCTGCAGTGAGCAGAATCTGATCATTACAAACACAAAGTTCCCCCATAAGCGCATACATGCATACACTAGATGTGAACCAACAAAGAATGAGAAGTCAGTGATCGACTATGCCATTGTTCGGAGAAGCTCATTCAAATATGTCCGAGATGCTAGAGTCTGGAGGGGGCCAGAGATTGGAAGTGATCACTACCTGCTAACAATCAAAAGAACAACTGAAAGAGTTGCTCAGCCTAGGAACTGTCCAACATCACGCAAGAAACCAAGTAAACGAGCAGGAGAAATGAGCATTAGGACCTACAAGCTGAGAGAGCCAGAAATTAAGACCAGATATCAGGGGCTTATTGCTGCAGCGGTGAGCAACACAGAAGAACGACCAGATGACTTGGAAACCCTCTGGAATAAATTCAAGGATATCATAAAGACAGCTGCTGCAGAAGCATGCGGTGAAGTCCGACTTGGGAACAAGAGAAAGAGGACACCTTGGTGGACAGAGGAAGTCAAAGAGAAAATAAGAGAGAAGAAAATGGCATGGAAACAATACTTAAGGAGCTAAAAACACAACAGGACAAATGGAAAAATATAGAGAATATGTGACACTCAGAACAGAAGCAAAGAACAAAGTGCTAGCAGCAAAACAGAAGTCCTGGGAAGAATTTGGAGAAAAGCTAGAAAAAGATGCACAAGAAAACCAGAAATTGTTCTATAAGACCCTAAAGAACATGAGGAAGGAAAAACAATGCCCTCTCAAATTTATAAAGGACAAGCAAGGCAAATTGCTTACTGCCCCGAAGGAAGTAATGGGAAGATGGAAAGAATATTTCTCAGAACTCCTGGATGGTGAGCATGGTGAAGCATCAAAAATGATAAACACTAGCACAGAAGAGAAAACCAATGATGGTGAAGATGACATAAAGATGGAAGAACTGAAGGCAGCACTGGAGAAAATCAAGATGGGCAAAGCAGCAGGGCATGATGGTATAACACCAGAAATGGTTAAGTTCATGGGAGCATCAGGCGACCTATTACTCTTAAGGGTTTTACAGGCAGCGTGGTACAACAAGACCATACCAAAGGATTGGGAGACTGCCATCATAACACCAATTTTCAAAAAGGGTGACAATCGACAGTGTGGAAACCATAGAGGCATATCCCTTCTCAGTGTCCCTGGTAAAATCTACTCTAGAATCCTAGAGCAGAGACTACGACGCCTAGCTGAGCCACAATTGGATGAGGTCCAGTGCGGATTCCGAGCAAACCGAAGTACTCAAGATCTAATCTTCACACTCAGACAGCTGAGTGAAAAGGCCCTTGAGTATAAGAGTGAGATGCATCTTTGTTTCATAGATCTGGAAAAGGCGTTTGACAGGGTCCCCTGGAGCAAACTTTGGGACTGTTTGGCAAGGAAGAATATTCCAGCACCTCTGATTCATGCTATACAGAGCTTCTACAAGTCTTGCAGAAATTATGTGAGGACAGCAAACCATAAGTCAGAAGAGTTCAGGACCACCACTGGTGTAAGACAAGGTGATATCCTGTCACCTTACCTCTTCATACTCCTTATGGACGATGTCATCACGGCATTTAACTCTTTAAGTCCCAATCGACTTTATAAAGGCTCAGGGGTTAGACGCGCTTGGCCCAATCGACTTTTAAAAACCTTTAGTATATGTGCCTCTGTTTGAGACTGTTTCTAATTATAACTACCCACAAAGTCATTTCCGACTGCAAGTACATTCTTTTAAATACCGCACGTGTTTAAGAGTGAACGTGTTTCTGTTTTGAGATATTTATTTTAGATTTTTAAAGCGATTTTTTTTTAAGCGCATATCCTCCATTTTACCTTGAATAACTAATCATTTTTTTTAAGCGCATATCCTCCATTTTACCTTGAATAACTAATCATTTTTCAATGAAAGCTTTTATACTTGTAGCACAAGAGTAAAGTACATCCAATTACCTTCAGTTTCATATACAACAACAAAGTTATTTATGCATATGAACATTTTAAAAAATTATTTCCAAACAACAATAAAAACGCACTGGGGTGGCCATTTTTGCTTGGGCCAAACCCACTTTTTTGCTTGGGACTGAAAGAGTTAAGGAGAGAACAAGAAAGTATTCAGTGGGGTACTGGAAGATGAGACAGGTCTATATTTCGGAGCTGGCATTTGCTGATGATGTTGCCCTGATTGCTAAATCAGAGGCACATCTCCAATCCAACCTGCAAGTCTGGAAGGCAGAGCTGGAGAAGAGAGGGATGGTCATAAGCAGCTCTAAAACAAAATCCATGGTGATATCACGAGAAGAAAGAAGACATCAGATTAAGCTGGGAGAACAGGTCCTGGAGCAGGTCGACCACTTTAAATACCTCGGAGCTATTATAGACCGAAAGGGAGGCATCAAAGAAGAGTTGGCCACTCGAAAAGCAGCAGCTGGGAAACTTTTTCAGGCCATAAATCGAGGATTCCTCAGCAAGAGAGAGGTTGGTAAGAAAACGAAGATGGCTGTATACCGCTCCACCTATGTCCCAGTCTTGACATACGGATGCGAGTCATGGGCAATGACTACAACCCATAAAAGCCAGATCCAAACCTCAGAAATGAGGTATCTGAGGAAGGTGGTTGAAGTAACAAGAAGAGACATGGTACGCAACCAGATGATACGTCAAGGCCTTAAATCCTACCCCCTGCAGACCCAAGTAGAACAGTCCCAATTAAGATGGTTTGGCCATGTCTGCAGAATGGGAGAAGATCGGATACCACGACAAGCATGGGAAACAAAGAGCCAAGGATCCAGACCCCGAGGACGACCCAGAGTCCGCTGGGAGGACAACATTAGACAATCTTTGAAGGATCGAGGACTAGAATGGAACCAGGCCAGGAGGAAGACAGCCGATAGGATAGTCTGGCACTCTCTCTTCCAAACCTCTACACCTCACGGTAGAAGGGGAACGACTAAGTAAGTAAGTTTAAGTGAATTTACAGTGCTAGTTGTTTTAAGGACTCTTAGTATACGTGCTCAAAAACCGCGTTTTTACGAGCTGATTTCAGAGAGTACATTTTTAGACTTTACTGATTTTGCATTAAATAATTTATTTGTAATGATAACATAAAGTGTTATATATCAAAATGTGGAGAAATGAAACATCTATGACATGCATTTAACTTAATTGTTAAGCGGTGTTAAACATGCATGCACTCATATGCAGTAATGAGTGCAAAAAAATTTGACATGGACACCGACCGGCCTATTAGGTAGGCCAGCCGTAAAATGAGGATCGATCGTTGGCCTACCAAATAGGTCGGTCGGATATTAAGAGTTAATGTCCTGTTTTTTTGTCTGCCAATATTATTTCTCTGTCTGACACAAGGTATATTTTTCCCCCAGCAGTCAGAATTATTATGTTCCCATAGTTGAGGAATGTTATTGTTCAGATGGTTGCTCTCTGCCCGATGTTTGTCTAACAACAGTGTCCAATTATGTCTGATCAGCTGAAGTAAATGTTGTGTTTGCACAGTTGTATACTTGTACGCGCTGTGATGTCCGGGTGATATCACTTTAAACACAACCACTTTCAGTTTCTCCTTAATTAAGAGTGCATTATGAATAAGGATGGCAAATCGGTTCACCAAAATTGGCAAGTCTTGACTCGAGTCGACAACAGTGTATCACTGCAGTTAGTGCCCTTGCAGAACACCTGCACATAGCAGTTTGTGTACACGAGATTACCCAGCCCATGCAGTACTTGAGCAAGCAGTGCTCCTATTCTTGGTCTCCTCAGCAGCCACACAGGATAGTGTTACTTGTCTGTCTAAAAAATATTTTCATGTCACATTCCAAAAAAAGTATGTTCCAAAAGTCATCACTGAGTAACGCTGTAACTTATTTAAGCTTTCAAAATTCAGCCTGAAATTTAATTCGTGAAATAAATTCTTTTATTAGACTGTTTATTTTTTAGTTGTTCAAAAGTTATGAGCAAAACAAATCAGGTGATGACTTTTGGACTGTGCTGTGTATATTTATATATATTTTTATAATTGTGATGAAAGCACTATTGCTATTATATGATTTTTTTCTTTCTGCTGAGAATAAAACAATGACATAATTTATATAGAAAATCCTTATTTATTTCTTGTGATTGAGAAATTATGCACGTACATTATGTTTTAAAAAAAAAACAGGTAAAGGTAGTCCCATAGAAAATACTACCATAGGGGAGTGAAGTGTTAGAGAGTTCACTATACTTGGTCCAGCTTTGAGAGGTAAGGTGACCAGTTCCCTTCCTCACTGCCTATGTCTTTCCTATCTCAAGAGCAGATTCTTCTTCTTTGATCCTTAGCCATCGACCGTCAAAGCAGTCAGTGGCCATCACGCCTAGTGGCGTCTTGTAGGGCAACAACAAATTGATTCCACCTTGCTCGGTTGGTGGCCATCCTTCGTACAGTGCCCCAACTCTGCTTCATTCTTTGCATCTCAGCCTCCACAGTCCTCCGCCAAGTTGTTTTTGGTCGGCCTCTCTTTCATTTTCCTTCAGGGGTCCATAGCATAGCTGTTCTTGTGATGGCATCGGGGTCTCTTCTGAGGACATGACCAACCCAGCTCCAGCGTCCGCCAGCTATGATGGTGTGCATGTCCTCTTGCTTGCTCCGAGCAAGCAGATCCCGGCCAGCGATGGCACTGGGCCAAAAGATTCGGTGAATTTCTCCTAGGCAAGCTGTGCGAAAAGACGACAACCCCGACACCCCCTTCTCCACAACTCTCCAGCACTCCGCACCACAGAGAAGCACACAGCTCTGACACAATCCCAATCGTGTGCCTGTGCTGCACCGAGAGGACCCCCAGATGCTGTCTAGGCTAAAAAAGGCTGCTCTTGCCCTATTCATTCTGATGTTGATGTCTTTGCCTGCCCCGCCGTCTGGTGTTACAATGCATCCCAGGTATGTGAAGGCGTCTTGTCTGCACCAGCCGCTGATTCCCCACTGATATGGGCTCAGGGTTGCTCACATTGAGCGTCATGACCTCTGACTTCTTTAAATTGATGCCCAAGCCCACCTGCTGGCTAAACTTATCAAGTCCATCTGTCTCTTCCTGGATGTGTTGATGCGAACGCGCCAGTAGTGCAACGTCATCCGCATACTCCAGATCCTCCAATGCAGAAAATGCAGTCCATCTCACTCCTCCCGGACCGCCGTCTGGCGCACCACCCAGTCCATGACGAGCAGATTCAGATACCCATTTACAGCTGGGTAGACTGGAGCGTGACACCACATAGTTTCAAACCCGGTACCTTTGCCATGAGAGGCCAGTGTGGGAAATGCTAAAGGAGTCAATACGTCAAAAGACATCATACCAGCAATAAGAGGACCGCAAAGAAGAAATAAGTGACATATACAATTTTACAACCAGTGAATGCAAGAAGCAAGACAAAGAAGAATATGACAAACTAAATAAAGAGAGTAAACAAATGTAAGACAGAAGACATGACACTCAATGTGGGCAATCCTGAGCCCATAACAGTAAGGAAACAGAAGCTGGATCAGACAGACATGTTTACATACCTAGGATGCATAGTAACACCAGACGGCAAAACAAGCAAAGACATCAACAATAGGATGAATAAAGCGAGAAAAGTCTTTGCTAGTCTAACAACATCTGGAAGTCTTCCCAATACAGCATAAACACCAAATTAAGATTATATGAGAGCTGTGTACTTTCTGTGCTTCTCTATGGTGCAGAATGCTGGAGAGTAAACAAGGAAATGTCGAAATTGTCCTCTTTCCACACAATCCGCCTAAGGAAAATTTGCCGAATACCAAGAACTGCTTACTTGGAGCAACCAAGACGACAAGCACACCATCATAGCTGGCAGATGCTGGAGTGGGGTTGGCCACGTCCTCAGAAGAGACCCCGATGCCATCACAAGAAGAGCCATGCTATGGACCCCTGAAGGAAAGCGAAAGAGAGGCCAACCAAAAACAACTTGGCGGAGAACTGTGGAGGCTGAGATGCAAAGAATGAACCAGAGCTGGAGCACTGCACGAAGGATGGCCACTGAGCCAGAAAAATTGAAGCAGTTTGTTGCTGCCCTATAAGACGCCACCAGGCGTGATGGCCACTGACTGCTTTGACAGTCGGCGGCTAAGGATTAAAGAAGAAACAAATGTAAAACAGCAAAAGAAGTATGGCTGAACCAGAAGTATACAGAGTTTGAAGCGCAGCACAGAAAAGACCATCTATATACAAGTTATCTAGAAGAACAATACAGAACACCATCTGGAAATAATTTACACTTTATAAAAAGGTGTTCTGAAATAATTAAGGAAAAATGTCTATAGTTGAAAGGGTTTTGCTGCTTAGAAATGTGGCGATCATGAGGGGTTTGAGCAGCACAAAAATGATATTACAAAAACTTTGAAGAGATAAAACTATCTGATTAATTTTTTACTAGACAGAAAGACAGGGAATGTTAGAAATAATGGCGAAAAGTATGGTCTGGCAACAGATGAATCATCATACATCCTTTTCAGTTCATATAGAAGACAGGGTTGCCATTGTTTTTTGCCACTGATCTGTTTCCAGTCATCTTCAGCTCTGTCCAAGATGTTCTTAATGCTTTGGCTTCCAGTTTGACAGGTTATCTCTGCTTTCCAGTCAAAGGCATGTTTAGTTATGTTGATTGGTTGTTTAGCAGAGAGTAACTCCATTTCCATTTTTTCTTCTTAATTTCCTACTGGCTATTGTCTAGTTCTCTTCTTTAGGTCTGTCTGTTATTACATCAGACCATTTGATCTGAAGAATGAAATGGAGGAATGGTATATTCACAATGACCATGCAATGCCTATACCACAAAGTAGGACAGATTTAATCTAGTGCTGATAAGCTTAATTTTACTTTCATAGGAAGAAGCTGCTGAGCTCCATTCTGGTCAGAGATACAGTTAAAGAAAATAAAAGAATGGGCGGGATAAATTATTTCAATAAAGCATTCACAAAAATAAAGAGTAAATGTACCTTTTTCATTCCTTACACAAGTAGCCTGCGCCAAAGCACTTAATGCACTCATGTGGTGGTGGTTTGAAACAAAATTTATAAAATAAGAGATACAAAGAGATGTTTGCAAACAAACAGTGCTCATGTGATAATTTACAATAACATGCAACTGTCACTTGAGAAAATGGAATCAAATTAAACACAGAATTATATAACTTGAGGATCTCTGATAACAGAAGTATGCAAAACATAAAGTCTGAAAAGAAAATGAGTAGTCGCTACAAGAAATGGGATAGAAATGTCTAAAGAGACAAGTAATAATAAGGTAATGAAGAATCTTTATTCAGGATACCAGAAAATAGGCACAGGGTCAACAGACAAGAGTAGATCAATAACGGAAAAAAGTCTTGTATTTATTTATTTAAAAAAAAAAAAATGATGCAACAAAGATATCTTTCAGCATTAGCATTTCAGAAACACATTGTAGGGTTAAACAAGTTTTAACAATATCTTTAGAATCACATACTTTTTAAAAACAAGTTCCACAAATACTTTGTTAATTTAATACATTTACAAAGCTATTGTAAATTCACAGTGAACGAACGAACGAACTTTATTTTCAAAGGGTTAAGAATTGGGCATGCAGGCCCGTCTGACATTCTGCCCTTCCTCTCTCTCTCGTCATGTATACTATATCCTTTCATCCTCACATTTACTTTAAGCATAATTAAGGCATTTATCATTATAAAAGTAATATTACATTTGCAATATCATCATAATTAAAGTACGTTTTTAAAATAAAATTTAAAAATAAAATAAAATAAAAAATAATAATAATGAATTTAAAAATAAAGTAAATAAAAATAAACATTAAAAAAAAAAACAACAAGAAGAAGACATAAAAATCGAATTCTTCGTACAGTAAATTAGTGATTTGAGACATATTCAGAAGTATGTTATAAGAACTCGTGAAATTTTCAAACGGTGTGCAACTGAATGACTCAGGGAATGTTGGATGCCATTAAGTTTAGTTTCAATGTCCAGCTTTTCATTAGCACAGCATGAATCTGCATCAGGAAGCTCCTTCAATGATCTTTCCTCACCAGAACTATCTATATTCTCAAGCCACTCCTTAATTTCTCACTTCGCTACATCCACCGTTAACAGATGTTTTGTGATGATGTCAGGGAGAATGTTCAGAATTTTTACTTTGATTTTCATCTGCTGAATTTCTATTTCTATTCTCAAATTTAGGGAGCATTTAGGATATGTCCATATGCTGAGAGATTCATACTGACTTAAACGTCGTGAACTGTTCCTACATGTCAGCTACATTTTATTGCAGTCTGGCAGTTAAATGGTAAATTGCAGTTTACTATGGTCCAGTGGTTTATGGCAAACTACAGTTTATTAAAGTCTGGTCATTAAAGGGTTCACCCGTGTGTTACTGGGGCCCAAAAGGGGAGCTAAGAATAGTAACACTGTTCCCTACCATGCATGTCGTCGAAAGCGACTAAGGAGGGTTGGGCATGGGGCTGATTACCCCATCCTGTAAAAAATATTTAAACTACAAAAAACTTCAACAAACATGAACAAGTTAATTAAGAAAAATAAAACACAGCCATCCAAGACAGGGGAAAGTCCTCTCGCAGGAAGGCATATGATGCAACACAGAAAGCCGAAAGGAGTCTGTGTTACTGAAAATGATGAGGAGAACATGGAAAGAACTTGAGATGATAGCACGGGACAGGAGGACTTGGCATGTGTTTGTTGAAGGCCTATGCTCCTTTGGGAGTGGAGAGAGATGAATTAAAGTATCCCACGATGACTTACTAGGAATAAATAGTATCATAATAATTTTTGCAGCAACAGTGATCTCGCTGTCATGTTCAGAGAATTCATCTGTTCTGATTGTTAAAAATGTTCTCGTTAGGCATTCCTACATACAAAATTTAAAGAAACATGACTTTTCAATGGCTATTATGATCGGTCACAAAGTACCAGAGTTTAATGTGTGCAAAATAAATTGATATGTCTTTGGGACACATGCTTGAACAAAGAACAATAAGAATGTTAAGTGGCAAAATAACACGTGAACAATAACTATTTACAGTTTATAATAAAACATGAGAAACATTTCAGGCATGTGTTTCTGGGTATATCAATTTATAGATTTTCTTTCACAACGTTAATGATGACTGAAAAGTAATTCTAAAATAGCATTTACCTGCATACAATAATAATTAGAGCACATGCTGAAACTGTGTTCCACGATGTTCTTGGACTCACATTTTGTCCACTCTTTCCCCTTAATTTTTGTGTGTAAAGTTTTGTTTTGTTTCTGGGTTAACGAATGCACACATTTCAGAGTCCTGTCTGCCCAAAATTGTTGGGTGGTTTCAAAAACTTTAGATCTGGCTGCTTATAAGAATAAAATGAAAACAAAAATCTGGGGAGACGCGAAAAAGTTCCCTTGACATTATGCAGCATATGCCAGGAATATACACCAATAAAAATAGTATAAACAACATGCAGTGTCTGGATGATAACGTCTTAATAATGAAAAGCGAAAAACTGTTGCAGGAAATGACTGATATGAACTGATAGACAATAAAGGCCTAAGTAACAAGAATACAAAAGTAATGGCCACTTCTAAGAAACAGAATTCTCAAGAATGCAGAATCAAAGTAAATGAGATGCTTATGAAATGAGTGTGTAACAAACCCTCTACTGCTTATCACACATTTCTGATTTTATTTCACTACGATATCTTGCTATGGGGGTCTTGCCTTTCTCTCTCCCCCACCCCACACGATACAGTGTCTTCAGATCTTGCAGCAAGCATTGGAAGTGCTTAGAAGTTGTCCTGGAAACTTAATTCTGATCAATGCAAAGTTCATTGATGTATTCTTTCCCCACTGATATTCTTTCTTCTTTTGATTCCACTTATCTAGTGCTATGCTTTTTCTACTGTTGGCTCATTTCTTTATTTGTATGCAGATTTTGTGTGTGCGTGTCTTTTTTTTAATTTTTGATAATGAGCTCCTTGCACACAAGATTTAGCCAAGTTTCTTTTGCTGCCCTGCATTAATTTTTGTCTTTCTTTATTTTATTTTTCTCGTTTCTTCCTTCTCCTAACCATCTGTGGTAACCTTTCACCGTCATCCATCTTTCATTCTGGTGTGATTCCTTTTATTTTACAAGTATAAGTACTGCTTTCTTCAGTACTTTTCAGTGATCATCTATAACACTGGTATACACACATTTTGGTGCCTTAAATTTTATAGCTGTTCTTGGGTAATTTTGGGTTGCTGATTCCAAAAATGTAATCAGATTTTTTCTATCAGCTCTAGTTTTTGAGATAACTAAGAATGACCATATTAGTAGGGCAATTGTTATGTACAATCCTAGAGCTGGGTGCTATCAATGGCATTTTGACTTTAGTCTGCATTCATATTATATGTAATTACTGTGCATATATTACCAAAAATGTAATAAAACTTTATCACTAGCACTCGTTTAGTCAACACGCAAAAAGGATCTTTTCGAGGACTTCCTGGAATGTGATATGCCCGGACAGTCACGCTTAAGGGTCCAACAGTAATCTGCCATCATGTGGGCATCCTAAAGTCCCTGGTATCTCTCTTCCATTGTTTTTATATCTTGGTGAAATCTTTCACCTTGCTCCTCACTAAAGTTGCCAAGATTCTCCGGAAATAAATGTAAATGGTTATGGAGGTAGTGCAATTTTATGCTCATGTTGCATCCATGTTTCCAACTAATTCAGAATAATTGTCTGCTTTAAAGTTACCCAGAAAGTTTTGCACAACTAAAACAAATGATGACCAGGCTGTGAACTCTGTTTTGTTCATGGAATCAATAAAATTTGGATCGTTTATTAACTTTCTAATTTGAGGTCCATCACAAATTCCAGCTTTAAGTTTGTCTATGCTCAATTCTGGAAACTTTCTGCATAAGTAATTAAAACAGGTACCATCTTTGTTCAGTGCCTTAATAAATTGCTTCATCAAGCCAAGCTTTATATGTAATGGTGGCAGTAGAACTCTTTTTCGATCAATGAGAGGCTTATTGACAATATTTTTTTCTCCAACTTTAAATTCATCCCTCAACAGCCACTGTTTCTTTGTCCAGTGCATATCTTTTGCCCTGCTATCCCACAAACATATAAAGCATGGATATTTGGTGAATCCCATTTGGTGGCCAAGCAAGAAGTTCATCATTTTAAGATCTACACAAACCATCCAGTTATGTTCTAAATACTTCAATTTTTCCAGAACTGTGCTTATTGTAGCATACTCCTCCTTCATTGTAGTAGAATGAGCAATTGGAATTGAGCCATATTTGTTACCATTGTGTAAGAGAACACCCTTCAAACTTCTTTTAGAGCTGTCAATGAAAAGTTGCCACTCATCTGGTGTATAACTTACACCCATTTTGTTAACAAGACCTCCTACATTAGTACAAAACACAAGGTTGTTTTCTTTACAAAAGAATGGAATAAAACCTTGCTCTCTGCTGCGATAAAACGTAACCTTTGTTTCAGCAGTCAGTAATTTTTTTTCTTTCAATCTTGAAGCCAAAAGTTCTGAAGATTCCTTGGAGAGATATAGATCTCGGATTAGATCATTTAGTTCAAGCTGGTCGAAGCGTTGAGCATCTGAAAAATCATCTTCGAAATCACTATCACTGTCACTTGTCGTTCCACATGCCACTGCTGTCTCATCTTCTAGCAGGGAATCTGAAATCTGACTGAAAGTTGGAATTGGTATGTCATCTCCGTGTGGAACAGGTCGCCTAGCAAAATCTAAATCTGGATATTTCCACTATTTGTGATTTTTTCCATTAATTCCCTTGATATTCACAACACAGAAATAACAGTCATCATAGTGGTTCTTGGGCTCTCTCCAAACCATTGGAATTCCAAATTTTAAACATTTTCTTTTCCCACAAGTCCACTGTCGCAGGTGTTCAACACATGTTTTGCAAACAATATGAGAAGCCCAAGACTTGTCCTGGTCACCTAGTTTTACTTTAAAGTAAGAAAAGTATGCCTTTTTCACAAAAACAGTAATATGCTTCCTATGTTCTTCTTTGAAAGTGTACTCTCCACAAATATAACAAAATAAATGCGGTGAAAGAAAACATGCTCTTCTTGAAGATGATGCCATTCTCTGTTAGAAGTGTAATAAAATAAGTAGAATACTAACATGCATGCAGTGGCTTAAAATCTAAAAAAGGCAATTCTGGGAAGATTCTTGGAAAACTGAAACTGAGAGTAAACAAGCAGTTTTCTTTTGTAAAGGACTAGACAGCAATAGTTTTCTTACATAGCCTTATATAGAAAATATTGTAATAATACAGGGTGACCCAAAAAAAAACGGGCCCGTGCGCGCACAATAAGTGTGCGCGCGGGCCCATTTTTTTTTGGGTCACTCTGTATTAATGAAATACAAAAATGTCTGTATCTCAAAAACTAGAGCTGCTACAGACAAGTAAATGTGATATTTGGATATTTATGTACAATCAAGAATAAAATGTTTGGCACCAAAAAAAAATTTTTTTTTGGTAGGGCTGTGTAATCCATACTTTTTCTGTGACACTATATCTATTCTGCATGAAGATATAACTCGCACTCATTTCCTCACTTTAGTAACTTCTATTTAAAAACAGGACAATGGTGATTCCAACGGCGGAACCATCTATCTAGCAGGCAATATCTCATGCTGCAGGTGATACCCAACTATCGCCAAGCAAGTATGATTAAAATTACAATTAAAGAAACTTCGGCCCTAGGAGCATGGAATATCAGGACACTAATGCAGATGGGAAAACAAGAAGAGAACAATGGGAAGAATCAATGTAAAATTAGTATGAATGTGTGAAACCGGATAAATTGGAGCAAGGGTGATGCATTCTAACAATTGCAAAATGATTTGCTATGGAGTAAATACACATAAACGATGAATCAGTTTAATACAAAAAACAGCAAAATGCCCTAGCAAACTGGTTAAAAATCTAGGTTTTCTAAATAGCCTTAATGCACAGTTCAGCTTTAATCTTCCTCAGAATTGTTTCACCAATAGTTTCTAGATCTGTTAGACCATCAATATATTCTGTAACAAAAAAGGGATTAGTTTCTCATTATTTGTAAACAGGCATGTGTGTTATTCATTATTACTAAACAAACATGCAATACTTTGTTAATTCCACCACTACTGAATGATTACCGTACATTTTCTCTTAAATAATACCATGTTTTACTAAATTGCCTCTTTACTTATATCACTAACTACTAAAGTAATACGTACTGGGACAGAAAACCAGTCAGAAAGCATACAATTAAGAATACAGAAAGCAGGACAGTTTTCTATGCACTTGAAAATATAAAGAAATCAAAAGAATAATTTCTTTGAAAGAAAAAAATGCCTGTGTCGACCCAGCCCTAAATGGGTACCAGAGCAACTTCTGGGAAGGTTAAGGCAGCCGGCGTGATGCTGACCACATCACCCCTAGTGTGCCGATGGTCAAGAAAATATGGGCCTAACACTATATTCCCAATATGCCTCAATGGGCGTGTAACGGGATCCTTTTTTTTTTTTTAAAGATATAGACTAGATGGAGTTGGTGAACATGGTACAATAATGTCTTTAGAAGGAGCTAAAGGGCAGAAAGACTTGTCTTGGAAAGCTTCTGATGATCAGACTACCTCCTTTTGTAACACTTTGTATAGTTTCCTATCAGACTACCTCCTGTTGTAACACTTTGTATAGTTTCCTATCAGACTACCTCCTTTTGTAACACTTTGTATAGTTTCCTATCAGACTACCTCCTTTTGTATAGACTAGATGGAGTAACGAAAGTTACATTACTCAATCCAACACTGCATGTAAAGTTAGAATAGAGGCTTTTTATGATGGAAACAATGCAGCTGGGAATTCCATAAGCCCTCAGTATTTTCCATAGGCTGTCCCTGTGTATGCCTTCGAAAGCCTTTTCAAAATCTACAAAGTTAATGTATAGCTGTCTCTGCCATTCTGAGCACTGCTCTATAATGTTCCTGAGGGTGAATATATGATCTTCACATCTTCTGTTCTTTCTAAAACCCGCTTGTTCTTTCCTCAGTTTATGGTCAACTGCTTTTGAAATTCTCTGGATGATTATCCTGACTAGTATTTTGCTGGGAACTGAGAGGAGAGTAATTCCTCTCCAGTTGTTGCAGTCTGCAAGGTCACCCTTCTTGAGCAATTTGACAATTATTCCTTTACTCCACTCTGTTGGTGTTGTCTCAGTTTCCCAGACTTGTGCAAATAGTGGTTCTTATAGTTCTGCTGCTAGTTCAGGGTCTGCCTCGAATAACTCAGCATTTAGATTGTCGTGACCAGGCGCTTTTCCATTTTTTAACCCTTTTATAGCTGTGATGATTTCTTCTTTTCGTGGAATGTCTGTATTTACGTCTGTCACTTTCAGCCTCAGGAACATTCAGCTGAGTCTCTGGTGGTTCCTTATTCAGTGTTTCTCTGAAGTGCTCTGCCCATCTTGTTTCCTGCCCCTGTGCTGTGGTGATGAGATTTCCTTGCTTGTCTCTTACTAATATTATGTTGTTTGCACCTCGTTTTCCACTGATAGTTTGAGTTATTTTATAAACTGTGCTTTGTTCACTTCTCAGTGCTGCCTCTTCTGCCTTTCTTGCAAGGTCATCCAGAAATGTCCTCTTGTTAGCACGGGTTTGACGTTTTACTTTCTTGTCCAGCTGACTGTACTGTTCACTATATATTGTCTTTAACCTGGGAGACTTAGCTTCTGTTTTCTTTCTTAAAAAGTAAATTTATGAAGTTATCTATTTCCTTTTTGCTCCCTATTAAGAATGGAGCCACAACTACAGCTGGTCCCTTGCAGGAAGCCTGCATAAAGCATTCACATACTCTTTCAGTGGTGGTTTCTGCAGCTATTTGTTTTACATGATCAGGTTGCCAGCCTCATGCACAACTTTATATTAGTTGCCTGGTATTCTTCTTCTTCCTCGTTCGTCCTGAAAAGGACGTTGGTTGCGTTCTGTCCGTTTACAGCGAAGCTGCGGTATTTGCGCCTTTCGGCCGACACATCCAACTCCCGCACGACATTTTTTGGGACCGGGTTTGCCTTCTCTCTTTGATCCCTACTCCTCAGCCAGACTGCAGTGATGCCGCCTGTTTCCAGGACCACCACGTGGAGGTGGAGTAGGGTCTTGGTCAGCTCTGGTTTGCTGACGCAGGCAGCAAGATATGGGTCGCTTACTGCATTCCTCACTTTTGATGTGTCTTGGGTCCCTGTTGCCTGGTATGAAGTGCTAGAAAATCAACATTATAAAACAAAAGGGATACCATTCATATGCTCTAGCAGCAGTTGTTTCTGTGACAATTTTATATGATGAGGTTGCCAGACCCATGTAAAACCTCATATTAGTCACCTTGTGTGACATGCCTGAGGATGCAATAGTTCTATTCTTTCTTCGTCTCTTCAGAGACCCCCTGGATGTACATAGGGCAAACAAAACTGATTTACCTATATCATTCTGGCTCTTTAGCTCATCAAGATGTTTTAAATAAGAGGGCCAAACAATGTTTTCAAAGTATCCTGGTGTGTCAGGAGGTTTATACACCCTCTGCCTGTTGTGGAAGTAAGTCATAATCAGCAACTACGAGTACAACATATATGATTAATGCTCTTGTGCAAGCTTCAGAACAATAAGTAAATAAAAAAAGCGAAAAATGGTACTGGAGTCAATTTTACAAACAAAGGATACACTAGAAACGTGGGATGTTTCAGGATTACCCTTCAGCCTTATAACACATTAGGAACAAAGATGAAAAACGTAGAAAGGCTATGAGAAAAGAACATAGCAAAAATAATCATAAATAAAATACTAAGATGAGCAAAAAAGGCTACAAGAAAATTATGAAGGACACTGCCAAAAAATAAAATAATGATAAATAAACAAACATACTGAACAAGATGGAAATAACGCAAAGAAACGAACTATAAAAACATTACAAAGATTATCAAATGCAATGAAACAACAAAACAGCCGGTTAAAAAGTATAATTCAACATTGAACAATGCAGCACAATAATGGCTTCTCCAAGGAGAGGAAGTGTAACCAAGGATAATGGAAGCCAGCACAAAAATGGAACAGCGGAAAAGAAAAAATACAAAATCAGATATGGAACAAAAAGGTAGAATGGAAAAAAATCAAGGAAGGAAAACTGATGAAGAAATGGAGAAGTCACTGATAAAGAAAACAGCCACCTAATGACAGAAATTAAATGACATGACACTGTAAATTCAATCCATCAGAAGAAAGATAACTCATTTTTTTAAATCTGCAATTATACGAAAACTAATGTCATCATTTATAAAATCACTGTTTACACATATTTATTATAATTTTTCAGAACAATAAGCCAGATTTTTATCACTGGATAACATATTTTACTATCATCCATATTTGCCATAAAGAAGAAATTATGAGGAGTACTCTATCAAATCATATGCAAGTGTGCAACTTTTCCATAACTGTCTTAAAATGTGCTGACAGTAGTAGCAACCGCAGCTGAGGTTCAAAGTTGTGTGCAAGAGAAACATGAGGGCACTGGACATAAATCCAGCAACTTGGGAGAATAAAGCTGCCGATCGCACCAAGTGGCAATGCTCTCTACAGCACCACCTCAGATTGGGCGAAAAGAAGCTCTTATGGCAAGCAGAAGAGAGGAGAAAATGTCGAAAGGAATACCAGGAAAATAAGCAGCTGAGGGCTGTCACCTCAGGGGCGCATTCCCTTAGTCAGTTATGACTGAAGGGGCTATTATTATTAGTAGCCTCCTGTCATAACTGACAATGGGGATTCTACACCCTTGAGTTGATAATCCTCAGCTGCCTTTTTTCCCTGGTGTTCCATTCAACGTTTCTTTCCTCTTCTGTTTGTTGTATGATACTCTTTTCACCCATTTTGAGGCAATGTTGTAGGGAGAATCTCCACTTGGAGCCAATGGCTCCTCTCTACAGCGCAAGCTTGGGCACAGTTACATGAGGATCAAGCTGTTGCCCATGAAGCCTTTCCCCCCTTTCCACATAGCTGGGAGGTCCAAGCAAACAGCTGTAGCCAATACAGTTTGGTAACAGCGTCATCACAGGAGTTACCAGAATAGTGCTGAATCAACATCAGCCTGCCTTAGGGACTCCAGATTTATCCTCAGGGTTTACTCCTGAAACCTTTCCCATAAACAGGTATTCTTGCCAGTTTACCTTCTCCTAGACAGGCGCCAGTCAGAGGATGAGCACTATCTGCCAGTAGCACTGGTATTAAAGTGCTGGTTCCTTGCCTTCTACTGGCGGTGAAAAAAAAAAGTTCTGCCAATCTCAAATTGAGCCATATGTGAAGGCCAGGGGGCTGGACTTGGCTGTCAGAAGCTATTTGAGACGCATGCCTTAAAAGTATTTATCTATAATGGGAGCTTATCCCCACTACAACTCCTGGATATGACAGCCCTTGGAACCAAAGGCACTGACAAGAAGACGTAGTTAACTAGTATCATTGCACTTTCAGCATTTTATGTCTAAAAAACAATAGATAAGTTATGACATTCAGTATTTTAACCAACTTCTTTTTTGACAACCTATACAATTTTTTTCTTTACAACTATAAAACATTATTTATCATCAGAGCTAAACAAATAACAGTAAGACTAAGCTCACCTTCTTCGTTCTGCACAAATATCCTTGGTAATTGTTATGAAAAACTTCTTCTCAAACATACTAGCCAACTTGCTGGAACAGAAAAAAAACATTATTAGCTGTCATTATTAGCAGACTGATCATGCAATTATGTTCAAGTAATCAAATATGTGTCTGCCAAAGATGCACCTTCTGGGTAAACTTCAGCTCACTACACCAAGGCGTATATCAAGTCTTAAGGCAATCTAAAAACGTTGCTAGCCACCATTTTTCCATGAATGGTTTACGATGTCTTGTGCACATCTAGCATAAAATGTCATATCATCACTGAACAATTGAATATATTTAGCATGAGAAATGACAAGTGCCACAATTTAGCATCCCCAATTGGCATTCAGTCTCAAGGTGAAAAATCAACTGTCCATACCCAGGCTTGTGAACACATCATATACAAAATCAGAGGGTAAGTATACTACACATGTTGGAAACCTCTGTTATTTATAATTAATTCATTTTTTCAAACAAAGCTTTTCCAAAATAAATAAATGGCAGTACTGGCTATAGACTGAACTATGGAAACAATATCAACCACCAGAAATAAAATGTAGTGAATTGACATTCAAGATTTTGCACCTTTCTCTTCTATCCCACAAATTAAACTAGATGCAAGAAAAACATAAGAATTCTGGAAGAGATGCCACAGCAACTGAGTCTGAATATCCACACAGAAAAGACCAAGTTTATGACAATAAATGTGGGAAATTGGCCAGATTGCCCTTTGAGAAACACCCCGTTCAAGAAATTGACTCATGCATACATTTTGGCAACAACATAGACAAAGTTGAAGGAAAGTATAGTAGCATTAAACTGAGAATACAGAAGGCATGTGCAGCTTTCACTGCACTAGGAAATACAGCACTGTCCACTTAAACTCGCTGGTTTCGTTTTGCATAACTTGATGCAATTCTTGCATTACCAGGTAACTGTCTTCTATGCATTTGTTTAAAAACTCAAGTTAGATTGATTTCTGATGCTAGAAATTTTGAATAAGTTGAGGTAATATTTCTATTCCAACTCACATTTGGACTCAGTTAAACAGAAATTCAATCTTCAAGCCTCCCCAGAAGACCAAGTTTGTCACAGGATTTTCTCCCTTTGCTCTGCCGTGATGGTCCAACAGTGGCCAAATTTCAGAGTATCTAATGAGGGTCTTCAAAGGTATCAACCTTTAGCTCAAGATTACTCTTGGCAGAGATGTAAATTGAAGAATGATGCTTCACTTATAGGGAGCCTCATAGGAATTTAAGAAATCAAGTACTGCGGCTGATAGGATCCAGGCTGTGTAAGCTTTCCCTCTTCCCTGACCTTCTATGAGGAGTAAGAATTTTGCTCATTTTGATGAGCCTCAAACTGATTTAAATCAGTAAAATATTACTTCAACAGCTCTGTTATAGGTGTTTAAAATCACTGAGATCTACGGGTGCAGTTCACTCAAAATGACTAAATCAACTATAAATTTGTATGTATGTATGTATGTATATATATAACAAATTTAATAATCAATTACAGCAACAATGTAAAATAAATAAGGGTTGGGTGAATGAGGAATAATCTTTAAAGATTCATCACTGGTGATGATCTGGATATGGTGTTGAAAAAATTTTCTTAAGGAAAAGAGTTCACTTGGCAGCTATGAATGTGTACTTAGCTGCTAGTAAGATGTCGGTTGGCTTTTGCTCCAGCCGATGCTTGTTCCTTGCTGGTTGTAGACTGGTTCACTCTCATCAATGGTTAAGTCTGGTGACTGTAACACATCCCTTGTAGTATTATGGGGTAATTATGAAGATGGTCCAGCGTCTTTTAAGACCTGTCTGATGTTGGTGTCAAGCTTTGACTGAAGGCTACTTATACCACACACTTGTTTCACAGTCTAGTACCACCAGTTGGTACCACCGACTAGTATCATGAAATAAGAAAGAAACTAATACCCTCTTGAGTATTGGGTTTCCTGACATGAAAATCAGGTGTCCACCCTTTCATTCCACCATCCCATTTGCCTCAGAACTTTACCCTCTGAGCATTAATGTTAATCCCAGTGAGCAGAAAACACCCACTGCATTTATATAAAACATGTTTACATATACATTTGCCCTGGTTGAAAAGGTTAATATAATAAGTATGTACATCACCCACTCCTGCTTCATATGAAACTTGGGACTACCTCTGCTTTTGGTTTTCTATGAAATACCCGCATGAAGCAGTCACTTGCTCTTACAGTGGTGGTTCATGAAACCATCATTCTATATTCTGAGGTTGCCAGCCTCGTATGACTTGGACATCCACTAGCAATTTTCACATGTTAATATTGCAAAACATAGAATGATAAAATGTACAACTTACCCCAAATATCTTTTTGGGCATTCCAGACTTCTGGTTCAGAAAATAGTTTCAGCAACTTGGTTAAGATGCTTCTTACATGTGGTCTAGGGTATTACTTTGCACATAGAATCCCACTATGACTTAGTATTCAGGTTACTAGGATTCCGGTTCCTAGGATTCCGTATTAATAATGGTAGAGCTTTCTTGTGGTGTAAGTCCACAAGATGCTCAAACACGCTGTCAGGTACTTTAAAGTAGAATCCTGATTTTATTCCTTATTCTGGCTTGTCTGACTGTCTTCTTGACGAGTTGAATTTATCAGTGCCGTAGACTCAAAATGCGCTAGATTATAAGGCAACATTCAGCCCACGGATCCACACTGCTACTATATGACGGCTCCAATCAGAAATGTTGTATTTTAACATCTCAATTGCCAAACCAATAGCATTCAATTTGCGTATATTGGTAGGGGTATTTTCCCACTACCCTCTCATGGAAAATTCCTGCGTGACACACAAAATGTGATTTTTACAAGTCACTTCCCATATAAGGTATTTCGTCTTCCGTTGGTTTACATCAAGTTTACACTCACGACATCATAGATCTATTACAGATAATCTCTTTCAAAATGGATAACATATTGTAACCATTGCCTACAATAAGTCTGCCCGGAAATGATTATATCATTTACCTGGTCCAGCAAACAACTTTCAAGCAACAACCTGGCCAGAGACACAATATTATCAGTGATAAGGCACATGACTGTGGCCATCTCAAGGTTGTTTACGTATTAATTCGGTGCTCCCATTCCTGTCTCGTCAGAAGTGTGTTACGCATTTGTAAACAACATTTCATCTACAGATCCAGGTGTCAGTATGGGATCAAATGAAAGTCAGCGATTACAATATTCAGTAAAGATGGTTGAAGTCCCAACATGACAAGAATTGAAGGAAACAAGTGTAAACAATGAGCCAAAAATACCAAATACTGTCAGAGGTAGGAAAAAGGGAGTGAAGTGCACAAAATGTGATGATCGAGGTTATTTTTTCACAAAGTTACAAGTATCTGTGGCCGCATATTATTTTTCATGAACAGATGAAATTATAGTAAGTATCTGATGATCAGGCAGCAAACTTCAATACTTACAGTCTTGACATAGGGGTGAACAGAAACAAGTTGGCCAGACTCAGGGGAGAAAGAATTACTGCTCAGAAGTAATATCACAATGATACACTACACTTTATGCTTTTGTTAAATGGCTTTTGAAAACTGGAAAAGATGCAGACATGTTAACTAAAAATTGAAAGTTTTATATAAAGGGTAAAGTAACTACCGTAAAATCTCGCGTATAATACGCAAAATTTTTACTCATTTTTGCCAGCTAAAACTCGGGTGCGTATTATACGCGAGTACAAAAAAATATGTCATTTTCGATTTCGAAAGTAACCTACATTGGACAGTCTGTCAAGTTTTTGTCACAATTTAACAGTGAAAATGGCGCGAAATTGAATGTGCCCTGTGTTTTCTTATGTGTCAGACATTGTTGCAATACACATTTCGCACTCTTGGTCTTCAATCTGTTTTGATATTAAGCTTGGTTGTGAAGTTTGTTATTTTATTATTCTGAGCCCTAAAAACGAATTCGAGAAAATGTTATACTGCAGCAGAAAAGCTCTTAGTGGTAAAATATGCAAAATCTAACGGCAATCGGGCAGCAAGTCGACATTTTTCCATTAACGAGTGTAACATTCGATTATGGCGAAAAAACAAAGAGGTGCTGCAAGTGTTGCATAGTAAGAAAAAGGCGAATCGTGGGTCACCACCAGATCTTCCAGACCTAGAAAAAACATTATTGGAGTGGGTAGTGGATAGAAAGCAACAAGGCATCGATGTTTCATGCATTGAAATACGACTTAAAGCTCTGGAACTTACAAAATCTCGTACAGGCACAACAACATTTAAAGCGTCATATGGATGGGCAGTTCGTTTTATGAAGCGACATGGTCTTTCAGTCCAAAGTACGTAAAATGTAGGTGTTGCGTACCTATTTCTGTTTGTTATTATACTTTCAGTTTTTTAACAAATGTTTCATAAAATAAAATCTTGAAAAATTATGGTGCGTATTATACACGAATTTCCATTTTACCAGAAAATTTTGGGCTAAATCAAGCATGCGTAATATACGCGAGATTTTACGGTACTCTATGCTCTTTATTTCTGATTCTGCTGTAAAATGTTCAAACTGAACAAACTTCTGACAAGCAGATGTATTTTAGGTAATCCCATCTACTTCTACTTACCCAGACTGCACTGATATGGAAATCAAAAGAAATCAAATCCAAAACAAAAATAAGAATTTTCAACTCAAATGTCAAAGCAGTCCTACTGTATAACTCTGAAACATGGAGAACAAGAAAAACAATAACAAAGAAGTTACAACTTTTCATAAATGGTGCTTGCACAAAATAAAAGAATTGAAATTTTACGACAGGATTGCCAATGTTGAACAAATGGACAGGACCAGACAAATATCAGTGAAACAAGTGGTGAAAAAAAGACAGTGTTGGATAGGACACACTAGAAAGTAACCTGCTGATAACGTTATAAGACCGTTCTTGTTCTGGAATTCTCAAGGTAAAAGAAGGGAATTTGAGACAGTCTTGATAAGAATAAAGATGAGAAAATAACTCTAACAGATGCACAAGACAGGAGAGCTTGAAGTGAACTGATTAATGGCATTATGTTCCACACGTAGTTAAAGGGTAATTACGACCATGAGGCAACTTGCAGTGTCATAGTACTGCTATTAGCAAACAAAGTGTTTCTCTGAGTGTGCTCAATGCCTGCACACATAAAGGTGAAGTTATCAAAATGCTGCCTCATGCAAGAAATAATACTTGATTGCACTGGTGGTGAAGCTGACAACTAAATTATTCACTTGGCAACCAAACAACAATAATGAGGTCCATTTTTGGTCACCCATCTCAAATATCTGGTCATCAACGTCAAGCTAGTGAGTGGCAATTTTACTCCCTGCATTACACATTATTTCTGATGTGCAACAAAACAGCAGAATACTAAGAAACATAACATGTGCTATTCATGCCACAGTTGATGTATTCTAGCAAGCTTTAGAATTATTCCTTATTTCTGGTTACAATTCCAAGATATCAAAGTAAATTTTTTAAAATTAATTTTCTGTCCACTTGTCCCATTAAACTTCATGAGGAGAAGCAGCTTTTGTTCTGGGGTGAAATTTTTGCTTTGACCAGAAGCATGCCATGTTTTCACAAGGTTTCTTAAGCGCTTTCTACCCATGTTTGTCTCAGGTATCCCCTTGCCCTGTAGCCAGATCTTCTGATCTTGAAGGACTGTGATGGTAGCTGATCTCACTGCATTCTGATGAGGTATCAGTGTCAATTTATTTTCTGTCTCCGTACATAGCTAGTACTTCTTGTTCCCATCAACTTTCTAATATCCTTGTTTCTCATTTATGTTGCCATCTGCAGCTTATCAGCTGTGTTTTCCCACCATTATGTGCAGATGCCTCAGCAGTGAGGTCAACTGGCTAACCACTGTGTCAGCCTTTCAACATTTTGTTTCTACTTCTCTGTCCATTCAACCATCCTCTGTGAATGTGTTTTTAGACACTTGAACTCACTGACTTCTCTCATCAAGGTTTAGATGTGATTTATGTAAATAAAAGAGGTTGTACTGAATGTGTACATGTGTTCTTGGGATCTTATTACATCTGTAGTAAATATTAATACCTGTAATTAAATATGAGAAATCCTTCAGCAATAAGAACAGATGTTTCTGCATTATTCTGTTGATGTTTGATCCATTGTTCGACATCCCTGACCATTCTGTCCATGTCCAATGCACCGAGTGCTGGAAAAAGAAAAAAATGTGTCACCTGCTTATTTGAGTATTAGACACACTGACTGACATGAACATCTTTTATGAGTGCAACAGACACAGAATTTTGACACTAAAGTCTGATCGCATCTTACACAGACTTGACTTACGCAGATTCAGCTTTACACAGTTGGTCTGCAAAATGAGGAATATTATAAAAAGGTTCTGTTACTGATGTACTGAGGTGCTGTGTGTTAGTGCTGCTGACTGGCACAGCTGTCAAGGTTGATGTCAGCAATGTCGGGCTTACTGATAGTGGCCGACAGGTGTTTAATATTTGTTTAAATGTGATGCAACCCACACAACAGTAACGTTAGGGTCATGAAATGGACCAACGGGTAAGATGAATAAGTTTCCACATCATTCAGTTTATTGACGACAGGAACATCAACATCATAGACAGTAATCATCACAGGTTATAATGGTAGATATATGCACGTTGATACAAATAATCCATATTGAATTCGACGTCATAAACAGCAAATCATCAAAAAAAGGCCATAATGGCAGATATATGCCCGTTGATACAAATAATCCATATTGAATTTGATTGGACTCACTAACCCCCGTCATCTCAATGACGGTGGAAGCTCTACCGTGACGAGTTCTTATATTCCTAGTTTCTTCATTAGCAAGCCTTTGAATAATATCAAATCTCTTCCATGAAGGTACAATGTGTTATCCTTCATTATCATACCAAAAAAAACCCTGGACACACTAGCGGCACGCCATAACCAGCCGTGCCGAAACCCTGCCAGATACTCAATGCCCCGAGATTATATTTTCTCTCGCTTCAACTCAGTACATTTTCACTCCAGCGCGAACTAAAAGATTGACATGTGAGATCAGCTCACCTATTTGTCTCAGCTCACCTATTTGTCTCCCCAACTTCCGTGATTCGCTCATCGTGTCTATTTAAACTCTTTCTTTTAAAATAAAACATACCCAGTTGAACTATTATGTTCAAATATAGTGCACAAAGGCACGCAAATAATTAACCATCTCATAACTTTAGATGTGCTCTCAAGCGTGTCTATAAAAAACTAGACCCGCACGTGAAAATCCCAAACACTTAACTCCCACGCAAAAACATGACTTAACAGGTTTCATTGTAAATTATTATAATTATTTACGGGAATTTTGTTTTACGAGGCGCGATTTTTAAGTAATTCCCGTTTTAAAATAATAAAAAAACCATCATATATAAAAATGATCTATTGCAGCCAAAAGTGGACCACACATTTACATTATTTCTCAACATGGTCACCATTGACTTTAACACATTTTTGGTATCGTGGCACCAGGTTCTTAATTCCAGTGTCAAGGAAGTCTGCCGCCAGTGTCTTGAACCATTCATTAACGCCTGTCTGCAGTTCATCATCAGTTTCAAACTGCTGGGATGCCAGCCACTTCTTTAGGTGCATGAAAAGGTGGTAATCACTTGGCGCGAGATCGGGGCTGTAGGGCGGGTGGTCAAAAATTTCCCAGTGATATTTTTGCAACAATTGAACAGTTTGATCTGTGGTGTGAGGTCGAGCATTATCGTGCAAAAACACAATCCCAGTGGACAGCAACCCACGTCTTTTGTTATGGATGGCACGTCTAAGTTTTATCAGTGTCACAATAAGCATTGGCATTAACTGTCTTTCCACGTTCAAGAAAATCAATAAACATGACCCCTTCTTTGTCCCAGAAAACAGTGGCCTTGATCTTTTTGACAGAAGGTGCTTGCTTAAACTTCTTTGCTTTTGGGGACCATGAGTGTCGGCATTGCATCGACTGTTGCTTTGATTCGACGTTTGTGTAGGAAATCCAGGTCTCATCTCCAGTAACAATGTGGCTGTTGCGTAAGTATTATATGATGTGTGTATAAATGTTCTGTGGATGAAGTCACATGTGCCACACAACGTTGAGGGTGTTGTAATTCATCTGCTTCCCAAAGGTACTATGATACTGGCCTTTGCAGAGTAGTGTGCCACCCTCAGACACCAGGGATGATGAGGCGTAGTAACTTGGTGTCTGTAGTCTGGTTTAAGTGTGATGTAGATGTGTATACAAACAGTGAGCATTACGAACAAGGCCATCCACACAATGACGTCACGTTAACTCACGATGTGAAAAGTCAATAAAGCTTTAAACAGCAGTGATGGGTTTTTGGCAATATATATTGTACGCCACAATGACAAAATGCATGGACATTCCATCAAAAGAACATCGTATCGTTATGCAGAAAACATCACAGGTATTTTCACAACAGTCATTGTATCATCGAAGTAGTCGACTCAACAGGCACAGCAAACAGCATAATAATAATGTACATTATGTGCCTTTTCAAGATATCGTAAACCGCTGTTCATGTAGTCAGGTAGGAAACTTCCCCTTTCCATAAGAGCTAGTAGATATCAGCTAGGAGATTAAATCTGGTCTCCTATTTTTGACCTCAACAAGACAGGCATGTCTTTCGAGCGTCACATTATTGTTCTCTATGTTCCTTATACAGCAAAGGTATCAAACCTAGATCCAACAACAAAGTTCAGGAAGCAAGTAGTCCGTAGGACAGGCATCAATCGATGCGTGACAATGTAAGTGGATCATAAGGCAGGCTAAGCGAAAGTCAACATCACAAGATGGCGATAAAGTCACTTAGCAAAAAAGGATTCATTTACCTGTTCATCAGGAATTAAATCACATAATCACATATGCCTCCAGGCATTAGGAATAACATGGAGATATATCATCTCAAAAAAGGAACAACAATCATGAGGACTCCTTCCTGAATAATCTAAGCGAAGACTAGCACATAGCTACGTCTCGCCTTATCAGCTTCTCTGCTCAGACTAACCTGGGCGGAAATCGTTTAAACAACGCCACAAAAAGAGACATGAGCAGAACACGCGAATCGAATACAACTCAGCCAAATTTACGAAACGAAGAATGTTCTACGATGTTCGACTAAAGACCTTTTACCTTAAAAGGAAATGAATTTTGAAACATTGCGATTGCCAACTGTTTTCAAAGAACTGGCGATCTGAGCGCTCCATAAATGGACATGACTCAAAAATCGTTCACACAACTATCGGCAACCCTAGCTATCAAGATAAGACAACTTCTTGACGATAGCTATCAAGATTAGACGACTGTAGAAATAAAAGTGACTACAATTCCATGAGTTCCTTCCCATGCATTAAAAATTAACTATAGTCAGAATGCATGGTCAGAATAAGTTGCGACAAGTTTTTAGCAGCAACATTGGCCCAAAAATTCATCTCCTTCATTTCGATAGCGCTGCAAAAATTTTTGAGCCGAAGCCAGGCGTTTCTGCTTGTGTTCATCGGTTAACATTTTCGGCACCCATCTGGCGGCAGACTTCCTTGACACTGGAATTAAGAACCTGGTGCCACGATACCAAAAATGTGTTGAAGTAAATGGTGACTATGTTGAGAAATAATGTAAATGTGTGGTCCACTTTTGGCTGCAATAGATCATTTTTATATATGATGGTTTTTTTATTATTTTAAAACGGGAATTACTTAAAAAACGCGCCTCGTAAATACATAAAAGATTATTTTTAAAACCACCCTATTTTGACTATACACAGGATCCTCAGAACATAACCTCCACACAAGATGTGATAAAACTGTAATTAAAAATTCCGTTTGCAATTAACACATCTGTTAGTGTCTTATTTTTGCGTGAGTAGGGGTGGCACGGTTAGACAATGTTAATACGATTGCTGATTTAAATATGATCAGCTTTGGTCGGGCTTACAGGTGGCCAACAACTTGTGGGTCGTGAAAATAGACCAAATGTGAAACAATGAACATCGTGCTAATGATGTGGTCAGAACTTTGACCAACTGGAACATAATGTAATCAGGAATCATGGCTGACATCACGGACGGTACATTTATTTGCTGACGAATGACATATGATCATCTTAATCATGTTGAAAAAACGTGCATCATTTATAATGATAACTGGTCAACTTGATTGACCTCAATGACTGCCAAAGTCCAATGGACGGCGGGAGTATTACTTATTTTTCTTGTACATCTCATATTTCATTCCACACGTAATTAGTGTAGTGATTCAAAACTATCCCCGTAGAGGATCTGTTACACACTAGCGGCAGGTCATGCAGGGATGTGCCGAAGTCCTGACAAGATCGTACTGAGGATTTATACTGGTATCATATCAAGATACTGGAAAACAACGAAACGAGCCAGACTAGGCTAAGGCTAATCCTCCTCACTAGAGGGTAGGATCTCCAATAAAAATTATAAAGTCTTCAGACGACATTGGGCAAAGACTTTCAATGAATTCTGTTGGAAGACATCTGTCTTCTTCAACCGGCTTTTTACATCTCTCTGCGTCAACACTGTTTGGAAACAAACCAAAAACCGATCGCACCAAATTGTGCTCTTTAGTGCAAAAATTGGTACGTAATTAATCAAACTTATATTACTTACACAGATGCGTACAAATAGCGCATATAACCAAGTTAAACTTTGGCATTTAGAACTGTTAAGTCTTGCTCCATTAACTCTTATGCGAAAAAAGGACTTAACACATCTTTCCAAAGCATACATAAAACTTGCCTTAAACATCACTATGCCAAAATGTGTGTGCGCTCACAGTGAATAGTCAGGAAAAAATGTATCTATACTGTACTATGTGAATGAGGCTTACATTTGTTTTTCTAAACAATAAACTTATGATAAAATGAACAATCAACATACTGTCCCAATTCTGATATCCATCTTTAGTCTCTACTTTTGGGTCATCTGGCTCCTAAGAATAAAAAATAAAAGTAAAATACATCTTAGAACTTGCGTCAATTATGAGATTATACTATAGTTAATTTTTCAGTTATTGAGCAGCAAATGTATGTATCTATGTATGTTTGTGGTATATATGATCAATTTACACATTCACATACATTTGATCGTGCACATACAAACACACCCACATGCACACACATACTGAAAATCTCTGAAGCCACGAGGCCAGCAGCACTCTCTCCAGCTTACATTTTGTGGCCTATATAGTGCATGAACTATGATACTTCTAGAAGAATGTTTCTGCACAAGCACAAATATTACTCATCCTCGCATGTTAGTTGTTCGCATAATTTGTCAATAGTATATCTGCTGTTTTAGAGTTTTTTTTTCCATAATACGTTTTATTTTTAAAAAATTGTCCACGTGCTATAACTGTGCAGTTTTCCCCCTGCTCATATTCCATTCATAAAATATGTGTGACAGCTGTTTCATTATAAAATGTGTCTGAAAACTCTTCTTTCACCAGAAAATATATGTAACAACTCTGCCTTTATGCAGTGCAACAATCGTGATTTCACGAACTTTATGTAATAATTCATTTTGTTTTCATAAACTCTGTGTAAAAAATCTTACCAAAAAATAGTCATCCTGGCGCATCCATTCTGCATGTGGTAAAACTTTACATAACATGGAGCTGACAGATGATTTTCCACTGTTTGTGGCCCTATCAATTAAAATACCAACATTTTTATTACTCATGCATTTATAAAGATTTTCTTCACACTGCATTTTGTCCCCTATTACACTTAACATTTTTTCACACAAATAAACCTTCTTGATAACATGATACAACTTCTACTTCAAACTCTTGTGATATATATTTTAATTCTTGAGTAGTTTCACCTAACTAGGTACTTAAATATTGCAGAAAGTAAGTCTTTTTTTTTTCCTTTACAAGCAATTTACTTCTTCAGCACGTAATTTTTTTGTTATTTTAGTAAGACTGAATTATACTGTAGTTCACATTTCTTTCATGTTTAAGCATCTTACTACTAGAGTACACATTTTTTTCCCTTACAAACAAATAACTGAAACTTATCTGTGAACAAAATTAATCCTTTTTAAACAAAAGTATGGTCAAGGCTGCAGTAGCTGTAGGTAATAAAATGTGTACTTACCCGCCAATACCTACAATTAAACATTGTTTGCCTGACATTTGGTTTATTCTTCCTCCTGTTTGACAATAAAGGCACTTGAAATGTGAGATCTTGCTTAAGCTGGTGAAGAACAAAACTAATTTAAGATATGCATCCCTGCTTTGTGTTTTTGCCATTAAAAATTCTCGCATAAAAGTGGCTGCATAGGTGCTGTATTTTATGGTGGATGTTATCTTGCTGATGTGATCATAGTTTATTCATTTTGAACATCATCAGAACGTATTTCAGAGTTGTCACTTTCCCATTTAGTATCATCAGTGCTGAATTCTTCTTCATCAATTTCAGGTGGAGTGGTCACATAATTTAGTCCCATAGCAGAAGGAACTTCATTCTGGTTCAGTCTTTGTAGAAATGCCTCTAGTAATCTCTTATTTAAATGGTCTGTCAGAGTAATTTCTCTCTCTGGTATTTGCTCATCATTTCTGTGTTCTATGTTTATGTCAACTTCACCACTGTGCCCATTTGATAAATTTGAATCACATACATCTTCCATATTAACCTCCTCTGCCATGGTCAGTTATCAGTTCTTATTACAGAAAAGTTCACCTTGCCTACAAACATATGATAATTAAAACACTCATTTACTTCTAAATAATTCTTGCAGATAGCTAAAACTTGTCCAGTGAATCACCACCACTTGAAAGTGTATAATAAAAATAATTCCACAAAATGAATTTCACAGCTGCAGTTTGTAACATGTAGAAATATATGTAAAGTATAATCTAAGTTCCAGTATTTGATTCAACTATTGATATTCCATCACATAAAAAGTAATTAAGTATATCTTCTTTGTTCATCCTGAAAAGGATGTTGGTTGCGTTGTGTCCGTTTACAGTGAAGCTGCGATATTTGCGCCTTTCGGCCGACACATCCGACTTCAGCACAGCATTTTTGGGACCGGTTTAGCCTTCCCTCTTTGATCCCTACTCACTCAGCCAGACTGCAGTGATGCAGCCTGTTTCCAGGACCACCACTTGGAGGTGGAGTAGGGTCTTGGTCAACTCTGGTTCGCTGACCCTGATGCAAGCAGTCTAGCTATGGGTCGCTAACTGCATTCCTCACTGTTGACGTGTCTTAGGTCCCAATTAAGTACATTATTTCATTATTTGTGGAACCTTGTTACACACTTAACAATATCTATTCAGTGTACTGACATTTCAGTTACAAAAACAGAATTCAGACCTACAGTCCTACAATCCACAGAACTTAGACTAAAATTCTGTTCTCACCAATCAACAGATACAAAAATACATACAAACTGACATCGGGCATAACTAATCAGGCGCTAACATGAAACATGTAGGAAACTAGAAGCCAAAACCAAGGAAAACGTGGAGGAGGCATTTATCAGCACCCTTTCATAGACACATAATTTATTTTGCAAGAAGAGGTTGTATCATGCACTAAAACATAAATAAAAAGACTTTAGATGCAGTTTTTTAATGCACATTTAGCTCATTTCTCTTATCCTCAAAGGACAAGAAAAAATATAACAGATGCTATACAGCCTATAACTCATTAATAAGGATGAGAAAAATAAAAACACAGACTGTAAAACAGAACACAAGCCCTAATCAGATTCGCATAACTTGGAAACACGAAATACAAAATCATACAGAAGTTAGTTTTCTAACGAAACAAGACAATAGTATCATAAGACATTTGGAGACAGCCCTCCATCAGCTTCAGTACTTGAGTCCTTTATGCCAAGTCTTCCTGCCCCTGTGCCATCAGCTCAAGATCTTTCCACATCTTCTTCATCCACTTCTTCATCCACTTCCTGTCACACAGCGCTCACCAAAATGGCAGACAACTGGCTGTCGAACATAAATGATGGAAAATTATGTGGTGCTGTTTTTGTCGACTTCAAGAAAGCATTTGACATGATTGACCACACTATCTTGGTTCAAAAGTTGGAAACCCTCAGAATAGGCTCTAATCCACTAAACATCATCAAATCATTCCTGGCAGATCGACAACAGTTAGTGCTTCACAACAACTCAGCATCAGATTTCTCGAAGGTAGTTACAGGAGTACCGCAGGGCTCTATTCTTGGGCCCCTACTCTTCGCAATGTTCATCAACGACCTGCCACTACATCTAAAATATTCAACTTGTGACCTCTTTGCAGATGATTGTACTATCTACACTAGTGACAATGAATGCGTGGCACTTGAAATGACTCTTCAAAGCGATGTAGACAATCTAACAAAATGGAGTAATATGAATCGTATGCCAGTAAACACAACAAAAACGAAATCTATGTTGATTACCACCAGACAGAAACTCCTAAGCTGCACTAAAAGATCGCTACAGCTACACGCGGAATCAATACAAATTGAACATGTAACAGAACACAAAGTTCTGGGGATCACGATTGACCAGCACTTAACGTGGAACTCCCATGTACGGAATTTAACCAAACACATAGCACAAAAGACGTACCAGCTAGCCAAAATAAAACACTTCTTAGACGCAGACACTAGACTATTGTTCTACACCTCACATATACAGACACATCTAGATTACTGCTCTACACTATGGGATTGTTGCCCTGCTTCAACCTCGAAGAGACTGCACTCCCTGCAAAAGAGAGCAGTGCGTCTGATCACCGATAATCGCACGACACCACACACAAGGACAGGAAAAGAACCCAAAATACTGTCGCTAAAAAAAAAAACGTCTTCTCTACAACAAAGCCAAGCTGACTCACACAATTCTATCTAACAATGCCCCGTCGTACCTAAGATCATTGTTTCAAACCAGTAGAAGGGAGGGACAACGATTACATCAGTTACGTCTGCCCAAACCTAGGATCGACCTGTTCAAAAAGAGTCTAGCCTACTCTGGTGCCTACTTATGGAACAGCCTTCCACACCACCTAAAAAGCCTACCTACACAATATTCTTTTAACAAAGCACATTTCAAACACTTCCTCAACACTGATTATCTACCCCCATAGAAACAGTATTTGCCTGTCAACATCTCATCCATAGGTCAACATTTCTTTTCCTCTTCCGCTAATTTTTTTGTGTGAATATTTTGTTTTATATCCATGTAATATCATTATTATATTCACTTTAAAATATTATTATATAATGTAATGTATGTGTGAATGTACCCACATAATACTGTACTTTAGAAATGTGAGTCGTGAGAATGTACCCGCATACCAAAAATACAGATTAATTGTAGACGGATTGACCGCATGAGTGAGTGTCGGTATACAGAATTTATTTATTTTTATTTATTGTTTTATTTATTTTATTTTATTATTACTTTTTTCCCCCATTTACTAGCTTGTTTGTTTCAACAACAAAAAAAACCCTACTCATTTTTTAAATTATGATTGCATACTGTAAATGAATGCTGTTATGGTAACTTTATAATGTTGCATGCCTTTAAATTAATGTTTAAAGCATCATGTGGGAATGAAAGGATATAGTATGCAAGATTAATGAGAGTGAAAGGGCAGAATGTTAGACGGGCCTGCGCGCCCAATTCTTTACCCTTCGAAAATAAAGTTCGTTCGTTCATGTCTGTCTTCAGTTCTCTTCTCCATGTATTCCTTGGTCCTCCTCTGCCTCTCTTACCCTAGGGGATTCCAGCACAAGCACTGCCTGATAAAATTATGAGCAAGTTTGCTCAATGTGTGTCCTATCCATCTTCAGTGCCTTCTTCTCATGTCTTGTTCTTCTGGCATATGCCTGGTTTGTGTCATCATTTCCATATTAGTGATCTTGTCATACTACTACAATCCTTCTATTTTAAACAAGCACCAATTTATGAGAGAGTCTGTGGCTAGAGCGCAGGCTTCTCGCTGCAAAGGTAGCAAGTTGGAAACATGGTGGCGTCACGCTACAGTCTACCCAGCCGTAAATGGATACCTGACTCTGCCTTTGGGTTAGGAAACGTAAAGGCATCCAGGAGGGAAACTGGTTACCCCACCTTTCAAAGCTCAACCGGGAGCCGCGCTAGCGTAGTGGTTACAACACCGCTCTGGCGACCAGGTGATTCAGGATCAAACCCGGGCGACGGCATTTGAGGATTTTTCGTCGACCGGGATTTGGACTGGATTAACTCGAGACCTGGCGAGGACATTTGAAGGAGTGTCGTCGACCAGGGATTGGCGGCTCCTGAGCCGACCCAGCTCTAATGGGTACCTCCGAAATCGGCGAGTATCTGCCTGAATGGCGAGGGACACCTGTCTCTGTACAAGAAAAGGGATACTCACGTAAAATCAATGTCAGGTTAGACATTAATAATAACCTGAGATTTCGCCTCGAGTATTAGCGGGCGTAGGAAAAAAAAAACAAAACAAACTCAACCTAGTATTGTCAAGTCTCCAAATACTTCACTCCCCTACGGCAGTATCTGCTATGAGACTACCTTTTTTTAACCCATTTATAAAAGTCTGAGGCTTTCTGATTGTAGTTTTTGTTGTTCTTCATGTTCAGAGTCATACCACAGAACTGACTTGCCATTTGAATTGAAGATTCTGACATTTTGTGTTGGACTTGACTTCTTTTGATCTCCCTGTATTTCCCAGTGACAGCTCCTATGGCTTTATGTTTTATTTTCATATCATTGTTTGTTCCTCCAACTGTCTATATAGCAGTCAAAGTATATGTATGATTCTATATCTGGTAGTGATGTTTCTTTTTGTGCAGTATTGCTATTGTTTCCTGCATTTACTCTCATCATCTTTGTTTTCTCCCTGTGTATTTTCACAGCCAGTAGTGTGATCAATCATCAAGTGTTTGCATTTTGTCTTGCATCTGATGATAGTTATGTACAGAATAACCAGTTCATTAACAAAATTGTTAACTGTACGTTTAACTAGTGTGGACAAGAAAATCTTTTAAGTTAGCTAGTTTTTTATTAATCAGGCTTTCACAAAGTTGTTCCCTTTCATGCGCCACGTCCCAGCACGAGACAGTGCCCAACCTTTGCAGTACTCAAATATAAGCATTTGCATTTTATCCACCCCCCCCCCCCCCCCCCAAATCCACACCCATGTACACACACACATTCACACAATTGATTCAACTAGCTAAATGTTTGTGTCTTTATCTCATCAGACTGTTGTCGGGATGGTGATAACTTAATACTGTTTTAATCTAATTTTTCACAGTAGCCTACAGTTTACTTAACTTTTTGTTTTTTAAGGTGTGTATTATATTATTTAAAAAATAAATCTTGTATATAGGCTAATTACAAATAATTTACACGTTAAAGGTTATAACAATTAATCGATATTTTAGCTGAGATCATAATATTAATATAAGTCGTCTATAAGCGAGTTGTTAACTATTGCGGATGAAGGTTAACTATTGCGGATAAAAGTTAACTTATGTGGATAACAGCAAGAACATCATTTATGTAATAAGCGAGTGTGCCTGTCACATTTTTCCAAACACCCCCCCCCCCCCCACTGCGTGACGCCAAGTGTGGACGACCCCTAAGGCCCCATAGAAGTGGGCGACTTAACTGATCGTCGGTTCGACAGCCATCTGGGCGTAATCGGACATTCGTCCCACTGTTCGTCATTTAAACCAGTTTAACTCATACAATAGTTTGGATATAAGAATGAATCATAGGCTATACGCAAATCACTTAAAACAAAATTAGGAAACACTAAACGGTCTTGATTACTATGCTTAAAAGCCAAATTCACGTGTGTTTTATGACTGAAGTCAAACACCACACGACAAATCACGTTTTGCAATAAATTTATGAAAACGCACTGTAGTGGATGTTCCACCGTCTACTTCTGGTTTTTGACTCCTTTGCATACGAAGTTTAAATAAGAACTAAAGTCACTTTTGGTTGCTGCACCGTACGCAACAGATGAGAATAAATGCAGTCTCGGTATAAGAGGAAATGGATGGGTTTGAAAAAAAATCGAAAAAAGGTGATTCGTCTTACGAGGACAAAAGACAAAGAAAATAGTCTACGTTACGGCCACAAGGCCTTCGTCAGGAAAGTGAAGGCTAGATAGGACACATAAGAACTTAAATAAATATAAAACCTAGGTACTTCCCTGAAGGCAAGGCATCGAAATCATATCACTATTGCTGTCCGCTGACGTGGCTGTCCATCAGCGGACAGCAATAGTGATATGATTTCGATGCCTTGCCTTCAGGGAAGTACCTAGGTTTTATATTTATTTAAGTTCTTATGTGTCCTATCTAGCCTTCACTTTCTTTCATTTCCTGACGAAGGCCTTGTGGCCGTAACGTAGACTATTTTCTTTGTCTTTTGTCCTCGTAAGACGAATCACCTTTTTTCGAATTTTTTTCAAACCCATCCATTGTACTCCACGTCTTACCGCAGTTCCCCTCAATTAACTTCCTTGATTTTATAAAAGGAAATAACTTTTTAAAAAATCATAAGATGCACAATAACTTATAATTTTTACGAGAAAAAATTGAAATATCATTAACGCAAGAGATATTTTCATCTTCAGGTGCCATGCGGGATGGCTATGACAATAATATCTTTCCACAATGTTTTGTTTTCAGTTTTTTTAAAATTTATATTTACCTTTAACGTTATATTTTACGGAACATTAGACTGGGTGTTACTAGCCCCCCTTTAAAGTGTCATTGGGAGTGATCATTGTGTTGTTTCGCGTACATGCATGGGATACAAACTAGGCAAGTTAGTGTCGAGTTAAAACGCATTGCAGAAATGTTTTTGCGTTATCTTCTGGGCTGTCAGATCTCGGAGCATACATGTATGTGATATTTACACTACTGAAGTAGGCCTAAATACAAATTAGAAGTCGTCCACATATGACGTCATGCAGTGAGGGGTCTTCAAAGAAGTGTGAACGGGGTGAGGGGTTGAAAAATATGTGACGTTACACAAACAAATACGACTGAGGCTCACTTCTTTCATTAATGATGTTGGAACAAAGATTTTTTGTAACATAAATCCTCAAAGTATTTTTTTTTTAAATTAATGAAGATAAACAGAAATCTCGTTCAACCTCTGATGGGTTATAATTAGGATATATATTGTTTTCAATTCCAAATACAGTAATATGAACAACTGCCGACATGAGAAAGTGGCATCACATTTGAAAATAGGGATATTCACAATTGTGCTTAAGCCTATACGTTAAATAATAAAATAAAAAACAAACAAAATCAAGAAGAAACTATGAACAAGAATAATATTAAAGTGGAGGGGTGTAAAGGCCTGGTGGTTCTAGTTATATAACGGACTTTACCAGATATTTAATTGACTTTCATCTGTTTAAAGTCACATACATTGTAAGAACAGCATCAGACCTTCACATTCCCAGCCACTATATATTAACATGTGTTCGTGTTAAATATTGTTTGACTATATTATGCAATTCCCTAGGTCTGTCTATTCTCAACACCTCCTCTATATTTATAGGTAAGTTGGATGCCTGCAAATAATCCTCAAAGTCTACTTGTATATACACAGTTGTTAACATCTCCTTCGTGGACGTCGTATATTATAATCTCAGCTGAAATATTGGATAATTATTATAACCGTTATCTGTTTTAAATTGTATTTTTTTTTTAATTACAGTGTAATACACACCTTTCCAGTAATAGATGTTGATCTAGCAACAAATGGATTTCTAGTTCGTTTTTTGCCGTGCGATAATGATGATTAGGGCTAAGATTTTGCATCTTTTTTTTTTTGGCTTAACCAAACCGTTGAATATAAATGTGTTCATAAAACACTAAGCTGATTTAAGAGATTTGTTAAGGCACTATTGTGAATTTTTTTACCGTTTTTGGCAAGTTAGGGAATTTTTTCGGTTACTTTACTGCATTTTATTTTTCAGTCATTATTTTGCATATTTTGGCATTTTCAATAAAAATAGATATTTTGTCGTGTTTTCTTATTTATTTACTTTTTTTAAAACAAATTACTTCACTGTTTTCCTCATGCTGTTTAATCGTTTTCCCTAAATCCCTGAAAACAAATGTTGCTGGTAAATTTTCCTACATAATGTCAGATTTTGGATTTCTGCCTGGTGCCATTACTTTCTTAGAGAAGTCTTACTTAGTCGTTCCCCTTCTACCGTGAGGTGTAGAGATTTGGAAGAGAGAGCGCCAGACTATCCTATCGGCTGTCTTCCTCCTGGCCTGGTTCCATTCTAGTCCTCGGTCCTTCAAAGATTGTCTAATGTTGTCCTCCCAGCGGACTCTGGGGGTCTGGATCCCTGGTTCTTTGTTTCCCATGCTTGTCGTGGTAGCCGATCTTCTCCCATTCTGCAGACATGGACAAACCATCTTAGTTGGGACTGTTCTACTTGGGTCTGCAAGGGTTGAGATTTTAGGCCTTGACGTATCGTCTGGTTAGAGAAGTCAGCAGTTCTATTAGTGGATCAGATAGATTTGATGAAGAAAATAGCGAGTGACTTAGACAGTGTTGAAGTTTTTTGTTAAACAGTTTTTTTTTCTGGGATGGGGTAACCAGCCCCATGCCCAACCCTCCTTAGTCGCTTTTTACGACATGCCTGTAGGGTACAGTATTACTATTCTTTGCTCCCCTTTCGAGCCCTGGTATCACACAAGTTATTGATATGTTTACTTTTCATTTACTTTATCTTTTATTCCCGCGGAGCTCAGAATATTAGGTATGGGTTGGCTTATATTGTTCCTATTCATTCGTCGATGCAAGGTCTTTTCTGTGCCCACCTGTGTCACGAAGGCCTCCCACACTTGGTCCTTGGGTTCCCTTGCGGTGTTCTTGAACCTATTGATGGCTTTCTGTTTTTTCTCCCTTATCTCTTCTACCCGCCCATTATTTATTATACTTCTCTTTCGTGTTTTCATCAATTCTTTCGTCGCTCTTTCCTTTTCTATCCGTGCTTTTTCTACATCATCATTCCACCAGGGTGGTTGGGTGAAATGTGTTCTAGCTGTTTTTTTCCTGGCATTTTGACGCAATATATGTAGAGGGCTTTTACAGTCATGTGGGCCTGCAAGGTACTAAAAGTGTGTTTAGGCCTCCTGTGTCTGGTTGCCCTCCCCTACACAAGGTAGATGATCACTTTTCTGGAAGTATACATTCCAACAAGCAAGTCTGAAGACCAATGAAGAGAAAGGACGTGCATTACTCAGTCTGTATATCATTCAGACAGATAAAGGTGATAAAGCTGCCCGTCAAGAGATTAAGAATCGTGTACTGGAAAATGGCATCAGAGGCGAGATATATTTCGACCTCATATCTGACAAGGACGTTATGTATACGGTACTTTAAAAACAAGTAGAAACACTGCTCTGGGTCCTGATGGTGTACAGTATCAACACATCAAAGAGCTTGATGACAGAGGCATTATGCATGTAGTGATGGATTTCAACACCAGTATGCAGAATGCTGAGGTGCCTGAAGACTGGCTACATAGCTACCTACGGCCACTTCCTAAACCTGGTAAAGACCCCACACTGCTTAGCAGCTATCGAATCATCACATTGCAGAATGTCTACGGCAAATTACTTGAGAAGATAGTGGCGATACAATTAATGAATCACCTTGAAAATGCACACATCCTCCTCGACACCATGGGCAGTTATAGTCTAATAAAAGTAACATGGGGTAACGCTGAAACATATGCGTAGGATGTAGAGGGTTTCCAGGGTAAACAAGAAAAGGTGGCTGTGGCAATTGACCTAGAGGATGCTTACAACAGTGTTGACTTTGCAACCTTGATGGACTGTAATGTGGTGTAAACCCATGGCTAATAAGGTGGATAGCAGCTGCCTTAACCGAGAGAGCAGTTGCATTTCGCTTGGGAACATGGACATCAGAACCAATGCACATTTGCCCAGGATTATCCCAGGATTCTCCATTAATCACCGGTGCTGTTTAACATCTATACAGCAAAAATAGCTGCAATCCAACCAACAGGTTTGGGACGAACATTAACTTTTGCCGATGACTTGCTCATTTACAGGACGGGTTCTGATAGACATGAAATGGTTAAAAGCATACATGAGACACTTCAGGCAGTTTCTAAATGGTGTGACGAAATAAGCTCCAAAGTCAATCCCAACAAAGCCTGTGTGCTTTGGTGCTCCTTGAATAACTCCATATTGAAAGCAGATCTTCCAGATATTACTCTCAGTGAACACAAAATTGAAAGGCAGAACAAGTTGAAATACCTTGGAGTAACATTCGATCATGGGCTATCATATAAGCACATGTTGATCACAACATACAGAAGTGCAAAAGAGGTCTGGCAGCCCTAAAAACAATGGTTGCAGCGCACCTGGAGCAGAGACTACTGTCTCTTCTGTATCATCAGCTGGTCTTGTCTGTAATAGAGTATGGCTTGGGAATACTCACACTGTCAGTGTCACAATGTGAAAGACCGGAACTCATTCAAAACAAAGGGATGCATATAGTCTTGGGCTGTATGCGAGATACCCCATTGTGATGATGCGGCACATGCTTGGATTGCTGTCAATTAGATCCAGATATACAATGGCCCAGATAAAAGCGTATTTGCGAGTAACCACAGATAAAAAGCATTGTCTGCATGGGAACATAGCTGACATCAAAGGAGCAAGAATAAAGAGGGGGATGCCATGGATGGCGCAGGCAGAGGAGACTATTAGGCAGGTGACCACAGCTGAAAATATATTCAAGGGAGACGAGTGGAGTAAATCAGATGAGAGCTGGATGAACTACCAGCAAGTCATCATCAGCCTTGGTAGAGAGTGCAGAACTTGGGCCAATGGGAGAGCAGAGATGGAAATTTATCAGCTTATAAATGTTAATGCTGGGGATTGTAGTGGATTGATGGTATTGTATGATGGTGATATTACTAAGTGTGATGCATGAGGTCAGCTGTGAAGGCTCCTGAGATAAAATGTAGCTGTGAATTGTCAGAAGGCCCTTCTTGCTACCACTACGACCTCACACCTATCTTTTTTTACTAATGAATGTGGCTACGTTAAATGTCTAGGGTAATGATATGTAATGTGTTGTGGTAGTTTACATACACACACACAGATATTTACTAAGTCTAATAATATTAATAAAGATGATAGGAAACTCTTTACAGAGCGATACAACAGGAGGCAATCTGATCATCAGAAGAAGTCCCCCCATCAGACAAGTGTTTCGGCCCAGTATACTCCTTTACACTCTAAGGGGGGCGGGCCCACTTGGGTCATGACTCCCAAGCGTCTCAGCCTCCTGTTGTCTTGTATCGAAAATGAACCCATTTCACTTATGGTAGCAACTTTAATCCACAACTCCGCCAGCCGTGGAGGCAATTGTGAAAGTAACAAAGAGAAGACAAATTATTCCGTTCGTTCCGTCGCACACACTGAGACACCATCGCGAAGCCGCCGAGCCTAGCCACTGAAATTCTGACACTGACACCTCCTATAATATACATCGCCTGTTGCCCCTCAGTCACAGCCCGCTCACTAGTACACCACAAAACTCAGCGTTTTGTGGACTTAGAAAAATTCCTGGTGTTTTCTGTACCGCAGCGTTTATTGTCACGATTTCCATTGCCCATTGCGGTTGTTCCACAGCCAGCCTGATGCCTTTTCGGCAGTTTCACTAAGCCTCTTCAGTGCCCTTGTTCTCGCCTGTCCCTTCAACCCCAACAGTTTCAATAGATCATACATTGATGCAGCCACAAGCCCTCTTGCGCCCACTTCAACAGCCATGACCCTTGTAGTGAACCCCTCGTGTCTCAGATCCGCGGCCAGATCACTATATTTGGCCGCTTTGAACGAATGTTGCTCGTCTAATCTGGATTCAAATGGCACGGTCAGTTCAATCAGTATGACCTGAAGCGTTGAAGAAGAATGAAGCACTATATCCGGCCGTCTCCGCGATTTCCTGATACTCTCTGGATATGCCCCTCGTCCAGGTAGGTCTACCGCCATCTCCCAGTCGTTTGCACAATCAAGAAGAGATGGTAAACTGCTACCTGGTTTACTCGGTTTGGGGTGTGCTGACTTTCCTGCCCTCAGAAAGTATGTATTTGCGGTGCTCGGCCTGGGTTTGCTGTTCGCCTTCATCCTTGCTAGATCTATTGTCGCAGCAAGCTCATTTAGCACTTTGTTATGGCGCCAGGTGTATCGCCCTTGCCCTAATGACACCTTACACGCTGAGAGCACGTGTTCGAGTGTCTGCCTCCCCTGGCACAGGGGGCACTGCTCATCATCCGACTTTCCCCATTTCACAAGGTTGGTGGCCGACGGCAGCAGGTCATACATTGATCTAACCACGAAGCTGAGCCTAAGAGGTGCCATATGCCATATATCATTCCATGTCAAGGACCTCTGCAGGGCTCCTTCCCATGTAGTCCATTGGCCTTGTTGGACCTGCTGCACTGCTTTTTGCAACCTCTTATCATTCTCAGCCTCTCGTATCTCATGAACAACCATGTCTCTGCGCTCCCTGCTTGATGCCTTGGACCACCAGCGGATGTCTCCATGACCAAATCCCCGTCTATTCGTCTGTGTGTATCCGATTACCTCCCTCAGTTTGAGTGACTCTTGGGCAGCATCAACAGCTTCTTCCACTCTCCACTTCCTTCCCGTTTTCAGTGTAGGCTGAATGGACTTAACCACGTCATCAGCTGACTCGCGTAGCATCATTGCAAGCCTTGCCTTTCCAACTTTGTACTCTTCAACAACTGACTTGAAAGGAAGCAGAAGTTTTGACTTTTTGCAGTACAGTGCTACATCTGACAGACCTGGTGGTACCCCTAGCCACTTTCTCATGAACTTGTTGACCTTTTGCTCTATAGCTTCGACTGTACTTGTGCTTATTTCATATATAAGCAGTGGCCACAGCAATTTCGGTATCAACATGAACTGGAGGCACCACAGTTTGAACTTTCCCAAGAGTCTGCTTTGGTCTATGATCTGTAGCCCTCTGTCTGCCATTTCTATTGTCTGTTGCACTGCCTTCGAGTCTTTTAATGAGGCATCGTACACCCTGCCAAGACTTTTAACAGGTTCCTCAATGACAGTAGGGATTCTTTGGTTGGAAACCACGAATATGTCTTCTGCTATCTTCCCTTTCCTGACTGATAGGCTTCTCGACTTCTTGGGTTTGAAGCTCATTCTGCACCAGCTGACTAGTTCATCCAGGCGTTCTAACATCCTCCGGGCCTGATGTTCATCTGATGTCAGAATTGTTGTGTCATCCATGAATGCTTTGAGCGGTGGCATGTGACACATTCCCCCAAGCTTTGGACCTATAGCCATTCCTTCGGCCGCATTGAGGATTACCTGCATAGCCATCACGAATAGTATCGGAGAGATGGTACACCCCATTGCAATTCCAACTTCAAGGCCAATCCACTTCGTTGTGTACTCTCTGGTTGAAAATCTGACAGCAAACCCTGCGAAATACAGCTTCAGCATTGCTGCAATCTCTTGTGGAACATGATACATTTCTAGGGCCTGCCACAACATCTGGTGTGGAACGGATCCATAAGCATTCGCTAGATCCAACCAGATTACATGGAGGTTTGTTCTGTCAGACTTTGCCTTTTGGATTGCTTCCCAGATCATTGTGGCATGCTCTAGACATCCTGGTGTACCTGGGATACCTCCTTTCTGAATGGTAGTGTCAATGTACCCATTTGCCAGGAGGTATGTAGTGAGTCTTTTCGCCATCACTGAGAAGAATATCTTCCCTTCCACATTGAGTAGTGAGATTGGCCTGAACTGACTGATGTCTGTGGAATTTTGCTCCTTCGGGATGTAGACTCCGTTCGCCTTTCTCCATTCCTTGCTTACAAGCTGGGCTTTCCACGCATTCTTTAGTAAACGGAGCAGTCGTTTGAGCACTTCAGGGCATCTCTTATACACCACATATGGAACACCATTAGGACCTGGAGCTGACTTGCACCGAGCTTTCTGGACAATGCTTTCTACCTCTTGCACCGTTGGGGGCTTGGTGTTAAATTCAGCTCCTGGCTTACTCGGCCATTTAAGGCCTGCCATGCTGCTGAGCGGCTCATCTTTGCGACCATCTGAATATGTCATTCTAAGGTGTTCTTCCAGGTCTTCTTTCTTGATGTTTAGCGTACCCGACCGTGGCTGCTCAAACAGTTCTTTGGCAAACTTGAAGGGCTCCCTGAAGAATCTTTCCCTATCCCTTCGAGTCTTCCTTCTCTTCCTGCACAACCTTTCTGCTCTACAAAGGGCATTATGTTGGCCTTTCAGGTGCTCCCAAACCTGTCGTAACCCTTCCTTCTCTGTGGCAACTGCGTTCTTGAAAAGTTTTCGGGCATGCTTCTTCTGTTTCCTGATTTCTTCTATTTTAATTTGTCTTCTACTTTTTCGTGGTGGGTTACTTTCCCTTGCCTCCCTCACTCCGAACACTTTGCGACAGTGCAGATATATTATGTCGCCGAAGATTTCCAGCTTCTTCTCCAAACTTATCTGCTTCAGGTTGTTATCCAACTCTTTTGCCAAGGCTTCGTCCAGCTGTTCCCAAAGCCCTTTTGCACTGGCAGGTGGAAACTTGATTGCATCTCTCTTCCCGTCCAAGAAGTGTGTGAGATCATCATCAGGCAGATCAACTTGAATGTACTCAGCACTGTGGATTGACTCCTGGCTGCGTTCTTCTAACGTCTTATCCGTCGAGACAGAGCGCTGTTGATCTCCCCCAGATGACCTCCCACACCCCTTTTTCGTTCGGTGGATTTTCATTCCTCTCTGAGTAGAGAACTCCCTACCACAGGCACATGGAAATTCCAGCCGTTGTTCAGAGCTCGAAGTCCGTGTAACGGGTCTGGTCGATTCCAATGAGGCGCCTCAAGTGTGTAAAAATTTTGATAGTAATTTTCTTACATTTATTTGTTCTGAACCAAGGTTTTATTTTGGCCAGAACATATGAAAGGGTTAGCAATTATGAAAGAAATGCATGAATATTACATAATAAATGCAAGGTGTGTACATATATATGTTACTAGACTAGTTAATAGTATTACTGTTTATAGTGTAATTTATTTTGGGAGAACATTTAATGGATGTGCTGTTGGGGTGGCCTCATCACTCCCTGTCTATGGTGACTACACATTGTTCATTTATTTGATGGAAATTTTATGGGTGTGTTAGCAAATAAGTTGAGTTGGTGAATTCTCAGCAGACCAGGCGCTCACGTAGCTTGAAGGTGTAGCTCTGGTGCTGAGATCGGGTGGCCCCACCTCTCCGTGCTTGGGGGCAATATCAGAAGTCTGGTGGCCCCACCTCTCCGTGCTTGGGGGCAATATCAGAAATATGGTGGCCCCACCTCTCCGTGCTTGGGGGCTATAATAGGCTGCTCTGACAAAATGTTACTGCACGGGTCCACTCTGGTAATAATCAACAACTCATTTGACACCACAGTGGTGCCAACTGAAACTCACAGCTCTGCAATCAAAGTATTAGTCATGTGTCAGAATTCCATCCTCTAACCATTTCTGGACACAACACTACACAACAACAACACCACATAGACGGGTCAGATCTTTCTGACCAAACAACACATCTTACCAAGTTGGTTTCACATAGGCTAAGTTCTCCCAGACTACAGATTCTGAAATATGTTCATTAGCTTCCTGCCATAGAATAGGATAGGTGATATGTTCCACTGATCTCAACACTTGATCTGTCCTTCATAATCCTTGCGGGAGTTTATGTATTTTATTTGTCTCTAGACCCTGAACTGGGGCGGGGGGTCTAGAGCGAATCCTTACTTGTTGTAAGGGACAGATTATGCTATTGCAGTATCAAATCACTCGAAACCTTAAACAAATATTAAAATGTACAAAGAAATAATTTCAGTCTTACCAGAATTATGAATATAGAACACAGTTAAATGCTAGCAAAACTCAGCTGAGCTGCTGGCCTTAGTATGGCGTCCCTCTAAATATTTCAATAGCTTCTGGGAATTACACCACTTAATAATTCACTGTGTCTACTAGGACAACTTCTAATGAATGGCACAAAATGCGCGTCTGAGCGCCGATAATATCTTCATCTATGGCCAATCACTGCCTTTCCCTACACAATTTTGCCGTTAAAGTTATTTTTAGCCACAATTCACCATCCCACCCCGTCTCTTCATTCCAACTAGATTTTAGCACTTGCGTCTTCAAGGCCATAATTTTTTGAAAATTAGTGACATGTTTTATTTCAATGCAGTCGATCGTTGATATGAACAACACAGTCTTTTGTCAATATCTTTCTTATTATCTGTCCGTCTGTATAAATGAAAGCATATTATTTCACTGCTCAAGATGGGCCATCCGGCCAGCTAGATTTTATATTCCTAACATTATTATTAAGAAAAGTTACTTTTCAAATATTTTCTAGAATCTTCTGGAATACGGACTAAGTTATCGCAAAAGCGTCCAATAAATGACTGTGGCGTATAATATCCAAGGTCCCTTTTGTCGATTTCTTTACTTTATGTCAACTTGGGGAAAGTGACTTTTTCCTCCTTTCCCCACCACTTGCGTCCTTTAGCCTTGCTAGTATCAAGCACGCGTTCAGTCAGATTTTTCCTTTTGATCTCCGTTCTCATCCCGTTCCGTTTTGCCTTCAAGTCTAACAATTTAATTTCCATGGCGGGTGATGACCCGCGGCGTGGGCGATCATGTATTCTAGCAGCTTACGCATTAGTTTTTATCCCTACGTTGTATCATTGGAGATATTTTAACGTTGTATCACGGTTAATTTTGTGACAGGGATGATGATGCCATTGTGTACACTGATGGGTCTGTAATCCAGTGTAATTAATCAGGATGGGGCTTCTCTGCTAGAATAAAGGGCAGAACTGTCGCTGAACATAGCGGAGCTTACATGATAACAACTTCCAGCATGAGAATGGAGGGAGAAGCAGTTACTGTTGCCTTAAGATGGCTGTCTGGCTGTGCTGAGATTTTATTAACAAAGGCAGTTATTGTGTCAGACTCACAATCCATGCTTCGAAAGGTCCAAAATGGATGGCTCCGACATGAATGGAAAACCTCCATAGAAGCATCGAATCTTCAAGAACTGATATGGTCATGCAGGGATACGCGGCAATGAAAGAACTGACTGACTAGCTTCAAGAGCATCAATAGAAGGTGCATTGGACACTGATAAGAGAGAAATACTGAGGGCAATTCATGTTCGCCTATTAGAGAATGACACTGTACTCAATGAATCACCAAGGCTAAGACTGCTGGAATTTGGCATCAAACGTAAGACCAGCAGGGATGGACGTATGAGAGGACGCATCCGCCATGTATACAACCAGTGTGCAACAGGAACAATTAGCATTCATACCCTTCGACATTTGCTGAGGGAGACTGAGCACCTATGGGTTTGCCTGGAGTGCAATGACGTCAATTCTGATTAACATTAACATTATCTTTTATTGTGTGAAATTAAATTATGCTAAAATGAGCGATATTTTAAACGTTTAGTTTCATTTGACTAACAAAGCAGTTTATGGTAAAAGCCTGTTTAATTAAACACTATTTTACTCAAAAGATTGTTATTTTGCCTGCATTAGTTAACTAATTTACATTCGATTACATTCCTTCTTTTCAGTAGGACCCACACATAAAAAAATACGGGGTGGTAAAGATATTTGTGATGTCACATGAGTGGGGGTTCTGTGTTTTTTGTGACGAAGTGTGACCCAGGGGTGTGTGTGTTAAAAATTATAAAATGTGTTAAAAATTATAGTGTGCGTGACAGCATCTGTGGACGACCTCTTAACGCAGTCTTTCAATAAGTAAGAAAAATTACCTTTGCACCCCTCAATGCACAGTATTTGACAAAGCAATAATTTAGGCACATAGGAAAACTATTAGTTTTGTACAAGCAAATAATATTTTACTATGAAATTTTCTGCTTTAATTTACTTGTTCTTTTAAAAGTTTGATGATTTTATTTTAAGTTTCGGCGCCTTCCCCCAAGCTGTCGCCGCACCTCATGAGAGCCAGCCTTGATTGTCCTAAGGTCAAGATATCTTTGATTTTGCTTACTTAGAAATATACTTTACAAAAACTAAATCTTAAACAAGAGAAATCTTAGATAAACTAAAGATCCTTACTCCATCTTTCCCTTTTCTAACACTAAGGAAGTTGCAAAAGTTTTGTTCATGTTGTTTGTGCATACGGTTGTCGGCCATTGTTGCAAGGTGGTTTGCTCTGAACAATGTTCCATGTGATATGAATAAAACAATTATAGATTTCTGGCCATTGTTTTTTCTTTGATATGTTAGTTTTTTTATTCAGTGATAGTGCATCGTGCCTTCGATGGAAGATTAAGCGAATGCGGGGGTGGAAGATTCCGAACAATACTTGAACCTTGGAATACGATTGATTTGATAAGTCATTTCATTGAGTCCATACATTTAATTCACAGTTGTACACACAGGATGATCATTTCAAATAGGAGTAGAACATAAGTCCATATAAGTCATGCATAAATTAATCAATAACGTAGACTGCTGGTTTACGTGTCAATGTCCGTTTAAGGATACAATGCAGTATTGTCGTCAGAACATCACAGCTATATGCACGCGCAGCTAGACATGGCTACCTGCCGACAGTGAGACTGCGAGTCTGAATATATTCATACGAATTTGACGATTATTCTTCTCCTTCTGAGAATTCTAGTTAAATACTAACCTCCATAAATTTTCCTCTCATATAGAGTTCTAGGACTGACCCTGGTCCATCAAAAAAATGCATATATAAATGGCTATATCATGCCATTGAATTGGAAGGTTAGAAAATCGCAGCTATTCAGCTTGGCGGTCAAGTAACAAAGGGTAGCGTTTCTTAGTTACCGACTGTGACCCAAACAACGCTATACACGTCATAATCGATCGTGTATGGAGCGTTCAATAATTGAAACATCTATCGCAATATATTAAATGCCTTAACCTTTACAATTGCACGTCTGATAACCTTTAGCAGACGGCGTTAATATCATATACCGTAACAATTCCCTGTACACCGGGGAAAAAAAAAATCGATAGATTTTTTTTTCAAGATCTATCCGACTTAACAATTTTTTCAAAAAAAATTTAACACAATTGTGACATATGGCCGACGATGTTCTGAGTAGAACCGTGTTGCGGTCATGTCAACTAACTATTTGTCATAGTCATCTAACATTAATCACATTATATATCAATTATACATATTATTATATCAACTAAATAAAATGTCCAATGTTAACAGTGAATGATAGAATTAAATTAAAGTAAGGTCTGTCGTATTAGTATGTCATATAGGAATTAATTTGACTAATTAAAATTAAATTAATTAATTAAATTAAGAGATAAATTATTAAGATTCTAATGTAACGCGATGTTATGAGAGAAGAAAAAAAACAAAATAAGTGAGAAGAAATAGAAAGAAATTCGAATATAAGTTTAACTTAATTGTGTGTGTTAAGTGTTAGTGAATAATAACTATCTAATTTAACTAACTAAATAATGTATAGGTACATTTAAAAAAAAATTAATCTAATACTTGTGTGAGATTTATTTTTTCTTTTCATAATTTCTTCTTTTTATATTTCGTTCTCTTTTTTTTTGTTCTTTCATTTCATTTTTTTCTCACATTTCATTTTATTGATAATAATTCAATTAAGAAGTTAAGTTAACTAATTAATTAGTATAGGATATGATGATCCATCCGTAGTCTTGATCCTGATGAATTCTTTTAGGCAAAAATGTTCAAACGTTTACGTTGGAAAGAAATGTCATTTATCCCAGCATCCAAGAATTAAGTGCACATAGGATAATAAGTTCGACTTGTCGTCAGATATTGTTCCATGATTGTTCAACGAATATTCATATATCGTGTATGGACGTTAGACGAAGTTCCAATGTCAACATGTATACCCCGATTGTCTTTTAGTTCAATTCTGTGATGCATACAGTGTTTATAAAGTTTAAATTGAAGGCAAGGTTAGTTCCTTTATAGTTGATATGTTTTAGGAATGTTAATGTTGATTATTCGTCGTCAATAGGATTACGTGACAACGCATCCGCCACAATGTTTTCAGTGCCAGGAATATGTTCAATGGAGAATTCAAATGGCTGTAGGATGATTGCATATCTGGCGAGTTTTTGGCTCTTATGATTAGATCGACGCAAAGATGCTACAGCACGTTGGTCCGTCTGTATGGTGAAGGGAGCACCAAGCAAAAACTTTTCAAGTTTAGTTATTGCCCATATCACGGATAAAAGTTCCTTGTCCACTGTGGAATACTTTGTTTCTGCCGGCTTTAGCTTTCTTGATATATATAAGGTGGGATGTAGAATGCCATCATGGTTCTGGAGCAGGCATGCACCAATGCCGTAGTTACTAGCATCTGTTCGTAAGAAAAATCTTTTGGAAGCATCGGGAAGTCTTAAAATTGGTTCATGCGAGAACAAATTTATAATTTTTGTTGAAAGTTTCATTGCATGTACCAGTCCATGTCACCTTCACCGGCATGTCTTTTTTTAACAATGAAGACAATACAGCCGTGATGGATGACAAGTTTGGTATGAATCTACTGTAATATTGAACAAGTCCTAACAAACTCCTGACCTGTTTCTTCGTCTGAGGAACTGCTATGTTTAGAATTTTGGAGACTGTACTAGGTAACGTTCGGATATATCCCGATCCAATGATATGTCCCAAAAAGGTTATCTCATTACACGCGATTTGCACCTTTGTAGGTTTAGCAGTTAGATGATAATTCCTTAGAGTGTCGAAAACATATCTAAGTCCCGAAACATGTTCCTCAAACGACGAACTAAACAAGCATATGTCGTCAATATATGTAATAACGTCTGGTCTACCTGATAAAATTTGTCGCATCAGGCGAATGAAGGTAGCTGGCGCATTAACAAGCCCAAAAGGCATCACATTCCACTGGTATAGACCTTGTGGAGTGGAAAATGCGGTGTAGTAGTACTTAGCCTTTTCGGTCAGTGGTATCTGCCAATAACCTTTAGTTAAGTCTATCTTACCAAATATAGTTTCTTTGGATAGACGTGGCAGTAAGTCGTCGATAAGTGGATGTGGTTCGCTGTCAACTATAGTCTTAGCATTTAATTTTCTATAATCAACACATAGTCTGATGTTATTGTCCTTCTTCCGGACAATCACTAATGGAGAAGAGAATGGCGAATTACTAGTCTCAATGATTCCCAGAGACAACATCTGTTCAAGTTCCTTAGTAGTTTTAGCAAGGAAATGTAAAGGAACAGAATAGGGATGTACACGAATAGGTGTATCATCATTGAGAGTAATGTCATGACTGATAGCCGATGTGCGACCCGGGACGTCGGTCAATACATCTGGATAAGATTGTAATAGATTAGCAATCTGTAGACGCTGTTGCGGTGTAACCGTTGAAGAGATGGTTACATCCCGCCAAGATTCAGTAGGTTGAACTACTGGTACCGGTAACGGTAACTGTACCTCAGGAAAAGAAGATTCTTCTTCCTGGATGACAGATAAGTTAGAATAATAACAAGTAGATACTGTGTTGTCATCTAGTTCATGAAAAATTGACTGTAAGTGTTCAGGACGTGTATGAAATTGCTTGAGCATGTTAATATGAAATATCTTTTTGTGTCCCTTGATATCTAAGACGTAATCAACGTCGGAAATTTTATCAATGACTTTGTAAGGACCATTCCAAGATATCAATAATTTATTGTTATTGTGAGGAAGTAACACATAAGCCTCGTCGCCTGGGAATAATTGGCGTAATCGTCGAGACCTATTTTGTAGAGATCGAGCCTTAGCTTTTGCAGCCTCAGAAGAAGCTGTTGCCAACTGGCAAGACTCAATAATGTTCTTCCGAAGATTAATCACGTACTCGTAAGATGACTGAGTGTCCTGAGTCATCTCCGCGTCAATTAATAAGTCTTTTATTAGTCCCATAGGACCTCTTGGGGGAGCACCAAAAACTAATTCAAAGGGAGAGAAGCCAGTTTGTTCATGCGGTACCTCCCGATAAGCAAATAGAACAGCTGGGAGTGCTCTGTCCCAGTCATGAGGGTGCTTAGCAGTAACCTTATGTAGTAGTTGTTTAAGTGTACGGTTAAGTCTTTCAACCGCACCATTACTCATAGGATGATAAATACTACTTAAATTCCTATCAATGTTCCAAGTTTTCATGACTTCCTTCATGGTGTCAGATATAAACTGTGACCCATGGTCTGATAAAAGTTTTCTAGGAAACCCTATTCTAGAAAAGATGAGATGTAGTGCATCAGCTACATCTGTGGTAGTGGTGGTCTTTAATGGGATAGCTTCTGGCCATCGTGTGCACAAATCAATGCACGTAAGGACGAATCTATGTCCTCTGGCCGATGGTAGCAATGGACCAATAATATCTATGGCCATCTTGTCAAAAGGTCTTACTGAGATATCGCAAGCCTGAATAGGCGCCGTGTGAAAAGCTCCACGTGCTTTCACTTCTTGGCATGTAGTACAGGAACGTACATACTGCGAAATATCTCTTGACACTCCTGGCCAAAAGAATGAAGACAGTACTCGAGATCGTGTTCGAGTATATCCCATATGTCCAGCACAATGTGAGTCATGTGCATGTTGAAGAATGTACCGTCTAAAAGTATACGGGACCATAACTTGTTGTTTCATTTGTGATTTGTCATTAAAACATCTAATCAATATGTCATTTTTAATAACAAAACAATGTTTGTTATTATTACCTGAGGATAGATTGTCAACTTTATCAACCAACTTAAAAAATTTTTTTTAAAGATTTATCCTCTTTTTGTTTGGTTGCAAATGTTTCCCTGTCAATAGGTGAATTGACTACAAATTCCTCTTGGTTGTCTGCATCCATTTTATTATCATCAACTTTCTCCATGAGTTGAGTCTGCGCTCTAGTCGTCACGGCGTTTCCAGTGCATAGGTTATGTTTCTCCCATTCCATAATCTCAATCTGGAGTCTCTTTACTGCCTGTATACGATGTACAATCTTTTTACAGTAGAAACAGGGGTGAAATGTGTATACGACCAACTTTTTGGAATATCAGATCAGCTATAGGGTTATGAGAAACTTTTTTTTTTAATACAATTGGGTATAAAATGGACAAACTAAGCAATTTTTGTGTCATCTCTCGGTTAAAATACGTGGTCCCTGTAAATGCCTCTAAAACTAAAGGTGTTTCTAACGAGACCTTTGATAATTCATTGAACGGGGAATTGAAAGTTTTCAATATGTGGGGTAAAATGACTCAATAGTTCCCCCAAAAATCCATACTCAGCTAGCGCCTTCAACGGACATATTCCCCCTTCGTCTGTTGCACAGCTAGGATGTACCAGCGAACAAGCTGAATACATTCGAGAACAAATGTCGTACACCAATCGTTGTGGATCCTGAATCCCTCAGCACTGAGACGACGGATCCATTAACTAATCCCCTGTTAAAAATTAGTAGGCCTGTTCCATCGTTGACTGCAAGACCTACCTCTGGTGTAATATGTCCGCAGTTAAGCACTGTTTCTTTCGCCTTCTGAGACGACGGATCCATTAACTAATCCCCTGTTAAAAATTAGTAGGCCTGTTCCATCGTTGACTGCAAGACCTACCTCTGGTGTAATATGTCCGCAGTTAAGCACTGTTTCTTTCGCCTTCTGAAAAATAAGATTGCATTGTTGGCAACTATTTGCCACATTATAATTAATAGCAAAACATGCAGCAGAAGACTGTGTTGTATTATTGTCAAGTGGGACCTGAGCTATAGGGGTAGTATTATTTGTAACTGCCGCCCCTGTATTATGGTTGTAATGAGATGATCCCCGAGAATGAGATCGATTCCGAGTATAATTGTTAGAATTATCTCGTCGTCCTCTATAGTAACTATTATCTCGATGTCTCGAGCCATGATTATTACCATTCCAGTTACTATTATTATTGGGAGTATGTGATCGATTATAATTAGTGTTATGTTGACCATTGTGGTAGTTTGTTTGAGGTGAATAATTTTTATCTCGTGATCTACCTCTGTTGAACTCATTTTTATTGTTGAAATCATTATTATGTCCCTTCTGAAAGTTAACATTGTGATTTCTTTGGAACCTGCTTCTGTCTACACTGTGATGTCTTTGTTTGTTATTATGATTGTAGGCCATATTAGACGCCACAGGTAGAGGTTCTCTTAATGAGGAGTTAGAAATGGTTGCATTCGGATGTGCCGAACAGTAGTTTAAAGAAATTTTTTCTAACTCGTCCATAGTACCTGGTTTACGCTCCTGCAGATATGCAAAAAATGGCTGGCTAACCGAAGATAATACCTTATCCCGTAGTAGTAAATCAACTAATTTGTCGTATGATTTGTTGACTTCTGCCAGTTCAACCCATCTATTAAATGTATTGCGTATGTTCGCAATGAATCCTGCAAAATCTTTTGGAGATTCAGGTAAAATTCCCTTAAATTTCAACCTACAGTGTTCCTCGTCCAGGTGAAACCTTCGTAAAAGCAAGGACTTAATAGCACCGTAGTTATTTGCTATTGATGGGTCAGCATTTTGAGAAGCCGTCAGTGGTTCTCCAACCAAGAATTCATTTAACTTGAGTACCCATGACTCTTCAGGCAAATGGTTAGTTTTGCAAGTTTGTTCAAAACGTGACAGGAACGATGAAAGGTCGTCCAGGTTCAAGTTGAGAGTGGGTAATTTAAAGTTGTAGAAATGTTTAGTTTGGCTGGATGATGATCCATTTTGTGCGTTATTATTCTGGTTTGCATCAGCACTTTGTGCTTGTAATCTTGCTGTCTCCAATTTAATACGCGCCAATTCCATTTCTTGTTGTAAAATAATTTCCTCTCGTTTCAATTTATTCTCTTCTTCCTGTTGAGCAATTTCTCTTAATCTATTTTCCTTGGCAATTTGCTTCATCTCACGTTCTGCTTCCTCTTTCTTTAATGCAGCCTTTTGTTCCTCTTCCTCTTTCTTTAATGCAGCCTTTTTTTCTCTGCTTCTTTTCTTTCATGTTTTTCCAGTTCTGCCTCAGCAAACTGACGAAGTTCTTGAGATTTATAACCATATTCCCTACCAATTTTAACGAAATGGTCTATAGTAAGCATTTTGACTTTTATCTGTAAGTAATTATTGATAATTACTGATTAAAATAGTCAATAGTAGCTTCAGAGTAATTATTATACTTACTCAACTTAGAAATATTCAATATAAATAATCACAATAGTACTGAACTCTAATGTCTAAGTTCAACTAATAGACAATATTTTGTAACAATATTGTATCTAAATAATACTATATCATAAATAGTTATGATATCTGTTAACTATTATGTAATTACTTCACACAATTAATCTTAATATCCAATAATGTTGGGTATGATTCCTAGTAATTATATTGTTCAATGTACTAAGTCACTCTCTTAGTACCAGAAAAGTATATTAAATAATATACAATGGGTCTATTACCTCAAAGGTAGACTATAAGATTATTTTATTTGGTCAATATATATATAATATATTATTATGCCCTAGGCATCTCTTATAAATTGTAGTGCTACTTTCTTGGACTATCACTGCATAATTATGCAATGTCCCATATTAACCTTAAATATCAGAAAAATTTAATTAAATTAAATTACAAGTGTATTATTGCATATAATATCATATTATTAATGTAGTATTTAATATATATCATGAGGACAAACAAAACAATGATGCAACTAAAGGGTACAAACAATGTTAAGACGCAAACAAGACATTTTCACAATTAAAAATGAATTTATGAACTAAATAAAACAAGCGGAAGTGTCACAAGCCAAATGAAGGGTCAAGGTCTGACCCGAGGTCAACTTAATATTCAAAGTACACAAAAAAAAAAAATGACTGCAAAAAATGAAGACATCACAGGACTCATAACGGACAATCATTTAACAATCATCAAATAAATGATAGTAAGAGGAGACTGGACGAAATAGTTAACGAACATGATACAGAACTGAATAAAATTGTTAACTGAGTACGAATAAAATACACCAGTTATCTACGGAACGGTACAGCTAACACAAATCGTCAAACGACAGCAGATTTGGACAGATAGTCCAATGGCAAACCTCAATGGGGCTTCCAAAAGTGCAATCGTTTAACTGCCCTAAGAAACGACCGAAATCAATTCAGGCATCGTGAGAGCCACAGAATCTAATTTCGGTTCATCCTCCCTACCTCCCACGAATTAACAACACATTAAGACAACAAAAAGTACATTAAACATAGGTAAAAACATGCCGATGTAGGCAGAGGGCATGGACTCAGTTAGCACTGTTTGCAATAACAACAGTTAAACACCTAGACTTATCTTTTCCGTTGCTTATATCAGTGCTAGAGGTCGTCAACAGCTAGGCCTGTGCCTTTGACTGTCTGCTCCTGATGGGCAGGCAACGGTAGTCCATCTTGTGCATCTTGATAAATTTGAAGCGAACTAGAAAGGCGTTGAAAAGATGTCTTCTTCACGGCGACAATGCAACAGTGACGTCATGTTGACCTTCGTAGTTACGCGTGCCACGTCATATTTATGAAATCACGTGATTGTTTATCGAACGTAAATAATTCATTCGAAAGTCATGAAAAAATTTTTTGGTTTTTGGTTGTTTTTCGTCCCCACATACCGGGCACCACTGTTGCAAGGTGGTTTGCTCTGAACAATGTTCCATGTGATATGAATAAAACAATTATAGATTTCTGGCCATTGTTTTTTTTCTTTGATATGTTAGTTTTTTTTTATTCAGTGATAGTGCATCGTGCCTTCGATGGAAGATTAAGCGAATGCGGGGGTGGAAGATTCCGAACAATACTTGAACCTTGGAATACGATTGATTTGATAAGTCATTTCATTGAGTCCATACATTTAATTCACAGTTGTACACACAGGATGATCATTTCAAATAGGAGTAGAACATAAGTCCATATAAGTCATGCATAAATTAATCAATAACGTAGACTGCTGGTTTACGTGTCAATGTCCGTTTAAGGATACAATGCAGTATTGTCGTCAGAACATCACAGCTATATGCACGCGCAGCTAGACATGGCTACCTGCCGACAGTGAGACTGCGAGTCTGAATATATTCATACGAATTTGACGATTATTCTTCTCCTTCTGAGAATTCTAGTTAAATACTAACCTCCATAAATTTTCCTCTCATATAGAGTTCTAGGACTGACCCTGGTCCATCAAAAAAATGCATATATAAATGGCTATATCATGCCATTGAATTGGAAGGTTAGAAAATCGCAGCTATTCAGCTTGGCGGTCAAGTAACAAAGGGTAGCGTTTCTTAGTTACCGACTGTGACCCAAACAACGCTATACACGTCATAATCGATCGTGTATGGAGCGTTCAATAATTGAAACATCTATCGCAATATATTAAATGCCTTAACCTTTACAATTGCACGTCTGATAACCTTTAGCAGACGGCGTTAATATCATATACCGTAACAGCCATATCACCCATGCTATACTAGAATATACTTTTTTCTACATTCCGATGATCAAGCGTACTGGTGTGTGATATTTGGCTAGTAAATTTCAGTTTACATTCTTAATGTCCATACCGTTTCATTTCGATGTTGTCCTGTATATTCTGAGTGATCTGTGAAACCTTCACTGGTACACTAATCGTTTGCATTTTCCAGGTAGTACATCTTACTAAGACCAGAATTACCTACGTTACAGATGTATGCCCTTCGTCAGGGACAAACGAACAATAACCAAGAGAAAAAGCAAGAACAAATTTAAAAAAAAACAATTACTAATACAACTCAAAATTAATAGAACTAAAGAAGTGAATTTATGTCCCTTTTACATGCCATTAAGGAGTAAGAGGCCATACTGCAGTTGACTCCATTCAGTTAGCATGTACCATAGCATTTCAGTGCTTTTGCAGTAATGGTTTCTGTATCTGTTACATTATGTGATCACTATCCCAAATGTACGTGGCATTTATTCTTCTTCCTTTTGTGCTCCTTACAGAGCATGGAGCCACCACTGCAGATGGTCCCCTTATAGGAAGCCTGCACCAAGCATTCACATGCTCTTGCAGCAATAGTTTCTGTGGCTAATTGTTTTACATGAGGTTACCATCCCCCCCCCCCCAGCATAACATTATATTAGCCGCCTTTTTTTACATGAGGTTACCAACCCCTCCTCAATCATATTGGCCGCCTTGTTTGACATGAGGTTACCAACCCTCCCACCATTCATTCATTCATAACCCTCCACTCCCAAAGGAGCATAGGCCTTCAACAAACACATGTCAAGTCCTCTTGTCACGTGCCATCATCTCAAGTTCTTTCCACGTTCTTTACACATAAGGGAGGGAAACCCTCATGTCTGTTGTTTTTCTGTTGTCTGGTGTTCTACTTCTTTATTTCCTGCGAGTGCCTGATAACATACCTTTATATTTGTTTCATATTAATTTACTCTTTCCACGTTCTCCTTATCATTTTCACCTCTGTTTCCAGCTCTCTTCTCCATGTGCTTCTTGGTCTACCTCTGCTTCTCTTGCCCTGGGGATTCCAGAACAAGGACTGCCTTGTAATGCTATCAACAGGTTTCCTCAGTGTGTGTCCTATCCATTGCCATCGTCTTCTTCTCATCTCTTGTTCCATTGGCACTTGTCTAGTTCTTGTCATCAGTTCCACGTTGGTAACCTTGTCATACCATTTTAATCCCCCTATTCTACGCAAGCACCCATTTATGAAAGTCTGTAGCTTTTTGGTTGTTGTCTTTGTTGTTCTCCATGTCTCAGAGCCATACAACAGGACTGACTTCACATTTGAGTTGAAAATTCTTATTTTCGTGTTGGATCCGATTTCTCTTGATCTCCATATATGTCCCAATGCAATGAAAGCTCCTCTTGCTTTTTGTATTCTTATTTTGATATCACTGTCTGTCCCTCCAACTTTGTCTATATTGCTGCCAAGTTTATATTACCCCCACCATACATAACATCATATTGGCAGCCTTGTTTGACATGAGGTTACCAACCACCCCCCACCCCCCCACCCACCCCCCCCCCCCCCCCCCCCCCCCCCCCCCCCCCCATACATAACATCATATTGGCAGCCTAGTTTGACATGAGGTTACCAACACCCCTCCACCATACATAACATCATATTGGCAGCCTTGTTTGACATGAGGTTACCAACCCCCACCCCCTTGTTTAACATGCCTGAGGGTGCAGTAGTCCTGTTCTATATTTGTCTCATCAGACACTGCCAGTTACTACAGAGGGCATTAGTCCCCTTTTACATGTTTGAGGCATCAGATTAGGTACCGACTCATCAAAGTAGGTCATGGACTTCATAAGCTTTCTGGTCTCTTAGACTGATTGTGCACGCTTACTATTTCTTTTATTTCTCTTGATGTTTACTTACCACTTACAGTTGTTAGCATTGTCCATTTACTCCTTTTATCTTAGACTGTGTATTCTATTATGGCTTCATGTATCTGTCTCTTACATCCTCATTATTTTATCTGCCTAATTTTGATACAGAACACCGAGCGGCAGTGAATAGAGTGCTTGCTTTTTATAGGCAAAGTTATGAGGTCAGAAACCTAGTAGTGACCCTCTCCAGTCTTAATCTGTAAATGGGTTCCTGACTGCTCTTGAGTTAGGGAAAGCAAAGGCAGTGAGGAAGAGAACCGGTCACCCCACTTAATAAAAGCCGAGACCTAGTATAGTGAAGTCTCTTCTTCATCCAAACTTCACGGATTCGAGTTTTCACTCTTGGAGAGAGATTTTGGGCTTTCTTGCAACCCCAGAGGACTTCCCCAACTCAGCGGTCACAACTGGTGGAGGTTGCACCAGACCCACTAATTGGCGGGTGATGCAATGCCATGAGATGGTTGGGCCTCTAACTTGGTAGGGGTCGGTGAAGTCTCTAACACTTCACTTTTTTTTTTTTTTTAAATTTGGATCTAGTTCATGCCTTTTTGTTTTCCCCAAGAAAGATTCTTTTCCTGTTTCCACAAGATGTACTCTTTCTGAGTTTATTCTCATTTAATCAGAGCTTCCAATTGCTCATTCAGTGAAGGTTATACTGGCTATTCCCCTTCCCCATGCCCTGACTGAATTGCAATGCCCAACATTCGCTGAGGGAAAACAAGAAATCATGCACTGGACGAACTGCTGTTCACCTACTGAACACAACAGCTGTTTTCGGTAAAATATCTGTAGAATTACTCAGTGGTTGACAGCCAAGGACACACCACCCTCCTCTCCCCCTTAATATTTTAGAAAGGCTCATGCCCATTGTCATACAGTCTTTAATAAAATATCATCAATGAAAAGTACGTTTGAACACAAAATGCTGAATTTTAAAAAAGCATCACAAATGTTCAAAAAAGTTTATTAATTATTAATAAAAATATCTGTACTATATTAATTGCAGTTTAAAACAAAAATGGCCTTTTTTCAATCACAAGGTAAAATAAGAAACAGAAGGTTTTTAACTATTTTAAATGCCCAGTGTGCCGAGGAAGCATTCGCTTGACAAAACAGTGAGTAGGGCCTAGGCATCAGTGATTTGCATTAGTTAGCTGTGATCAAACCACATCTGACATGGGTGTGCTTAACTTAGTCTAATCCTGATTACAACTCTACAGCTAGTCTATGAAATCAAGGCGTACAATGAAAATAAAGAGAGATCCACATAGAACGTACTAGAAATATTGGTGGACATAAAATACATATCTTGTGATGTGCTGATGATACAGTCGTGATAGCAAGAAGTGAAAGAGTTACAGGAAATAACTGATACAGTAGTGACTGAAAGTAAAAATAAAGACCTTAGCCTAAACAGCAAAATGACAGAAGTGATGTAAGATGACTTCTCCAGAATGCACCATACAAATATATGGGACAGTTGTGAAACCAGTCAACAGATTCAAATACTTGGATGTGTTAATAACATCATACATCTCAGAGGTGAAAAGTAGATTAGTCCACGCAAGGGGCATGTTCAATAAAATGAAAAGTATTTTATGCGTAAATATTTGTCAATGGAAGAACAATACATTTATGGTATTGCTCAATAGAGCCAATCCTGACATATGGAAGTGAGTTATGGACAATTATTAAACAAGCAGGGAAATCCCTGGAGAACATAGAGATATAGTGTTACACAAGAGTGTTAAGATCACACTGGACAGCTAAACAGAGGACTGAGAATGTCCTGTAAAAGAAGTCAGTGTGCACAGGAAGCTTATTACTCATGAGGAAGCATCCACAACAAAACAATGATGGGAGAAGAGTTAAAAACATCTTAAACTTTCAGCATCTGTAGCACATTTAGAAAAATACTTGCAAAGAGATCTGTGACACCTGAATAAAATAGATTGTTGGTCTCAAGTGAGATGGATGTTCACGATAACTTTCACTCAAAGCCAAGTGCAGCATGCACAGTTTTCATATATTCTAGAAAAGTGGACAAAACAGATGCAGAGCAATTTCATAACTAGCAAATTCTTAATGTCACAATTTGAAGGAGGCAATTCACCTTCCTAGGATATGTTACGAGAAAAGGAAAGCTGCAATATATTGTGACAACAGGAAAGGAAAATGAGATAGAGGATGACAAAGAGAGATGATATTGGACAGTCTGCAGTAGCGCAGTGGTTAGTGCACTGGCTTACTAGCTCAGTGGTCCATGGTTCGATCCCCAGTTGAGTCAGGATTTTTTAGACTGCAGACGGCTCCGGGGTCGACCCAGCCTCAAGAATTGGGTATCAGAGTAACCCTGGAAAGGTTAAGGTGGCCAGCATGATGCTGACCACGTCATCCCTAGTGTGCCGATGGTCAAGAAAATATGGGCCTAACGCCATATTCCCAATATGCCTCAATAGGCGTGTAACGGAATCCTTTATTTCTTTTTTTGACAACAAAATTGATAAACAGCAGTGGGGATAGGAAGCTGTGGACAGACATGACTGCCTAGGCCAGCAGGCATGGTAGCTAAAAAATAGAAAAAAGCAAATCTACATGAATGTTATGCAAAGGATGATGTCAGAGTTATTTTTGTAATGAACTATGAAATCCAAAGTGTGAAAGATTATTATTGCATATCATATATTTTTTACATCAGCAGGTTTCTCTATTTTGTTTTTATTGTCAGTAAAGTTCAAAAACTAGTTTCTCACAGATACATGAAGAAAACAATAACATTATTTTCACTTGTGACTTGGTATTTCTGGGTTTACCAAATCACACAGCAGCTGCTAGGTGTTGCTGTCAATATTACAAAAAGATGAATGTAGTTTTGGAACAGAATACAAGTAAAAGTGACTTACTTTTATACCATGATATTTTAAATGTTATTTCTGATGAATAATTTTTCTCCTTGTTAGCCTCCCTATTTCTCTCTCTCTCTCTCTCTCTCTCTCTCACATCCCCCAGTTTTGAAACAACTGTCTTAAATTAATACAGTTTACTGAATTATTTATACTGTCTTGGTAACTGTTACAGATGAGGTGTAGTATGAGGGGTGATTTGATTCTAAAACCTTATGATGCAGATGTAAACATTTAAAAAAAAAGACTAATTAACATCAAAAAGGTCCATTTCATTGCAAGAGAAAAAATACACTTGACTGTGTATTATAATTTATTATTACAATAACCACCAGAAATACCACTAATAGTTTGAACTAAAATACCATTACACCCAAAGAAGTTTTTCAGTTTTGAATAATTCCATGCCAATCACAAATTTGCATTAACACATACTGATTACAGTAAACAGTACTTCCCTCAACAAAAGGCTACATTTTTAAATATAAATATTTTTAAAATATAAACATGAATGTACAGGTTCAATACAACATAATTTCAGAAAGCCAACTTGCTAAGATGACTTAAACAACAGGACAACAATACTACATAAAAACTTGTAACAGATTTACTAAAGCCATAAAGATGTGCAAACTTAGTTTAGTTTCACATGTTTTAAAAAATCAATTTCACCATTTTTCTCAGGCCAACTTTGGTATTTATACTATGATAGGAAACTCTATACAGAGCGATACAACAGGAGGCAATCCGATCACCAGAATAGTTCCCCCGTATAAATGTCTCTAGAACTACATATAGACTTTTGTATTCTATCATAGGTAATCACGACCAAGAATTATTCTGCATGTTACATTCAACCTCATTATTCAAATCTTTGTTCATCATATGTCAGGCGTTCCTGCAGCAGATGTTCAGCAGCAGATGTTCAGCAGTCATGTTATCAGTGCCACAGCTGTCACTCTGAAGATCAATCAAACTTTTCTATTTAACTGTGTCTCTGATTTTTTTTTTTTTTCGTACGCCCGCTAATACTCGAGGCGAAATCTCAGGTTATTTTTAATGTCTAACCTGACATTGATTTTTACGTGAGTATCCTATTTTCTTGTACAGAGACAAGTGTCCCTCGCCATTCAGGCAGATACTCGCCGTTTTCGGAGGTACCCATTAGAGCTGGGTCGGCTCAGGAGCTGCCAGTCCCTGGTCGACGACACTCCTTCAAATGTTCTCGAGTTAATCCAGTCCAAATCCCGATCGACGAAAAATCCTCAAATGCCGTCGCCCGGGTTTGATCCTGAATCACCCGGTCGCCAGAGCGGTGTTGTAACCACTACGCTAGCGCGGCCCCTGTCTCTGATAAATCAATCACTTGTTAAGCAATGTTTGATCACTGAAACTCTCCAGCCCCACTGTTTCCCTGGCTGCTTCTCATGTAGCTGTTTTTCTGATCTACCAATCAGTTATGTCTAGCAATGTCTGATCATTCAAGATTTCTTGTTTAGCTGTGTCTCTGATCAATCAACCTTGTATGTCAAGCAGTGTCTGATCAATCAAGATTTCTTGCCTAGCTGTGACTCTGATCAATCAACCTTTTAATGTCTAGCAATGTCTAATCTAGCTTTCTTGTCTAGCTGTTTCTTTGAGCAAAAAAACCTCCGTGTCTAGCATGTATATGATCAATAACATTCTCTTCTCATCAGTTAACTTTCCTGCCTAGCTATATTCTATCAATAACATTTCCTTGTCTAGGCTTTTCATTCTTCAGTCGAACCTTCTCACTGTGAACAATCAAACAGTCTGGAAGATGATATTTCAAGTTGACATTAAGACATCTACATCAACTGTAATAAGAGAGGTAAAAAAAAAGATTTTTATTAAACACTGAACTATTCAAAGTAATAAAATGTATCTTCCCCAAGACAAAAAGCTGCAAATGTTATATTATTCTATTTCATTTTCCATCTCCTGTTCAATCTTACAAAGACTGAAAACTCCAATGTCTAGTAATATACTAAATCTTAACTCATTCCCCCCCAGGCTGTTTTTGGGTTTTACCCAGGCCCGAAAATGGATGCAATTTTTTCAGACAGGTGAGGTTTTAAAAACAGACAGTGGACAAATACATAAGTTCAGTAGGTAGTTGTGTTATACATTTAAATGTGTGAAATTGACTGGAGAATCTTATGAATTGCTTCATATAATTAATTAATATGAATAGGTGTGTGTTATGTCTTGTGAAGTGTAGACTTGATTAAAAAAGTGTTAAAATTTTTTTTTTAAATTGTATAAACTTAAATATTTCAGCTCCCAATTAATGTATGGCAATAAAATGTTCAGAATGTCAGTGTACATTTAGTTTGAAACACATCTAGAAACTTTTATCACTATCACTTCATAGATGTAATTTTTATGATTTTTTTTCTCAAAGCCACATATGTTTGTAAAAACAACCGCTCAAAATGTGTGCAATTTTTCTCTTCAGGTTATATTTAAAAAACAGGCAGTAGATACACATTTTATTTAACTAGGTGTTAATGTTATACATTTAAATGTGTGAAATTGACTGGAGAATCTTATGAATTGATTCATATAATTAATTGATATGAATAGGTGTGTGTTATGTCTTGTGAAGTGTAGACTTGATTTTTAAAATGTTTAAAAAATAAAATAAAATTGTATACTTAAATTTAAATATTTCAGCTCCCAATTAATGTATGGCAATAAAATATTAAGAATATCAGTGCACATTTAGTTTGAAACATATCTGGAAACTTTTATCACTATCACTTCATAGATGTAATTTTTATGATTTTTTTCTCAAAACCACATATGTTTGTAAACACAAAGGCTCAAAATGTGTGCAATTTTTCTCTTCAGGTTATATTTAAAAAACTGCAGTAGACACACATTTTATTTAACTAGGTGTTAATGTTATACATTTAAATGTGTGAAATTGACTGGAGAATCTTATGAATTGATTCATATAATTAATTGATATGAATAGATGTGTGTTTATGTCTTGTGAAGTGTAGACTTGATTTTTAAAATGTTTAAAAAATAAAATAAAATTGTATACTTAAATTTAAATATTTCAGCTCCCAATAAATGTATGGCAATAAAATATTAAGAATATCAGTGCACATTTAGTTTGAAACATATCTAGAAACTTTTATCACTATCACTTCATAGATGTAATTTTTATGATTTTTTTTCTCAAAGCCACATATGTTTGTAAAAACAACCGCTCAAAATGTGTGCAATTTTTTCTCTTCAGGTTATATTAAAAAAAACAGGCAGTAGATACACATATTATTTAACTAGGTGTTTATGTTATACATTTAAATGTGTGAAATTGACTGGAGAATCTTATGAATTGATTCATATAATTAATTGATATGAATAGGTGTGTGTTATGTCTTGTGAAGTGTAGACTTGATTTTAAAAATGTTTAAAAAATAAAATAAAATTGTATACTTAAACTTAAATATTTCAGCTCCCAATTAATATATGGCAATAAAATATTAAGAATATCAGTGCACATTTAGTTTGAAACATATCTAGAAACTTTTATTACTATCACTTCATAGATGTAATTTTTTATGATTTTTTTTTCTCAAAACCACATATGTTTGTAAAAACAACCGCTCAAAATGTGTGCAATTTTTCTCTTCAGGTTATATTTAAAAAACAGGCAGTAGATACACATATTATTTAACTAGGTGTTTGTGTTATACATTTAAATGTGTGAAATTGACTGGAGAATCTTATGAATTGATTCATATAATGAATTAATATGAATAGGTGTGTGTTATGTCTTGTGAAGTGAAGACTTGATTTTAAAAATGTTTAAAAAAATAAAATAAAATTGTATACTTAAACTTAAATATTTCAGCTCCCAATTAATATATGGCAATAAAATATTAAGAATATCAGTGCACATTTAGTTTGAAACATATCTAGAAACTTTTATTACTATCACTTCATAGATATAATTTTTATGATTTTTTTTCTCAAAACCACATATGTTTGTAAAAACAACCGCTCAAAATGTGTGCAATTTTTCTCTTCAGGTTATATTTAAAAAAACAGGCAGTAGATACACATATTATTTAACTAGGTGTTTATGTTATACATTTAAATGTGTGAAATTGACTGGAGAATCTTATGAATTGATTCATATAATTAATTGATATGAATAGGTGTTTTATGTCTTGTGAAGTGTAGACTTGATTTTAAAAATGTTTAAAAAATAAAATAAAATTGCATACTTAAACTTAAATATTTCAGCTCCCAATTAATATATGGCAATAAAATATTAAGAATATCAGTGCACATTTAGTTTGAAACATATCTAGAAACTTTTATCACTATCACTTCATAGATGTAATTTTTTTTATTTTTGTTCTCAAAACCACATATGTTTGTAAAAAACAACCGCTCAAAATATGTGCAATTTTTCTCTTCAGGTTATATTTTAAAAACAGGCAGTAGATACACATTTTATTTAACTAGGTGTTGATGTTATACATCAACATGTGGGAAATTGACTGAAGAATCTTGTGAAATGCTGTAGATAATTATCTGATGTAGGAAAAGAGTCTGTCATGTTATGTGAAGTGTAGACCTAATCAAAAATAACTGGAAAAAAGATAAATAAACTGTACTCACATATGTCAGCTCCAGTTTAATCCATAGCAGAAAAATCTCAGAATATCAGTGCACATCCATTTTGAAACACAACACATTTTACCACAATCACTTCAAATATATAATTTATATGATTTTTTTTCCTACACCACAAATTTCTGTAAATACCAAACAACTATGACTAATATTATTTACACCAACTATATTCTATCATTTTTGGTTTGACAATGTGCTTCCACTTTGGCCTGAGAAGATACAAGGAAAACCTTGGATTATAATGCTTATATTGCCATCTGCCTTTATACCCTATTACCACTTCATTCAAACTGAGATTTTGGAATGGGTAAAAGGCACTCTGAAATTTTTGCAACAACATGTTCATAACAGGTTCAATCTTTTCTTTTCCTTGTGAATTTTCATCAGAGGCATGAAGCATTGTATGATATAATGCTTCAAATTTACTTCTTGAAAACATTTGAAGAAACCAAGGAGTATAAAAATCTGCAGATGTAGACCAGTAGTTGCGAATGCATGGTCTTTTCTGAATCCCAATATTTATTAGGACAGCAATAAACTTATCAAGTTCATGGCGTGTGACTTTGGTCCACCGAGAATACAATGAATATTGTTTATTTTGAATAGATTTGAGTCTGGTATAATCATTGATGCACTGGAACATGAAATCTTGAACCTCATCTGTAAACAAAACACTGAAACATTTCAATGGGGTTGACAGGTCAAACCCTTCAGTCACACCTGGTGTTCTCTTTGGACAAAATCGAAATGCATTTTGTGTCATCCCCTCAGCAATTTCTAACCACTCTGGGACATCTTGTGAGGATGCACCTGCCTCTAGACTTGTGGCAGTTCTCATAGCTTTACTTTTGGTCACAATGGTGTTTTTGCCTCTTTATCCTTCTCCTTTAGTGACTGAAAGTTTTGCTCTTTTTATACCAGCCCTACCTGATGCATGTTCAATCAGCTGATCGACATCGCCCTCAGAATGATCACTTTCATGAATATTCTGACACAAAGTCTTTACAATGTCTTCATTGGAATTACTAAACCTAACTTCTAAAATCCGTGTCGCTCGAGTTAGCTTGCTCAGTCCTCGATCCATTTTGAGAAATTAGCACACAATTTTAGTCACAAATTTGTTTTTCGCTCACAAAACGTGCCATCATGTTTTCGCTCACAAAGTCCAAAACCACTTTAGTAATCACTTTTTTGTTCTAAATTATTTAGTTTCCTTCAAATCCCTGAAAAGTTTATGTTACACATGTATTACAATTCAGGAGGGTAGGAATGAACAAGCCTATGATTTTGCACTAAAAGGGTATGCAGAATAAAATAGAAATGAAGAGAAACAAAGCTCCAGATGGATGAAATATTTTAACCCTGTGTCATTTTTGGGATTAATATGTTGCACATCAAATTTTGGTCTCATGAAGAGAAGCAAGGTAAGTCTAAACATAAGACATCATCACAATTATTAGGAGCCGCGCTAGCGTAGTGGTTACAACACCGCTCTGGCGACCGGGTGATACAGGATCAAACCCGGGCGACGGCATCTGAGGATTTTTCGTCGACCGGGATTTGGACTGGATTAACTCGAGACCTGGCGAGGACATTTGAAGGAGTGTCGTCGACCAGGGACTGGCGGCTCCTGAGCCGACCCAGCTGCAATGGGTACCTCCGAAATCGGTGAGTATTTGCCTGAATGGTGAGGGACACCTGTCTCTGTACAAGAAATAAAGGGATACTCACGTAAAAATCAATGTCAGGTTAGACATAAAAATAATAACCTGAGATTTCGCCTCGAGTATTAGCGGGCGAACGCAAAAAAAAAAAAAAAAAAAAAAAAAAAAAAAAAAAAACAATTATTTATAAACTGATCATTATTTTTGCAAACAGTAAACAATAGAATGAACTTTCATCAGAAGAGCAGGTCACGTTATATTTGGACTTCAAATCTCAACACAGGCACACACAAATCCATATCCTTAAAATGAAAAAAAAACAGGCAGAGACAAACTATTTCAAGTTATTGCTATCAACGTTTATCAAATTATCAGACATTTTAAGAGTCTTCTTGAAACAAATATTTTAAGATGCTTAAGGATCAACAGCTGTCAAACGTAAACTAAGTATGCATCAAATAGTTAAAACTCAGCACACACAACTATAGTGTTGCACTGATCAGAAATACCTGACTAATTACAGCAGCTCCCTAATTTATTTACGTACACTGACTAATTACACCATGTTTAAAAAAAACACTACAAGCTTACCCAAGAAATCTGTACTGATTAAGTCTGTGCTCAAAATGTCATCATCTTCTGGGGGGGAAAAAACATAAGTCAAGGTTACATCTTTAAGCTTCTATTACTATGCCAAGACATGTGAATTTTATGTATTTCAAAAAGGTGTCACATATTCCATAAGGACAACTAAACAATTAACTTCTTCCTTGTTCAAGATGCCGTATGCAACAAATAATGTCCTTTGCTAATCATTAAGATGTACAAAAAATGGGTAGTGTGAATTTTACTGAAATAAAGGATAAAGAAGTGGCCTATGTTACGACCATACGGTCTTAGTCAGGAGCAAGCAAATTTTTAAAAAGCAGAGAATCATTGTCATACTGTTTCTTTCTTCTAGCTCAGCTTTTCTTAGTGTTCTCACAGCACTCCTGACTTTGATTTATCAGAGCGACAACTGTGATCAGTTATTCATATCCTTATTTTAATATTTATTTGTATGCATTTAGATCCCTTTTCACTTTATTTTATCTACTAGATTTCACACATCTGTCCCTTTCAAAGACTTTGTGTCCACAGTGTAGACCTGTTTCTTTGTCTTTTATCCGCTAAGACTCACACTACCAATTTTCATTCACTTTGTACAGTCTTAGCAGTCCTCACTTTCTTGTAAATCAGTAGCAGACTCATATAAGATAAAGAGCTCCGCTACATTGTTAAAACATTGACATGGTTTTATGTGTCAGCTGTCAGTGTCATTCTCTAACAGGCGATCATTAATTGTTCTCAGTATCTTATCCATATCCATATGTGGCAGAACTCTAAATAGAGATTCTCTAGTTGTTTATCAAATGAACATTGTATTTCTGTTGTCTGGCTGCTGTTTGTCCCATCTCCCTGTACGTAACCATGAATGAAAGCAGAAATCCTTGTCTGACACCACTGTCTATTATAACAGGGCTGAGAGCTTACTCCGTGAAAAATTCTGCATTAGCTTTTTTATAAAAATCATGAATGATTTTAGTTAACTTCTAAGGTATTCCACAATGTCTCAGTATTTTATTCTTCATATACTATGTATTTCACGAGGGTCTCTGAAGAGACAAAGAAAGAATATGCCTACTGCACCCTAAGGCATGTCTTACAAGCTGACTCATATAAGGTTGTACATAGGGCTGGCAACCACATCATGTAAAACAAATTACCACAGATACCATCACTGCAAGAGCATGTGAATGCTTGGTGCAGGCTTCCTACAAGAGGACCAGGTACAGTGGTGACTTCATGCTCTGTAGGAGAGCAAAAATATATGATGATTACAATACTGTGCACCACTTACTTTCTCTCTAAGTCCAAAAGTTGTTATACAGAGATGATGATCATTCATTTGATTGATCTGTGATTATTCTGAGAAGTGCAATTTGATATGTACCTGATCTTCCTGTTCAGAATCCCACCTGTTCCTCTCAGAGTCTTCCATATAAGACTTCTTTTACAGCAGTCTAGTCTAACTCTGCTCATAATTTTTCTATGCACTGTGAGAAATGTTTTACCTTGCCAGCTGCTGCATCCAGTCAAGCTTCCTTTCTTGAGATATTTATGTGTCCTTCCTTCTATGCCCTGTGGATGGCCCTCTTAATTCCAGATATTCTTGAAGAGGTCATACAGAATGTTGAAAGTATGGATTGATAGGAATGGCTCCAGGAAGAATGTAAATATTATTAGGTGCGCTGATGAAGGCGATCAGCATACGTTGGCTTACAGACGGCCAACTGATGTGTGAGTGAGTAAGTGTCAACAAACGCGAATGTCATGTAGTACAGATAGAGTTAAATAGCAATCACTCACACCATAGCACAAGCTGGAGTCAGGAAATGTTGCAACTCTATGGAACGATATACACAGTTTATTATTCCAGTCACGAGGACATCACCAAAATACACTGTCAATAAGTCACAGTTCAGAACACATTATGGAAAAATCACAATAGTTCAATACATCCATAAATAGCATAACTGGCACATATATATCTATAAAAGCCTATTCCCGGCTTTTAAATAATGTCAATATTCTCTCTACCTTCTTTGGCAAAATAAGCCGTATAAGTTCCTGGCTTCAACGTAATGTAAATATTCTCTTTATCTTCTCTGGCAATATTATAAATAAGCTGCATAAGTTCCTGGCTTCAACGTAATGTAAATATTCTCTTTATCTTCTCTGGCAATATTATAAATAAGCCGCATAAGTTCCTGGCTTCAACGTAATGTAAATATTCTCTTTATCTTCTCTGGCAATATTATAAATAAGCCGCATAAGTTCCTGGCTTCAACGTAATGTAAATATTCTCTTTATCTTCTCTGGCAATATTATAAATAAGATACATTGCAGTATAAGTAGAAGCCATCATATCCTTGGCTTTAGAAATATATCAGGGAGTCTCCAACATTTCTATCACACAAAAATATCTCCCCGTACACACAGTAAAAAAACATGGCTGAACACCCTCCCGGCAAAACGCCCAGCAACGTACTGTCACGGGATTACCAAGTCACAGTTCAGCTCAGACAATCACGCATGCGCGGCTAACCGCGAGAGACGTGAGCTGAACTCATCTAGAAGATTCGCGAAAATTCACGATCAAATCTTTTTAATCAAACTAGTAGCTACACAAGGTAGATAACCAAAAATCTGGCCTGTACATACAAGTATATTAATGTTTAATTCCCCTTGACTAAAATTTGACTTAACATACTACACTGACCCCCGGGGAAAAAAAAAATGATATAATCATTTTTTTGGGGTGAAAACATACATCAAAGAAAAAAAAAACTAGAAGTCGATAGCATACTAATGTCCACACCTAAGTACACCATGTTAAGTCATATAACAAGAATGAACAAAAGAGGGATAGGAGTAAGTGTAACGTACAAAAGAAGTGAAGTATAGCCAGATAATGGGATAAGCATACGAAGAACATCAACTTCAAAGAGGTATGAAGTATAGATTCGCCATGACATCATAAGTGAAAAGTGAACAAAGACCAGATGGAATACGAGAGGAAAGAGTAGAAATGAAGGAAAGCAATGCCATAAGAATAAAGAAAACAGAAATATGTCATGGTAAACAATTACATGAAACAATGCATTGTATAAATGAACTACATTATAGTACACAAGCATACATCAAAAAATAAACAATACATATCCAAATTCAAAATAAACAAGTAGCTATCATCTAAAAAAAAAAATAGCATAATGTGCATGATAACCAAGTTAATAAGCTCATGGAGTACCAATTATGAACTCATATAAGTATCAAAAATTCTTCTTCTTCTTCTTTGATCCATAACCGCCAACCGTCAAAGCAGTCAGCGGCCATCACGCCTGGTGGCGTCTTGTAGGGCAGCAACAAATTGATTCCACTTTGCTCGGTCGGCGGCCATCCTTCGTACAGTGCCCCAACTGTGGTTCATTCTTTGCATCTCAGCTTCCACAGTTCTCCACCAAGTTGTTTTTGGTCGGCCTCTCTTTCGCTTTCCCTCGGGGGTCCATAGCATAGCTGTTCTTGTGATGGTATCAGGGTCCCTTCTGAGGACATGGCCAACCCAACTCCAGGGTCTGCCAGCTATGATGGTGTGCATGTCCTCCTGGTTACTCCGAATAAGTAGTTCTTGGTTGCTGATGGTGTTTGGCCAAAAGATTCGGAGAATTTTCCTTAGGCAGATTGTGTGGAAGGAGGACAGTTTCGACATTTGGAAGTCTTCCAAATGTTGTTGAGAACAGCAAAGGCTGTTCTTGCTTTATTCATTCTGTTGTTAATGTCCTTGCTTGTTCCGCCGTCAGGTGTTACTATGCTTCCTAGGTAAGTAAATGTGTCTGTCTGTTCTAACTTCTGGTTCCTTACTGTTATTGGCTCAGGATTGCCCACATTTAGTGTCATGACCTCTGTCTTCTTCAAATTGATGTTCAGGCCAACCTGCTGGCCATACTTATTCAGTCTATCGGTTTTGTCTTGAATGTGTTGGTGTGAATGCGCGAGTAGTGCAATGTCATCTGCATATTCCAAATCTTCCAGTGTAGAAAACGTTGTCCATCTAATTCCTCTTGGACTGCCCTCTGTTGTCTGGCGCATCACCCAATCTATGACTGTCAAAAATAATGTTGTTGATAAGGGGCATCCCTGTCATACTCCTGTTTTCACTTCGAAAGTTACATTACTCGATCCAACACTGCACGTAAAGTTAGAATAGAGGCTTTTTATAATGGAAACAATGCGGCTGGGAATTCCATAAGCCCTCAGAATTTTCCATAGGCTGTCCCTGTGTATGCTGTCAAAAGCCTTTTCAAAATCAACAAAGTTAATGTACAGCTGTCTCTGCCATTCTGAGCACTGCTCTATAATGTTCCTGAGGGTAAATATATGATCTGCACATCTTCTGTTCTTTCTGAAGCCCGCTTGTTCTTTCCTCAGTTTATGATCAACTGCTTTTGAAATTCTCTGGATGATTATCCTGCCTAGTATTTTGCTGGGAACTGAGAGGAGGGTAATTCCTCTCCAGTTGTTGCAGTCTGCAAGGTCGCCCTTCTTGGGCAATTTGACAATTATTCCTTTACTCCACTCTGTTGGTGTTGTCTCAGTTTCCCAGACTTGTGCAAATAGTGGTTCTAATAGTTCTGCTGCTAGTTCAGGGTCTGTCTTGAATAGCTCAGCATTCAGATTGTCGTGACCAGGCGCTTTTCCATTTTTTAGCCCTTTGATAGCTGTGATAATTTCTTCTTTTCGTGGAATGTCTGTATTTATGTCTAAGTCCCTTTCAGCCTCAGGAACATTCAGCTGAGTCTCTGGTGGTTCCTTATTCAGTGTTTCTCTGAAGTGCTCTGCCCATCTTGTTTCCTGCCCCTGTGCTGTGGTGATGAGATTTCCTTGCTTGTCTCTTACTAACGTTATGTTGTTTGCACCTCGTTTTCCACTGATAGCTTTAGTTACTTTATAAACTGTGCTTTGTTCATTTCTCAGTGCTGCCTCTTCTGCCTGTCTTGCAAGGTCATCCAGAAATGTCCTTTTGTCAGCACAGGTTTGACGTTTTACTTCCTTGTCCAGCTGACTGTACTGTTCACTATATATTGCCTTTAACCCTTTGAACCCTGGCCACCCAGCCTGTAAAATCCCATTCCCCTGGGCTCCTGAGCAAAAAATGCACAAAACAGACACATAAGCAAAACTAGTTATTGTGACCCAACAATATAGTCAGTTTTAACTATTGTATCTTAAATTGACTAACCTGATCATCTCCAATATTCCTGCTTAGTGTGCCAGTCCTCCCAGCATGCAGACCCTTCCTTTAGGCACAGATTGCTTTCACAATATTTACACCAGAATTTAGTCTTCACTTTTTTGAATGGTCTGTCTTTGTAGGCCATGTCTGGGAAGTCACTAACATGTTTGTTGAATTTGTATGCACACACAACACAAATGTTATTGCCAGTAGCTTGTGGAGACACTTGAGGATGATGCAAGCCCACATTTTGCAGCCTCTGATGTGCATCAACACGGTTGTGAAGCTTCATTGCCGCTGTTCTGTAATCGCCAATGAGTGATAAACAGATTTCATTCATGAACATACCAAATGTTCTGTAGCGTCTTCCAGTTACATTGTGGGGATTGTATTTATTAATTAGTATATAGGCATTATTGCATGCCCACATGAAAAATTTCACTATGAGCCGTCGAGGCCAGCGATAATGCCGGCGCGTTTTATTGAGAAGACAAACTTGGTCGTTGACATCGCAGCCACCCATGAAAGTATTGTAGTCAATACAAAGTTGTGGAGTTTGAACATCCACAGTTGTTCCATCCTTGTTTCTCCTTCTAACAGTTCCCATTTCTGTTGGGTTATGATAATTAGATATAAAATTGATGGGTCTTTGGTCCATCCATACAAGGCAAACAATGTTATTGAAACAGACAAATTCTGATTGCCCCCTGCACATTTTCTTCTTTCCTGACAGTTCTTTTGGATAATATTTCCTATTTGTCATTGCTGTCCCTACTGCAAGTGTTCCATAATCACTGTATAACTTGTCAAAGAGAGTTACACTGTTATAAAATCTGTCCATGACAAGAATATGGTTTTTGTTTGCCAAATCACCTGAAGTCAAAATCCTGATGACGACACTACCAACAACACCGAGTTCTGGAATAACATCCTCCGTTTTTCCAGTGTAAATTTCCAAATTTAGAATATAGCCCGAGCTCGCTTCACATGCCATGTAAGCCTTTATTCCCCACTTTACGGGCTTTGATTTTATGTATTGTTTGAAGGCAAGTCTGCTTTTAGTGGGGATCATGCCCTCGTCTAAACTCAAGTGTTGTGAGGGTGAATAATAATATCGAAATCTTGGAAGCAACAAATTCAGCATGGGCCTTACTTTGTACAGTTTATCTGCTTTATCCAGAGCAGGGTCCTCTTCATCTACAAGATGAAGAAATGTCCATATAGCAAGAAAGCGATCGCGTTCCATTACAGTGCGAAATCCAGGAGTTTGCGAAATGAAGTTTGAAGACGAGCTGGACCAGTAATCTTCGTAACGTGGTTTATTCACACTGTGCTCCATTTGAAGACGCAGTCCAAAGAATGCTTTTACCTCTGGCACTGTTACATCTTTATAATTTTTAGCATAGTAGCTGGTTGGCTTTTTGCTTTTTACTTGCTCAGCACGTCTGTTTGTCTGCTCACACAAATTGTGCCAGAAATTACTGTCGAGGAAAAGTTCCAAAAATTCAATGGCTTTACTCTCAGGAGAAATGGAATTTGGAATATTCTTAGGGCCTATCTGTTCCACAAATTTTGTGTCTACGGTAAACATAGGTCTAAATATATTTGTGGTAGACCAACCTGTATCAAATTTACTTGATACATTGTGTGGGATACGCCCCTTTCCACGCCCCTGCACCATAGCCCGATCCCCTGAGGGGCCAGGAACAGGGTTAGAACTAGTTTGATCATAATCTGATTCACAAGTTCCGTCACTCGATTCATTTTCGATGTCACTTTCACAATAACCACCATCTAAATCTAATTCATCATCCTCCGAATCATTGAGCACAAGTTCAACAGCTTGTTCCGTTGTTAGCCTTTTAGAATGGCTATTTCCTGGATTTTCAACACGCCTTTTCATTGTAAAAACAGTTAAAAAATTGCGAAATATTATCACGTCGTGGGCGCCGCCATCTTGGTCTAACATTCCACGAGATATGTGTACTTCCTGACGTCATTATTTTTTACACATTTCCATTCCCACCCCATTTTGCTAAGCTAGGTGTGTCAGACCGAGATTACGGTCTCTCGGGGAGAGGATTTTTTACGCACGGACCGAAATTTCGGGACCTCGGGTTCAAAAGGTTAACCTGGGAGACTTAGCTTCTGTTTTCTTCCTTTTCATTTCCTTTCTCTTCGCTATGGTGTTTAGCGTTTCTGGTGTTATCCAGTCTTGGCTCTTTCTTTCCTGGAATCCCAAGCATGACTTGCTGCTTTCTTTGTATATTGTTGAGATGGTGTTGAATTTCTGGTCCACATCGTCGGTCTCTGTTCTTTCCTGGCTTTTGGTAATCAGATATCGTCTCTTTACGTCGACCATGAACGCTTTTCTGGTGAGGGGGTCCTTAAGTTTCGTGATGTTATATCTTTTCTGTTTGACTGCAACTGGTCCAGCAGCTCTGAGTTTCACCTTCAGTCTTGCTACTACTAGGTGATGATCACTTCCCACATCTGCGCCTCTTCTTACTTTCACGTCTTGTAGTGCATGTCTCCATCTGCCATTGATCATTATGTGATCTATCTGGTTTTTGTCTCGTCCGTTTGGTGATTCCCATGTTAACTTGTGCACTTCTTTGTGTTGAAAAAGTGTTCCTCCAATGACCAGGTTGTTAATACTGCAGAAGCTTATTAATTTGTCCCCATTCTCATTTACTGTTCCACTGCCGCATTTCCCCATTACTCTTTCGTTATAATTATTATGTGTTCCAACTTTCGCATTTAGGTCTCCCATTACTATAATAAGATCGTACCTGGGTACAGTTTCCATTTCCTTTTGTACCTGTTGATAGAACTCATCCTTGAGCTCTTCATCGCTGTCGTTTGTTGGTGCATAGCATTGTATAATTGTGGTGTTGGTGAATCTCCCTCTCAGTCTTGCTCTTATTAGTCTGTTGTTAATGGGTTTCCATTCCAGTAGAGACCTTTCCATTCCTTTCTTAAGGATAATGGCTACACCTTCGTTGTGCTGACCGTCCTCTCTACCAGAATAAAGTACTGTTTCCCCTGTAGCTGTTTTTATTCTCCCCATCCCTGTCCATCTGCTCTCGCTTATTCCCAGGATATGTAGTTTGTAATTCCTCATCTCTGCTGTGATCTGTCTCAGCTTTCCTGCCTCATTCATAGTTCTGACATTCCAAAAACCAATTCTGGTTTCGTGTTTTGCGGTCTGGGCATCCGTTTTCATGCCGGTGGCTTCCTTTCGGCTTTCACCACTGTCAGTCATACGAGCCTGAGACTCCGGATGTCCGTCCCACATCAAAGTATTTTCATTTATTGCTGTTTCCGTAACGTGTGCGATTTTTTACACAGACAGGGGTGTCGGCCCTGTGCTAAAACCCCCAACCTGGAGGACCAGGGTACCAGCTTTTGTCTGACCCCTACCCACGCAGACCAGTCCAGCATGGTTGAACCTACCAGGAGTAAAACTCCCACTGACATAGCTCTGGGGATTGTCAGGGTACACAAGCTGCCATACCGCTACAAGGTATAGGTACCATTGATGGCAGATCAAAAATTAACAGAACCGTTATACATCGCTATTTCTGACGCACAATCAAGCGCCGCATACAGAAAAAATACAACACAACCTCCGAAAAAACATTTTCTCAATGTACTAATGTCATTGTACATAGTTACCACTAGCGCACAATCAAGCGCTGGGCCAAGCAAAAATATTACAATGTCCGAAAAAACACCCTTTTTCTCTTGTCTACATATTCTTCTCAAAAAGTACAATACCCAAAATGTATGCAATGAACAGTCAGGTAAAAAATAGAGAGATCATTACAATTGACATAATTTCAACATTGCAAAACACAGTAGTATACAAACAATATAGTAATGCAATGGTACACAAAGATGAACCAACATATTATCATCAAGAAGTTATATCCTATTCTAATACAATACTCTCTAATACACTATAATATACTAATGTACAATATTATCACCTATCTCAAATAAGTTACTTATAAAAGATGAGTCCCGTAATCTTAGAACATCTTATAAGCAAGAAGGCACACAAACATCTAGTAGAGCGTCAACTGCTGATAAGCCAAACTGGAACAGCAAATTTAGCGGTCTACCTTCGGTAGACAGTTCAAACTAACAACGTAGCAGTACTGACTCTCATGGAAAAGCATACGCTGTGAAAAAATACAAATGAAAATCTCTGGTAAAGGTAAGATTTTATGATATACAACAATTAATTTTACAGTAAACCTACCAACTGTGGCTGTATAAACTTCCGGCCCCTGTATGGTGACAATCAAACCTTCCTCCGTTACACAAAAAGAGGTAACAGAGAACGAAGCTCATACTAAAGCAAAATCCCGAAATAACCAGGGTCATAAAAATGTTTGAGAAATATAGCAGTGTGCAAAGATGTATAGAAAAAGTCGGGAATATAAACATGATACCCACGTCAAAAGGCAAGTGCAGAAGATTGTAATGATGACTAAGAGTGTCATAATAGCTGACAATCTGAAATTTTGCGCAAGACAAAATAAATGCAGTAGACAAAGGCGTACATCTTAAAGGCTGAACTGAAGTCATAGCCTGTGTACTGGGCAAAGAAAAAAGTAAGGAAGATATAATAAAGATGTAAAAGCATACAGTAGTAAACTTGGACCAACGTCGAAGTTTAAAAGAAAAGCAGTAAGTACGACAAAAAGTCGTAAAAGATGAAGATACTGAGCTAACCGGCCCAGTAAGAAAATTAAAGAAACTTATAAGGTATATATATGTACTAAGAACCAAGTCCGTACATGTGGCAAAGAAAATGCTAGTCATTGCAGTAAAGGAGTTGCAATCAACGTGACTGGATATAGATTCAGTCATAGCAATAGAGTTAGTGTCTGTGTCAGACAAAATCGAAGGATCTTCTACAATAGTAGTTAAAGAAGAATCAAAGTTAGATTTGCGACGTACTGAGGTATGTCGGACTGGGCTAAAAGAAGCACTCAAATTAGTATGATGAACAATTGTATCATCAATACTGCAAGATTGCCCAAAATTAGCAGAATGTACCTGGTGAAAAGATTTTGGTATAGTCCCTAAGGTAGAAGCAGTAAGGTGATGTTGCCGTTCCCAAGCAGCAATTTGTACCGGCGTACAAACCTTTACACCATGTATCTGTCCGACAGTAAGGTCGGCGATAGGTGCTCTGAGCAAACATGCGTGTATATAACCAGTGAAAAACGGTGTGGCAATGTGGACTATGGCAGTCGGAAAAGTCTCAAGTGTCCCACCGAATGTCACACATTTCACCTGTTGTGCAAGAACGATGAACTAGAGACTGTCTAATCCCAACATTAGTGCATCCAGAATCAAAAAGTACTGAGACAGGATTATTATTAACAAACCCCTTATGTAAAGTAAGAGACCCTCTTCCGTCATGCGCAGCTAAGGCAGGAAGAGCGGGTAGAGGATGACCACAACTCAAGGTAGTTATAGCTGTAGGTTGGAACAAAGTTGTGCACTCCGGGCACTGAGATGCTCTCTCGAAATCGAAAGCAGAGCAAGCGATAGTGTTAGAGGCACTATTATTATTGTTACCTTGATCATTAATACCCTGGGGCTCTTGTTGAGCAGAGTTAGCATGGCGAAACGATCTATCATTTGGAGATCTACCGTCATATCGCGATCTGTCGCGACTATTATCTCTATTGAAAGCATTGTTATTTTCTCTATTGAAACTATTGTTCTGATTTGAACCCCAGTTAGCATAGTTGCGATTGTCATTTCCCCTTTGATCAAAATATCAATTAGATGGGTTTTGTTGTCTCCGAGAAACATTATTATAAGGTTGATAACCTCTACTGTAGTTACCTCTTCCAAAATTGTTGGGACTAAAATGTTGAGGACAGTTAAATTGTCTCCAGTTTCTTGAAGAAGGAGAATCGTTACGTGATGGACCACTTTGGTTCTGTCCAAAATTACGATTATCTCTCCTACCAAAATTTTGATCAGCACTTTGAGGTCTACGGCGCCGATCAGGACCATATGGTATTGCTGAAGCCACGGGTAAACCTTCTTCGATTTTTGCATTGCTAACAGTTTCATTTGGATGTGCCGTGACGTATTGGCGACAATATTGTTCCATATCTTTTAAGTTTGGAGGCTTTCGTTCATGTAGAAAGGAAAGAAAAGATTTACTAACTGACGACATGACTTTGTCGCGAAGCAATAAGTCCATAAGGGCTTCATATGTGTGTTCAGTTTTTGAAAGTTCAACCCAACGTGAAAACGTAAGGCGAATATTTGATATAAAGTCTGAAAAATCTTTCCCTGTTTCTGGCAACAGAGTCTTAAAGCGCAGACGATAACCTTCTTCATCCAGTTGGTATTTGTTACTAAGGCCGCTGTGGCAACATCATAGTTATTCATGTCAGGACCTTCCAACATACTTATAGTATTTAAAGCTTCACCCTTAAATAACTTCCTAAGTTGCTCACAATATCCTGACTTGTCTATCTTATGAGATTCGCATGAAAGTTCAAATCTATTTAGATAGAATGAGATATCGTCACAGGTAGGGTTAAAGACAGGCAATTTAATATCATAAGATTTAGTATTTGCCTTATTAGAAGTTGTTTGATTGTTTGTCTCATTTTGTGTATTACCAATATTCACTACCTTTATTTTCTCCAGCTCCATAGCTAAGATTCTTTTGTCGTGTAATCTTTGGTTTTCTTCAGCTTGCATTTGAAGTTTCTTCTCTTCCATTTGCGTTTGCTGCTGATTTTTTCTCTTTAGCTTCTAATTTCTGTTTTTCCATTTCCATTTTCTGTTTTTCAGCCTCCATTTGCATTTTTCTATCTTCAGCTTCTCTTTGCTGTTGAATTTTTCTCTCTTCAGCCTTCTGCGTCTTGGCATATTCAACAAGTGCGAAATCTTTTACTTCCTCATTAGTCATCCCAAGGGATCTCCCTTGTTCAATGAAATAATCCAAACTAGACATTATGTCTGATTATATGATATCGATAACTTATGTAAATATATTCCTTGAGAAACTCACTTTATCCCAACTCAGTGGGTGACAAGTCCTTGCTCAAGAACTTGTATAATTAACTTACTTATAAATAATATAATTAATCACCTATATGTATATGTTATGCATTACAATATTGACAGTGCATGACAAAATATATTGATAGTGTATGACAACTGCCATCAATGGTACCTATACCTTGTAGCGGTATGGCAGCTTGCGTACCCTGACAATCCCCAGAGCTATGCCAGTGGGAGTTTTACTCCTGGTAGGTTCAACCAAGCTGGACTGGTCTGTGTGGGTAGGGGTCAGACAAAAGCTGGTACCCTGGTCCTCCAGGTTGGGGGTTTTAGCATAGGGCTGACACCCCTGTCTATGTAAAAAAAAATAATGAAGTTACGGAAACAACATCAAATGAACAAACTTTGCTGCGGGATGGACATTCGGAGTCTGTGGCTCGTATGACTGTCAGTGGTGAAAGCCGAAAGGAAGCCACTGACTTGAAAACGGATGTCCTGACCGCAAAACAGGATACAAGAATAGGATTTTGGAATGTCAGGACAATGTACGAGACAGGTAAACTAAGACAGGTCACGGCAGAAATGAGAAACTATAGGTTACACATCCTGGGGATAAGTGAGAGCAGATGGACAGGGGCAGGAAAAGTTAAAACAGCAACAGGAGAAACAGTACCGTGAACTGGGGTGACTTTGCCTACATTTCATCTTTACAGATTTTTTACAGTATATTAACCAACACTAAATACAGCCCAAAGGTGCTGAAATACAGAGTGGATACATAAGCTTTGTTTTTATTTTTAAATGAAGTCAGAATTCCACCAGGATTAGATGATTTAAGAGGTATTGTGAAATATTTCAACTGAAGTAAAAATGGGGTGACTTTGCCTTCATACCTTATTTTTTTTTAAAAAGACAAAACATGTAACGTACCAGTAGTTAAAAACACTTTTAAAACCCTGAAAGTAGGGAAATCAGATGCACAATACCTGATAGTAATATAAAAGCTTCAAAGAATACTTAAAATACAAACAAGTAAATTTTTTTCTACATTCACTGATTAATTAATCAAATCATTTACGACGCGTTACAAAAAGACACATCTGTTATAGTGGGGGGGAAAAGATCACACCACCAGTTCACATCAAAAATGTTTTTTACATGCTTTTTTCGTTGGTGGCAGCCACTCCTCATCAGTGTCAGAAAATGGAATGTCTTCACAATCTGAATCTGTTTTCTCGAGTTCAAACTCGGATGGTGATGACCGGCAGGAAGATACAGATGCCGAAGGTTGCAACTGCAGTGCTTGAGCAGATGTTGAAGGTTGATGTTGAACAGGTGCTGAAGATGATGCTGGGGGTGCAGATGTCAAGGATTGAGACTGAGCAGACTGCAAGTCTTCCGCACTCACCGATTTCCCTGGTGGCACAGAAACTTTCTTCCTCTTATGCCTGCTGCCAGTTCCTGTGCAACCATTTGAATTGGGCGAGTATTTAAAAGTCTGCAAATAGTTTAGCACAGCATCTGAAACACCTTGTGGGTCTTTGCTTGTGATAGTTGACTTTGGCAGCTTTTTCAGCACTTGGTTTGCATCTAGGGGGTGAATGCCACAGGCTCTGAACCCAGAAATCAAATTGTTGGCTGATCTCATACCCATCCCTTCAATTAATTTATTTAGCATTGCTGGAAACACTTTCTTGTCTAGTGATGCAGAAGATGGGTGTTTTTGCTTGTAACTCTCCAACAGCTTTCTCCATAATTTTTTGAGAGGAGCAAAAAAAAGACACATCAAGTGGCTGGCACTTGTCTGTGGAGTTAGGAGGAAGCAGGATGAAAGCAATATTCAGTTCTTCACACTTGTATATCACTGATGCACTGATGTGTGAACTTAAATTGTCCCCTATGATTACTTTGCGACCATGTTTTCTCCTGGCCCAAGGCACTACAACACTCAGAAACCATTCATCAAAATTGGTACCATCCATCCACCCATTTTTGCTCCTCCCAAACCTAGTGCCTGGTGGGCCACCTTCACACCATGAATGCCACAGGTGCTCTGACTTGTATATGATGTAGGGTGGAAGTAGTTCCCCTGTAGCTGTCCCAGCAAACATGATGGAGATGTTGCCTTTTGAATAGTTCATTACTCTCTCTGGGTATTTAACTCCCCTTTTGAAGACACATTTTTTTCTGCCCTGGATCATCAGCAAGATTTGTTTCATCATAATTAAGTATGTTCTCTGCACGGACACCTTCTAAAGACAGCTTTAAATTGTCAAAGTAGCCTTGAATTTCTTTGGGATTTATTTCAGCTCGTGATCGCTTTATATTTTGACATGTCCTCTGACAAACAACATCTTGGTGTCGCTTCAGAAATCCTCTCACCCAGTCATCTCCAGGTGTATTGTTCTTGAATTTTTTAACTGAAATTTTGCCTTTGTCTAGTATTCCTTTGACCAGAAGTTTAACGTCGTTTTTTTTTTCAACGGGCATTCCATAGTCTGCACATGTTGTTATGTGATTTACAAGTGTTTCCTCAAACTCTCTTGACAGAGCAGACTGTCCTCCAGGTGTCTTCTTGTGGACTCCCTTCACCTTGTTCCGTAGAGTTCTCAATGGTATGTTGTAGATTTTTGAGATTTCTTTTATAGAAGTTGTTTTACACTCTTCAACAGCCTTAAGCAAGGTTTCTTCAGAATAGTCTCTATAGTGTCTGCTACCAGGCTTTCTCTTGTGATGTCTGGGCATGGTGATCTGAAGAAAAAAACAAAACAAAGATATATAAACACCAAAGTGTGCAACATTGAAAAAGCAAGTTTAAGACCACATTAAGTCTAGATCAATGGGGTGACTTTGCCCCAGACTGTGGAAGGAAAGCATTTAAGAAACTTGAGACTAAAGCTTATCCAAACAAATGATTAACCTTTTTATCATCGAAATGCATGAGAATAAAGTACATAGGGAAATAAACTATATCACATTCAAATAGAAGTACAAACTCACCTAAATCAGCAAAAAAACGATGTCAAGAACACCAGGGCTGCTTCTTTCGTGTCTCAGCGCTTAGGAGGGAAGAAACACCAAAAACATCCCACTAAACATGTCTTCTTTCATGAAGAGTTGAAAAATGAAGGCAAACAACTCTAGAAATGCAAGTATGAACACATTCACATTTTCAGTATTTAATAGGCAAAGTCACCCCAGTTCACGGTATTTTACTCTGGAAGAGAGGATGGACAGCACAGTGAAGGCGTAGCCATTATTCTACAGAAAGGGATAGAAAGGACATTACTGGAATGGAAACCCATCAACAACAGACTGATACGATTGAGATTGAGAGGGAGATTCACCAACGCTACAATAATACAATGCTACGCACCAACGAATGATAGCGATGAGGAGGTCAAGGATGAATTCTATCAACAACTGCAGAAAGAAATGGAAGACACACCTAGATATGATCTTGTTATAGTAATGGGAGACTTCAATGCGAAAGTTGGTACACACAATACATATAATGAAAGAACAATGGGGAAATGCGGCAGCGGAACAGCAAACGAAAATGGGGATAAGCTAATAAGTTTCTGTAGCATTAACAACCTGGTCATTGGAGGAACACTTTTCCCACATAAGGAAATTCACAAGTTAACATGGGAATCACCAAATGGTCGAGACAGAAACCAGATAGACCACATTATGGTTAACGGTAGATGGAGACATGCATTACAAGATGTGAAGGTAAGAAGAGGCGCAGATGTGGGAAGTGATCACCATTTAGTAGTAGCAAAACTGAAAGTGAAACTAAGAAGGGCTGGACCAACTGTAACTACACAGAAAAGGTTTGACATCAGCAAATTGAAGGACCCCCTTACCAGAAAAGCTTTTGCGGCCGACATTAAGAAACGATATCAATTTGCCAAAAGCCAGGAAAAGACATTGACTGATGATATAGACCAGAATTTCAACACCGTTTCAACAGTATATAAGGAAAGTAGCAAATCATGCTTAGGATTCCAGGAAAGGAAGAAGCAAGACTGGATAACACCAGAAACACTAAACACCATAAAGATGAGAAAGGAAATGAAAAGAAAGAAACCAGAAGCGAAGTCCCCCAGGTTAAAGCAACTATATAGCGAACAGTACAGCCAGCTGGACAGGGAAGTTAAACGCCAAACCCGAGCCAACAAAAGGAATTTCCTAGACGATCTTGCAAAACAGGCAGAAGAGGCAGCACTGAGAAATGAACAAAGCACAGTATACAAAATAACTAAATTCATCAGCGGAAAACAAGGTGCAAACAATATTACATTAGTAAGAGATAAGCAAGGAAATCTCATCAAGACAGCAGAGGGACAGGAAACAAGATGGGCAGAGCACTTCAGAGAAACTCTGAACAAGGAAATACCAGAGACACAATTGAATGTTCCTGAGGCTGAAAACGATCTAGATGTAAATACAGACATTCCACGAAAAGAAGAAATCATCACAGCAATCAAAGGGTTAAAGAACGGTAAAAGCTCCGGGCCATGATAACTTAAATGCAGAGCTATTTAAGACAGACCCTGAGCTAGCAGCAGAACTATTAGAACCACTATTTGCACAAGTGTGGAAAACGGGGACAACACCATCAGAGTGGAACAAAGGAATAATTGTCAAATTGCCCAAAAAGGGAGATCTTGCAGACTACAATAATTGGAGAGGAATCACTCTTCTCTCAGTTCCCAGCAAAATACTAGGCAGGATAATTATACAGAGAATTTCAAAGGCAGTAGACTACAAACTGAGGAAAGAACAAGCAGGATTTAGGAAGAACAGAAGATGTGTAGACCATATATTCACTCTCAGGAACATTATAGAGCAGTGCTCAGAATGGCAAAGACAGCTTTACATAAATTTTGTTGATTTTGAAAAGGCTTTTGACAGCATACATAGGGACAGTTTATGGAAAATACTGAGGGCTTATGGAATTCCAAGCTGCATAGTGGCAATCATAAAAAACCTCTATGCCAACTTTACGTGTAGTGTTGGGCAGAGCAACCTAACCTTCGAGGTGAAGACAGGAGTACGACAGGGATGCCCCTTATCAACCACTCTTTTTTTAACAGTCATAGACTGGGTGATGCGCCAGACAACAGAGGGCAGTCCAAGAGGAATAAGATGGACTACATTTTCTACATTGGAAGATCTGGAATATGCAGATGACATTGCACTGCTGGCACATTCACATCAACACATCCAGGAAAAAACAGATAGACTTAATAAATTTAGCCAGCAGGTGGGCTTGAACATCAATTTAAAGAAGTCTGAGGTCATGACGCTCAATGTGAGCAACCCTGAGCCCATATCAGTAAGGAATCAGCAATTGGTACAGACAGATACCTTCACATACCTAGGAAGCATAGTAACACCAGACGGTGGGGCAGGCAAAGACATTAACATCAGAATGAATAAGGCAAGAACAGCCTTCTTTAGCCTAAATAACATCTGGAAGTCCTCCCAATACAGCACAAGCACAAAATTAACCTTTAGCACGCTGCATAAAAATTCAGAAAACTTGCCCAACCACTGCATTCTTTTTCACAACCCCCCATTTTTATAGTGGGTGACTTGTAAATTCTATAGTTTTTTTGTTTTTTGGTCAATTGCTCTAATTTTTAGACTGTATAGAAATGAATAAATGATGAATCTGATGATATAAAATTTGTTTGTGTACATGTTAGATGTGATAGGAAGAGAGGAAAGGAAAGATGAAAAAAAACGAAAAAAATAAAAAAAAAATAAAAAAAATATTTTTTTTAAATTTTAAAATTAAAAAAAAAAAATTAAAAAAATGACCAACGAACGAAGAGTCCATATCCCTTGCATCTCAATGAAATTCATTTGACCAATAGAGCAATACAAATCAAATGACGATCTTTTCGTTACACCCATCATCAGTAGCAAAGCAACAAACTCCCTAGCCAGCCGTGACATTCGGCCGTAATCCTATTTTTTTCCGATATTCCTAATCCTAACCCCAAAAATTATACATACTTGAAAGGCCATTTTACTTTCGTTTCCATCTCAGCCATCAAACATATTCTGAGAACCGATTTCAGTGCTTATAAAGACAAAAATTTCATCCCCACCGCATGGCGTCAGAATACAATAAAATTAGAGCAAAATGGCCGCGTGTCTGATGCCGATTCATTTCGATTTAAAAAATTTACAAAAAATAAACGCGGATACACCCATCACTTTTTTAAGATCGGAAACGGAAGCTAACTCTCTTGCAAATAAAATTACAACTTAACATCCGGGGCTGAAAATCACGTGTACACAAGTCCTCATGCTAGAAACGGTGACAGCCGCAGGCGAGACATATCGCCTCCAGCTGGCAGAACATAGGTTGCGTTCGGCGAGATGTCTCGCCGGCAGAGTGCTAAAGGTGATTATACCAGAGCTGCGTGCTTTCTGTGCTTCTCTATGGTGCGGAATGCTGGAGAGTCACAGAGAAGGAAATGTCAAAACTGTCCTCTTTTCACACAACATGCCTAAGAAAAATTCACCGCATTTTTTGGCCGAATACCATCACCAACCAAGATCTGCTTACTCGTAGCAAGCAAGAGGACATGCACACCATCATAGCTGGCAGACGCTGGAGCTGGGTTGGTCATGTCCTCAGAAGAGACCCCGATGCCATCACAAGAACAGCTATGCTTTGGACCCCTGAAGGAAAGCGAAAGAGAGGCCGACCAAAAACAACTTGGTGGAGGACTGTGGAGGCTGAGATGCAAAGAATGAACCAGAGTTGGAGCACTGTACGAAGGATGGCCACCGACCGTGCAAAGTGGAATCAATTTGTTGTTGCCCTACAAGACGCCACTAGGCGTGATGGCCACTGACTGCTTTGACGGTCGGTGGTTAAGGATCGAAGAAGAAGAAGAAGTGTATGACAAAATAAACAGTACAGACAAGCGTGACAAAGACAAGATATAGTGCACAAATGACCACGTACGCAGGAATCAACTAAAGAAAGAAAGCAGAAATAAAGAAAAAAAATATTGCAAAGTTTGCAATGACAGCTGCGAATAATGTAACAATACAAACGACAACACAGTATATAAACAAATAATTTGTATAGAAATAAACGATAGAACGGGGAGAAAAACACTCACAAACAATTTAATCAAGAACTAAAGAACAAAGGAAAATATAACGAAAACAACACTAAGACATTTCGTCACACCTAAACAATAATAAAGATGACTGAATCCGGCGTAAACAGAATATGCCCAGAATTATATCATGGGATCTTTTACGACACGAACTTAGACAAAACAGTCCCTATAGAATGCTTTTGTAGGCCCTCGGTGAAGTGGGATATCCTACGAAAGTCTCCACCCAACCTGCCCGCTGAAATATAACATATATGACATAGAAACATATAACATAGAAAACAAGGAATATAAATAGCTTATGTACTGAGGAAGGCTCAATGTACACCAAACAGAGGTACAGTTTACAACAAACAAAATAGCCACTTATCTGCAAAATAAAAAAATCCCGGCCTCCACAACAGCAGCAATGATATACATGGATAACACAGTCCAACGAAAAGAGAATCCACCGTTGAGGGGTACAGGAACTCCGATGCAAGGTACAGGTATTTTCCACTTCTTAGATTCTTGACATGATGAACTTGTAAGAAAATATCCTTCCGTAGTAGGAACTTGCTCGCAGAAAACTTGGACTGGTAACACTGCAAATTCTTGTAGTAAACACACTGTCATTAGTAATCCAAAGCCCCATATCACTGGCGACCACTGTTGAAGGTAGTGTATATATGGTGTAAGAGAGGCCACCACTGTTGAATGTTGAAAGTATGGATTGATAGGAATGGCTCCAGGAAGAATGTAAATATTATTAGGTGCGCTGATGAAGGCAATCAGCATACGTCGGGCTTACAGACGGCCGACTGATGTGTGAGTGAGTAAGTGTCAACAAACGCGAATGTCATGTAGTACAGATAGAGTTAAATAGCAATCACTCACACCATAGCACAAGCTGGAGTCAGGAAATGTTGCAACTCTAAGGAACGTTATACAGTTTATTATTCCACAGTCACGAGGACATCACCAAAATACACTGTCAATAAGTCACAGTTCAGAACACATTATGGAAAAATCACAATAGTTCAATACATCCGTATATAGCATAACTGGCACATATATATCTATAAAAGCCTATTCCTGGCTTTTAAATAATGTCAATATTCTCTCTACCTTCTTTGGCAAAATAAGCCGTATAAGTTCCTGGCTTCAACGTAATGTAAATATTCTCTTTATCTTCTCTGGCAATATTATAAATAAGCCGCATAAGTTCCTGGCTTCAACGTAATGTAAATATTCTCTTTATCTTCTCTGGCAATATTATAAATAAGCCGCATAAGTTCCTGGCTTCAACGTAATGTAAATATTCTCTTTATCTTCTCTGGCAATATTATAAATAAGATACATTGCAGTATAAGTAGAAGCCATCATATCCTTGGCTTTAGAAATATATCAGGGAGTCGAAGATGCAGCAATAGTGAATGCAGTCAGCGACTCATAGCTTGACTGCCTGCGTCAGGACCAGCGAACCAGAGCTAGTCAAGACCGTGAGACCGTGCTCCACCTCCACGTGGTGGTCCTGGAAACAGTCTGCAGCAGTGCAGGCTGGCTGAGCGAGCATGGATCGAAATGGGAAGGCAAACCCGGTCCTTAAAAAATGCCGTGCAGAAGTCGGATGTGTCGACCGAAAGGTGCAGATATCACAGCTTAGGCGCAAACAGACACAACGCAACCACCGTCCTTTTCAGGACGAACGAAGAAGAAGAATATCAGGGAGTCTCCAACATTTCTATCACACAAAACTATCTCCCCGTACACACAGTCAAAAAACATGGCTGAACACCCTCCCGGCACAACGCCCAGCAACGTACTGTCACGGGATTACCAAGTCACAGTTCAGTTCAGACAATCACGCATGCGCGGCTAACCGCGAGAGAAGATTCGCGAAAATTCACGATCAAATCTTTTTAATCAAACTAGTAGCTACACAAGGGAGATAACCAAAAATCTGGCCTGTACATACAAGTATATTAATGTTTAATTCCCCTTGACTAAAATTTAACTTAACAGTTAGTCACAGTCACTGGCTTACACTTGTTATTATGTTCATAATGTTCTATGTGAGCTATCCATTACATTGCTTCTTCTTTTTGCCATAAACCTTTTCATAAGTATACTGAAATGTTTACAGGATTGGTATGAATGACTATCAATGCTTCTGTCCAGGAGGTTTCCCAGAGCTTCAAATGTCTTTTTCAAATTTAGTCTGTGCTACTTATTCCTTGCGACTTTAAAGGTTTTGTGTTGTACTTGTGGCTTGTTCTTCCTGCTGTGTTCTGAAAGCTTTAAATGTTATTTTTATGGTCCCTAAAAGAAGGTAATGATCAATCCTCTTTCAACCCCCACATCCTGTAAGAAAAGTATCTCCTATCTTGGTGAAATAGTCAATTTAGTTTTCTGTGCGTCTTATCAAGTGCTGTTTTTTGGGAATAGAGTATGTTGGAAAAAAATATGGTCCCTTTGTTGCACCAGGACCTAAAAGGAGTATGGAGTATGGGGGGGGGGGGGCGGGGGGGGGGGGGGGGGGGGGGGGGGGGGGGGATATAAAGGTATGAAGTCTTGACTGTATTAAAACATAAGAGAAAATGTATTCTATCATCTTTTGCAAAAACACTGCATCAAATAGGTTTGACACATACACATGTACAAAAGCACAGAAAGCAGAAATTAGAGCCACAAAACTCTTGGCCTGTCATAATAAGGAAAACATGCATTACAGCCAACATGAAACACCAAGATAAAAGTTTAAACATACCATGGTTTACATTAAAGATGTCAGTATCCTGCTCTGTTTGGTTTTTCTCAGCCAAGTTAAGCTTCTCATGACCAATCGGAGATGATTCTTCTATGACTTCACAGTCTTCTGAAACACTATGTAGAATATCCAAAGCTTTTTGCTGCAGCAAGGCCAATTTAACCTGAATGCTGTCTTTTGAAGGTGTCAAAATAGGGACAGCTTTACTTGATGATAGCTCTGAATCATTACCTTTTGACAGTGGTTGAGAACTAGCCCTAGAAGGTGTCAAACTATGTTTAGCTGGTGACTTGCTGTCCAAGAATATTCCTTGTTTAAAAGGAATGTATGAATCATTGAGAGCTTGCTCAGATTCTATGTCTTCATCTTCACTGTCCAGACTGACTAAAGCTGGCACATTTTTGGCTTCAAGGTCTATTAATTTCTCTTCAGAAGCTTTTTCATGTTCCGTGATTGTAGCAGAATCACTTGAAATATTCTGAATATCCTGTTCGTTTAATAAGTGATTAGAGATTAATGACTTTCCTTGAAAATCTGATAGTAACTCTGATTCTTTCTGCTGCTTTAGTTCAATCTCAGCAGTCACAGAATGTGTGTGTGTGTGAAGACCATTCTGGCGATCTGACGGAACATTCTGCTCATTATGGTTATGCATAGTCTTTAACCAACTAAATTTAGTTGTCAACAAATCTGATGGTGATGGTGAACTGGGCTCTTGGTTGAATGGTGACAGATTGTGCTGTCTAATTGTATCAAAAGTCTCTTCACTCTCTGTATCACTGTCCTTTCCTCCCAACACCATAGGCACTTGCTGCACTGTTTGATCTGTGCTAGCCTGACCATCACCAGGCTGACGATCAGGTACACCTTGAAGATAAAAACTGGTCTTTCTTTGACTCGGACTTTTAATTTCAGGTGTAACATCGTAAGATGTCTTTCCATGATTGGGACTACTTTGTGACAAGTCTGAAGGCGAATGATGAGTATCGTTTTGTGGCATTTTTGTGAACTTCAAAAATAAATCAGGACTAATACTTTTCTTCTCTAATGTCAAACTGCTTTTAATAGAATCAAAACCTTCACTAAGAAAAGAGTTTGCATTATGAGGAGTATGGGATCTTCGCTCCTTACCACTTTCAAAATATGTCACCGACGAATTATGTGCCGCCTCAAAAGAGTTTAAAATATGATGATCATTGATAAACGATCCAGAAAAGGAACTGTTTTCCCTTTCATCTGATCTTTTCTTTGAAGATCCTGGTGCTTTTTCTGGTAATGAGACATCAAAATCTAAAAGTTGCGTGGACAAACTGCTTTTGACTGTTTCAGTAGTTTTGGATAAGCTTCCAGTGACAGATAAAGCTGTTACTGATTTACTAAAACTGTTAGTACTGCTTTGCTTTCCACTTCTAGACTTGTGCCATTCAGAGTTATGGATGATGTCACTGAAAGGTGTTGCATTATTAGACCAGTCATACTCTCCACTGCCAGAATCAAAACTGCTGTCTGCATCCTTACTGTTGTGGCTAAATACAGACTCATGACGAATGGAAGAAACAGGTGATTTATTTTCACCATATCCAGAGCCTTGACAGTAGTAGCCATCTGTCCTACTCTGGTGATGAGCTGGAAAAGAAAATATAAAAGGCGAGTATACTATAAGTTCACAAGATCAAAACATGTCAGATATTTATTTCCTAGTTAAAAAACAGTAGAAGCCAGAAATTAACTAATATATAGGTATACACATTTTTCAGCATAAGCAATCTGAATTTACAAATGCACAAATTATAATTATGCCGGTTATATTCCTTGATACTGTATATCTGTTTACTCATTAGTGTTTTAAATACAGAACAAACTTATATAACTCTGTTTGCATTACACGGTAAAATAATTAGTAAAGACTACATAACTTTCTCAGCATTTAAAAAAATCATAGATTAACAAGGTGATATATGAGCTTGTTTGATGATGGGTGGTCTTCCTAGGCTATAGATCTATTTTTGCTCCACAGCTTTTCCTACATGTCTCAACCTGTTAAGCTGGAGTCATGAGATTTGCTTTTATTGCTAGCTGTTTTATCCTGGTTGGTGTGTTCATAAGTGGTCTAATTTCTGGTGTTGGTTACTTAGAGGTTGGAGGTGGCCTACTGAGCATTCATTATCATTGTGTGGGTTGGAAGAGAGCTTCTAGAAGGTGAATGGCTGACACATTGTGTTCTGGTAAGGAATCATTACCTCCTACAGTCAGCCCCCACCCAGCTCTACCAACCACTTTCAGCCCTTTGTCGACTCATCTTGTACCCACTGAATAGTTTGGGCTGAAAGTAGCAGACGGGTCACTTTGATGCAGGGCAAGCACTCAATCTCTCAGGAATGGCCAAGCAACCTGAATATCCAAAAATGTCCTGGTTCTGGAATGCAAAGCTTGGAGTACTTCAGGGTGTCAGTGAGTGGAGTACTTCAGGGTGTCAGTGAGTGGAGTACTTCAGGGTGTCAGTGAGTGGAGTACTTCAGGGTGTCAGTGAGTGGTTCTAGCCCTAGAAATCACATAAAAGCTTTGTGGTGACCTGTGCACCTCAATATAAAGAGTACAATAATGCAGAATCTAAAGAAGCTGGTCAGTGATTATAAAGTAAAGACCTACAGAATGTGGTCAGCATTGTAAGGTAATAAAAATCAGGCTAAAACAAACAAACCTGAAAATGTTTTTGGTCTAGCACCTCCAGATGCCTGTTGAGTTTCAAAATTCTGAAATGATTGGCGACTTTCCACAGGACTTCTTCTGATCAAGTTTCTTGTTTCAAAGGCCTCATCATCTGATTAGGATACATTAAGCAGACAGATCTGTTTGTTTTTTGCAACCCCCAAATATAACATTAATGTGATAACAATATGTTTCATGAAGACACGAGGAAAGACGAATAATTATAGTAACATTTGAAAAAAGTAGCGCTGAAGCTGACCTCCCCCCTCCCAAAAAAAAAAATTCTGTGAAATAAATTACTAGCTCTGGATTCTTTCCTCAGACAACATAAGTTATCAGCTAGCAGGCGTGGATACAAATCTAATGAATTATGTCATTTGTCCACAATCACAAATAGTAAACACGCGACAACATAGTTATACTGTTTCCTGTGTGGTTCCTGGGGTCTGTGAGAAGATAATGAAAGAAAGGCACTGCTACACACTCGGGCACTGTAAAAGGTGACTAATATGAGGCTGGCAACTTCATCATGTCAAACAAATTGCCATAGAAACCACTGCTGCAAGATCACATAAACTGGGCCAGTTGCAGTGGTGACTCCATACTTCTTAACCCATTAACTACCGAATGGAAAAACACACTGTGGCTGAATAAATTTTGTTTCCCATTTTCATCCTGTAGGTGTTTGCACAAAGCAAGCTGTAGTTTTCATAATTGTTTACATATTTTTATGAATTACACATCATTTTAAAGATAAATGAGTATACTATTACAATAAGCACCATTTGTAACTCTAATATTGGTTGTTACTATTTAACGGCTGTCCAATGGCCGAGGACTTGCAATATTTTCACAATTATAACTGCTTGCGCCCCATCTCTTTCAAAATCACTTTTTCAAACAATGTTGTAGCGTTCTTTTCGTAGGCCGTTACAGTCTTTTACAGATGAGGGTAGTCTCATATTTATTAATATGTGGTCCTACCTCTGTAATAAACTTTACGCACTGACTTACATGATAGTAAGTATTATTGGTGAGTTTGATTTCCTTAGCGCACGGTTGTGCACTAATGGGAGTATGGGTTACCCCGCCCGCACGTGTTGCCAAACTTTAGTTGACGTCATAAAGTGGGCTTGAGAAGCTAGGATCCCAAGATCAGCTTAGGAATCTCTGGGAGTTCGAAACCCGTGTTACGGGAGTAATTCTTCTTTGTATGACCGTCCGTAACAACGGGCTGATCACCCGTTTGCCAGTCACTTCGATTACGGAAACAACAGCAAATGGGTTGATTTGCCGTTGCCCTAAAGACGCCACTAGGCGTGATGGGAAACAATGGCAAAGAAAACCTATCTGCTGTTGCCCTAAGACGCCACTAGGCGTAATGGCCACTGACTGCTTTGACGGTCTGTGGCTAAGGACAGAAGAAGAAGAAGAAGAAGAAGATGACCGTCCGTCTATTGATAAGATGAGGACCATGGTCAACTCTGTACCTGTGATTTCTCGGGAAGAGAACGCAAGTATTATATTTATATGATTGTAAATTTTCTTCAACGTGGACGTCTAGTTGGACCAATGACCTATTGGTTCCAAAATGGAGTCATGCTTGAACATTTAATGTAATTTATTTAATCCGTCATATTCCTGGAAAATAGGATTGTCAAGGACTATAGTGGATTTTAAATGATACGAGTCATTCGTAGGCCGCTTAGAATAGTGGCAGTTTTGAGCAGAGGTGACTCAAGGATTCGTTATAACTAAGCTTATATGCCCAGAAAGTCTTGGCATTAGTTGATGTGCCCCTGGCTGGAAGTTCAAGTTGACTTATTACTACATTGTTTAGAATTGAATCCATTCGCGTTATGTCAAAAGTAGACAGGCTCAACACCCTCAAAACGAACCTAACAGAAATGGTGGCCATACAATGACTAACAGAAATGGTGGAACCAGTGTGTTTTGTAAAATATCAAGTTTTCAAGCAGGGAACGTACTCAAAGTCAAATACATCGGTTGAAGCAAAATACTTCGATCTTCGAAAAGATACGTCTACATACACCTACTATCAAGACGACAGTTGGATAAAGGTCAAGGACGACGTTGGACATCTACTTCCAGCTTCAACACCAAACACTGTCATAGTGTTACTGCTATTAATATAAGACTCATACATGCAGCCCCGGATGCGAGGGATATCCTTTTTTATCGGTTGAGATAAGTAAAAACGTCGTGTTGTTATTACACCGTTTTACGTTCAGCTGTGCTTTTCTGCATCTTATCTCGTATACATGTCCACTATTTACAAGTTATTCATGTTGCATGTTCCATGTTCTATGTTTTTAAGTGGGAGGTTGGGCAGGTGAAATATGAAGGGTACATCCCAGGTTTATCTCAGGGCCTTCATATTTGTTCTATAGGAATTATTTTGCAGACTTCCCTCAGTGGAATGTTCCTACGCGTGAGCGTAGAAGGATTCTAGGTCCACTGTGTCTGGTGGTCTGTGACACCTGACTGTTTAGTTATTCCGTCAAGTTTTTAATTGTTGTTTTCGTAGTTATTTTTATTCGTACCTTAGTTTTATGATGTATCTTGTTTGTATTATGCGTCCATTCTCACCTGACTATCGTTGAGTTTTTTTACAAAACCTATGTTTATACACTGTGTTGTTCATTGTCTTGTTTATTATCTTATCGCAGTTGTCATCGTAATTCTTTACGACATCCTATTTTAGTTTCACATTTTTATTTTATTTGATTTCTGCTATTGTTTTCGCTTGTCTTTGATTATTTCGTCATGTCAGTATTGTTTCTATTGTCTATCACGTTGTTGCTTTCATAACATTTCATTGCATAAATTACTTTATTAATTATTAATATATTTGACATTTCTATGACAATAATTTACCGTTCTAGGACAGGAACGAAGGCCACTTGGTGAATTAACAAGGATAATTAATCTACATTAATTAATTATCAGTTAAGAAAGTAAGAGTATTGTGACTACTTATACAGCATAATGTATTCACTAGATTATTTCATTAAACAAGCGAAAGCTCTTCAGATACCTCCTGAAGAGGTAAGACAATTCGCTATGTCGGAATATAAGGAATCTCAAAGGTTGGAAGCTCAAAGATTAGAAGCTGATAAATTAAGATTAGAAAATTTAAAATTTGATGCTGAGGAAAATGAAAAGAAGAGGAAATTTGAGGCTGAAGAGAATGAGAAAAAAATGAGATTAGCCGCTGAATTAGAAGAGAAACGATTTCAGCGTGAGGCAGAACAGAAAAGATTGGAGGCTGAAGAGAAACTTAAAATTGAAATGGGAGTTAAACTCAAGGAAATGGAAGAAAGAAGATTAATAGCTGAACAAAATGCAAAAAGACTTCAGCTTGAGACAGAAGAGAATGAAAAGAAACGACAGCATGATTTGAAACTTGCCAAATTGGAATTTAATAGAATTAGGTTAACTCAAGAAGCTAATTCTCAGAGAACTTTCGAAGGCCAATCTTCATCCAGACATGATAATTTTAAGGAAGTTCACCTTAAATTACCTAAATTTAATCCCCCGTCTGACGACGTAATATTCTTTTTAGATAGATTTGAGGCCACTTGTAGGTCTTATAATGTGGATTGACGGAAAATGAATACAGATTGCGTTTTCGAACGTTGCTACCGCAATCAGCAAAGCACTTTAGTGATTTTCTTTCCCAAATACGGCTAACCTTGGACAGATGGATCGAATTGTCCAAGATAGAAAAGTCGTATGAAGGTCTTTTCGATTTACTACTGCGCGATAAGGTGCTATCGTCAGTAAATCCTGCATTTCTTGCATTTTTGCACGAACGAAAACCGTTGTCTATGAAAGATCTAGAAGAACATTCTAAAAATTTCTGCACTGCTCATCCATCCATGGATCTAAGTAATGCACAGATTAAAAGTGAATTGCCAGTTGCTTTTGCCATACAACAAAATAATTTTCCACGCAATCGTTCATTGAGTAACGACAGATACTTCAATAAGGGAAATAATGACAATTTCAACAATGGTAATTTTTATAAGGGGAAGCAATTTCAACAATCTGCTCCATTTAATGTTTCTTGGAACCAATCTCATAGATCGCGAGATTTTGGTAACAATAATTTTAAATATAATCAAGGAAATTATAATAAACAAAACTGGCGATCAAAATCTCAGGTTCCACAAAATAAACAAGGTTCTTGGAATAACTCATTTAGCCAACATCACAACGTTAATTACAATAATTGGCGTACTCATCCAGATGTTAACTCAAGCAGAAATGGTAATAGTGGCAATTTTAATGCCAATAATCATAATCGATCGCGACGAAGAGATAGATCTTCGAGCAATACACGTAGACATTCTAATGTCGCTTTAAGTGATACACAGGCTAACATTGAACAGGGTAAAGGTGCTGATACTCATAATGCCATGTCTTGTTCTCTTGATTGTAATCAGGTAAAAGATTGTCCAGAATGCTCGACTCTTTTCCAGCCCAAGGCGATCACGACGCTGCGCTGCGGACATATTTTGCCTAGTCTACCTGCGGTCTGCACGGCCACTTCTGCGTCAGTACACCAGGGACAGGGTTCTCTTAAGTTTAACAGAGGATATGTCAATGCCATTCCATGCTCTCTTTTATTTGATTCAGGTTGTAGCACTGTCGGTGTACGGAATTCGCTGATCGACCCTCGTTGTGCCACTGGCCATACTGTCAAGTGCGTCACCTTCGGCGGCACTGTGGAAACCTTTCCTACAGCTATTATTGATCTTAACACACCATTTTTTTCAGGAAAGATCCACGCCTGTCTCCTTCCAAATCCAATTTGTGATGTCATCCTAGGTCGCGTACATGGTATAACAGAGTGTACCCCTCAGCAAATTGCTGCATGGGAGAGCGACATATTCAGGCTGCTAATGCAGTAGTGACCAGAGCGCAAGCTACTGTTATGTCGCATGATACACCTGCTGAACCTACAGGTCATACCACTTGTGATGACGATACCCCTATTTCACGGGAGTTGTTTGCAACGTTACAAAAGAATGATGATTCTTTAAAAAAATTCTTTCAGTATGTGAACAAAAAGAATACCAGCAACAAACTTGCAAAATCTAGACATGACTTTATTCTTAAAAATGGGATTTTAGTTAGATTGATACGGGAAAAGGATTCATCTATATGTTCTCAGATTCTAGTCCCGTCTACTATGAGATCTCGGATATTACGACATGCTCACGATTCGCAATGCGCAGGCCATATGGGTTTTTCGCGTACCAAATCCAGAGTGCTTTCTGCATTCTACTGGCCGGGCGTTCATAGAGATGTTACTCTCTATTGTCGTTCATGTTTGATATGTCAGGAGGTTAAAGTACGGGGTCCATTTCATGCGGCTCCTATTCAAGCTGCGGACATCCCGATTAGACCATTTGACAAAATGGCTATTGACATTATTGGTCCGATGCTACCATCTGCCAGAGGACATACGCATATCCTTACCTGCATTGATATGTGTACTCGTTGGCCTGAGGCCATCCCTCTGAAGAACACTTCATCTGCCAGTGTAGCAGAGGCTTTGATGTTGATCTTCTCACGCATAGGTTTTCCACGGAAGATCTTATCGGATCATGGTGTCCAGTTCATTTCTGAATCCATGTCACAAGTTATGAAGACATTAGGTATAGACAGATCTCTTAGTTCAATTTACCATGCCATGTCCAATGGGTTAATTGAGCGTCAAAATAGGACTCTCAAGCAATTGTTGGGTAAGATGACTCAAGATCACCCTCAAGATTGGGACCGGGTCTTACCCGCTGCCCTCTTTGCGTATCGCGAAGTGCAAAATCAAGCCACTGGATTTTCTCCATTCCAGCTTGTTTTTGGTATGCAACCACGTGGACCGATGTCGTTAATCCACGATTTATTGGTTGAAGAGAATATTGAAGAGGAAACTCAATCCTCTTATGAGTATGTGATCTCTTTGAGAAAGAGAATCATAGATGCTTGTAGACTAGCTACTGCATCATCTGAACAAGCTAAAGAAAAAGCTCGTCTATTTGCAAACAAGTATAGACGTCTTCGCCAGCTTCTCCCTGGTGACGAAGCTTTTGTCTTACTACCTGCTCATAACAATCGTCTATTAATTACTTGGAGAGGTCCTTTCAGGATCATCTCAAGAATATCCGATGTCGACTACATCGTTGATATTAATGGTAAGCATAAAACCTTCCACATTAACATGTTGAAGGAGTATTACTCACGTCCTGATTATCTACAGTCAGTGTTCCAAGCAACTGACGATCCTACACCTCCTATTCAACACTACTCTAGTTTGTCAGTCATACAAGAAGAAGAATCTTCTTTCGATGATGTACAACTGCCAATACCAGTTGTACCGCTTCATTCCACTGAGAATTGGAATGATGTTACTATCTCATCTACTCTTTCGGCTGATCAACGTCAGCAAGTCTCTAATATTCTACACTCGTATGAGGATGTCCTCACTGACATCCCAGGTCATACGTCAGTCATCCAACATGACATTATTCTGACTGACGATACGCCTATTCGAGTTCGCCCATATCCTATCCCTTTACACTTTCGTGATAAGGTTGATAAGGAATTGGATGATATGCTTCAATTAAATATAATTGAACCATCTTCATCACCATACTCTTCATCTATGGTGATCATTAGGAAGAAAGACAACAATATTCGTCTTTGCGTTGATTACAGGAAATTAAACAAAGTTACAAAATTCGATGCGGAACCTTTACCTCTCTTAGATGACTTATTGGTGAAATTAGCCCATGCTACATTCTTTTCGAAATTTGACCTCTCAAAGGGCTACTGGCAAGTGCCACTCACACCAAAAGCAAAGCCATTCACCGCTTTCTCGACACCACGGGGTCTATTCCAATGGAATTTTATGCCATTTGGATTAGTAAATGCGCCAGCTACCTTTGTACGCATGATGCGCCGCATACTGTCTCATCGTCCCGATGTCATTACTTACATAGATGACATCTGTCTTTTCAGTAACTCTTGGGATGAACATATTCAGGGATTAAAAGCTTTACTTTCTACTTTACGGGATTATAACTTAACAGCTAAACCTTCAAAGGCATTTGTGGGTTTCCACATTTCTTTTTTGGGTCACCGTATTGGTCGCGGTACGTTGTATACAGAGGACAGTAATGTCTCAAAAATCCTTAATATTTCTACACCTAAAACAAAAAAACAAGTCAGATCTCTTTTAGGACTAATACAGTTCTATTCTAAGTTCATTCCTCATTTGTCGACTATAACTGCTCCTTTCTCTTCATTACTTAAGAAAGGGACAGCTAACGTGATTCGGTGGTCTAACGAACATCAAATCGCGTTGGATATAATAAAGAAATTTTTTTCGGATGCTCCTGTTTTAAGGTTGCCTAATGCAAATTTACCGTTTGTTTTACGCAGTGATGCATCTAATTACGGCATTGGAAGCGTATTACTACAAGAATATGATGGCACCTTGCATCCAGTTCTCTATGTATCACGGAAGTTAACTCCGACTGAACAAAATTACTCAGTCCTAGATAAGGAACTTCTTGGACTTGTTTGGTCAATAACAAAACTCCAGAGATATCTGCTTGGCTCGCACTTTATTGTGGAATCAGACCAGAAAGCACTTACTGCTCTCAACACGAAAGATGTGAAATCAGCCAAATCTACTAGGTATGCGATCGCACTTCAGCCATATAGTTTTACAATACGATCCATTCCTGGTACTCAGAATGTTCTCGCTGACATTTTGTCGAGATGTCCGAATGAATCAAGTTAGCAACTACGCACTGCATACAACTGTACTTCTACACAGACAGTTCATCTATTGAAACTTTTTACTTGTGGATAAGGATCATTAACATTCAGTCAAGTTGAAATCTACAATGATTATGTATTAAAAGAACATGGAACGTTGAAGTATATTACTATATTTGTGAAAATAACATTCACTTACTTATGATATTGAAGAGAGAATAACGTTGGAAAGGGATTATATTTTCTTAACGAAATAACATTGCGAACACTTGGTTGTTTTTCATGGAACGGAACTTGGTATATTTTAACTGTTTCCTAACAGGACAATGGAACTTTCTTAATCTAAGAAATTTAACGTCATTGTTATATTTTTTTTTTTAATAAATAATTCGTTGGATTAGTAACCTTTGATACTTAGTTAATTAGTATAAGAATTAAGTTAGGTCACTATGAAATATTTAATTACATTGTCGAAATTTAATATTTATCACTTTTTAAGAGCAGTGATTTAACATTAGTACTTTAATTAGTACCACAAAGGAAATTTAGATACACGGTTAAGTGTGTTGATCTATACATGTGTTTAAATTGTATTTTTTCATTTTTTTCACTTGTCATTTTAGACATATCCATCTCTTTTCTGTTTATTCATTGGTTTTTACATTTTCTTTTCATTTGCGTTTCTATTCGGTTTAATTCAATTTTTCTAATACGTGATTTTATTTCATTTACCACATTGTACCAAAGATGGTCAATTGTGAGTGTACGCTTTTGTGCATACCTTTTGATTATTTGAGTTGACTTAATTTTCATATTTATGTTTTTATGATTCTATGTCATGTTATATTGATAAAATGTGATTATGTACACTTGAATCACCTCTAGTCGCGAGTAGTAAAGAAAAAAATTAATATAATTAATTTTTTGGGGGGGGATTGGTAAGGAAACTGTAGCGTTCTTTTCGTAGGCCGTTACAGTCTTTTACAGATGAGGGTAGTCTCATATTTATTAATATGTGGTCCTACCTCTGTAATAAACATTACGCACCGACTTACATGATAGTATTATTGGTGAGTTTGATTTCCTTAGCGCACGGTTGTGCACTAATGGGAGTATGGGTTACCCCGCCCGCACGTGTTGCCAAACTTTAGTTGACGTCATAAAGTGGGCTTGAGAAGCTAGGATCCCAAGATCAGCTTAGGAATCTTTGGGAGTCCGAAACCCGTGTTACGGGAGTAATTCTTCTTTGTATGACCGTCCGTCTATTGATAAGATGAGGACCATGGTCAACTCTGTACCTGTGATTTCTCGGGAAGAGAACGCAAGTATTATATTTATATGATTGTAAATTTTCTTCAACGTGGACGTCTAGTTGGACCAATGACCTATTGGTTCCAAAATGGAGTCATGCTTGAACATTTAATGTAATTTATTTAATCCGTCATATTCCTGGAAAATAGGATTGTCAAGGACTATAGTGGATTTTAAATGATACGAGTCATTCGTAGGCCGCTTAGAATAGTGGCAGTTTTTGAGCAGAGGTGACTCAAGGATTCGTTATAACTAAGCTCATATGCCCAGAAAGTCTTTGGCAAAAATATGTATTATTGTAATTCAACATTGTTTAACTACGAGGCCAGTACCAGAAAGAAGATATGAAGTATTGAAACATTAATATGATATAGAAGACCTAATGAGGATCTCAGTCATTGCCAAGGTCATCGGATACTGGAAGAAGATCGATTGAATCTAACTGCCTCACTTGTTTACTGGTATGCCGTGTTATAAATACTGTATAACTAGTCCGACGTTATCAAAGGGATTATATTATTAAATGAACTAAATGTAATCTTCAATATGAACTCTACATTGTGTACCGTGCTGTTGAAAGTTAACCGTCCGTCGTCAATATCAACATGTTCGTCTAGTCAACCGTATGATGTCAAATAAATTGAATGAACTGTATACCGTCTTGGCATTAGTTGATGTGCCCCTGGTTGGAAGTTCAAGTTGACTTATTACTACATTGTTTAGAATTGAATCCATTCGCGTTATGTCAAAAGTAGACAGACTCAACACCCTCAAAATGAACCTAACAGAAATGGTGGCCATACAATGACTCTAACAAATGTGCACACCGTTTTCACTCTTGTCCTCGTCGCTAGATCTATCAGTCAATTGTTGAAACAAGTTTCTAGCCTATTCAGCCGTTAGACGAGATGTACACGCATTTTTTGTGGTCCTATCACTAGTTGCCACGGTAAACAGTTTTACACGATTTGGTAACTAACCCAAAACGCTGAAAAATATGAACATAATATCAATTTTCCAGTGTTCTACAACAACCATGCTTTGAGAATTTGTTTTTCAGTGGCAACTTAAAATCTCGAACCAGATCAGAAAGTGTTTCAGTACATTTTTCATTCATTTTATTACTAAAATTAGATTAACGCTCTGAGCGGCTCGCGGTTCAAATGATAGGATTTTAAAAGCCGGTCCCACCGGCTTGCGGTAGTTAAAGTGTTAAGGAGCAATGAGGAAACAAAAAAATAATGGTGATGATGACAGTGCACTGTCATGAAATGATAGTCCTTGTATATGGGTCAAGGCTGGTGTGTCAGAACAGACGGTTAAAAGACTCAATCTGCCCCATTCCATCAGCATGTGCATTGCAAGTTTTGTGTTGAATTTTTTATTTTAATTTCAATGTAAACTAAATGTACGTAGAAGTTTTGCAGTGGTTCTGTTTATAAACTATTAATGACTAAGGAAAGACGTTTTTGATGTAAGAATGCTGTTTTCTGTTTGAAAAAAAAAAAAATTTAACAAAACCAAAGTCCTGCACTTTATTTTTCTTGTAGGCTTGCTGTACTGATGAATCCCTTCATGCAGTATAAACATGGTGTTAACCTACCTATATGTGAAGTATTATACTAAGACACAGTTCTCCCTTTACAAGTCACAGTAAATGTTCCCATCTGACTAGCTGGGTATCTGCAGTATAAGTCATGCTTGTAAATGACGAGTTAAGAATATTTTTGATTTCTAATTCATACTCTTCAAACTCTCTCTTCAATTTTTTCAGCTCTTTAACACTCATGAAACCCTAAGATGAATGTGTTTCTTTTGCTAATTTTAAGGAAAATTACTAGTTTCTCACCTAACTCACCAAACTCGAATAAATTGTCAACACTCATACTTGATAACACAGTAGAATCTGTAGAATTCAACACAGAGTCCACAATCTGAAAACAAAGTGATAGCGTAATTCGTCACTTGCACAAACTGTGATATAAAAATCAATTTTAACAAGTCTAAACAAAGTCACTGAATAAATTCTTGTTATTGCCTGCATGTATAATGCATGTGCTCTTTCAAACAAATAATGCAAATATTTTTTTAATGCGAAACTGGCTTTAAAGGCAAAATAATGTTCTATGAAATACTCACACTGTCAGCTAATGTATCCACTGCCTTTTGTTTTGAGGTCCTTGGCGTAACAGAAGAACTAGATGTGACAACAGATTTCCCTGGACTCTGAGAACAATCATTTGAATTTTTTCTGTTACAAGAAAATCTGTTTTAGTGGTGAAACAAGCATTTCAAATATTCATACAATCATTATTTGCTGTAATGCAAATTGAGAAATATGGTGACCTTAATTTTTAACTTTCACTTCAATATAACTCACCAACTTGCCATCAAATGAATGCGTAACACATGAAACCACTATGACTTCATCCCTATGACAATAATCACAATCAAAATTTCAAGGCAAGTAATATAGTCAAATTAAAGGATAACTGTCCCTCTCTTGTCCATTTTAATTTACTGGATGCAGAAGTTTCACCTGATAAGTCTGTGCAGCGCAACATAACTTACTGGAAAGTTTTTACTAGGACAAGCTTGAACACTTGTCTTAGAGCTTTTAGCTTTAGTGCTGTCCAGTGACGATGTTTTCACCATATCCTCTTTTAAACGAGATTTAGAAACAGGCACATTTGAACCTCTTCCATTAACAGACCTGCATTTTAATAAAGTGAAATAAAATTTGTATTAAAGTTTTGTGACATGTTTACATTTCATTCTGCCTACATTGTTAACTGATTACATTTTTAGGTGTCCAATTATCTTAAAAGGGTAAAATTTGAATTTTCTGTCTATAATCTTCACATTCAAAATACTTTCACAAACAGGCAAGTAAACAGACAATCACAAGTTTGAATCATGTAAACTTTATAATGAAACAAAACAAAGCTGTAAATGAAGAAGGTAAAATTAGTTGCAGAATACTGGGGACGCATAGCGGACAAAAACAGACCTTTGTTGAATGTTCTTTAATCTTGATAAAGCATAGACATCCTTCATAACCTGGGATGCTTCTGCTCCTTTCTTAACAGCCATTTCTATTTTGCTAGCTACAGTCTGTAGGGCATCTGGAGTGTTTCCTTATGAATTCAAAAACAAATAATATGTCATAACAGATCTCATTCATACCTGCATCCTTGGATAACTCTTTATGTTAATATAACATTTTTACAGAGATGGTCCTTTCTTTATATTTAAAACAGTAACTTTAGTATAGATACATTCTCACTTTCCCTGATATGAAACACCTTTGCGGTGTCACAAGCATATATAAAATCTTTCATCGTGTGCTATGCCTGCTGGCAATGGTAATGAAGCTTCTCCACAACTTCCTGACCTCAGTGCTGTTTGTCAGTTCTGTAAACTTCTTTCCATTCCAACTGTCTAGTATCTTCTTTCTATCTCCTCTTCCATCAATCTTTACTACTGTTACAAAGTTAGTTGCTTTTCCTTTACAGGCGGTGGCAATCAACCCCAGCTTTTATTGGCTGTTTGTGATTTTTCTAGGCAATTTTTTCATTCAGTAGTTTGCCATTGCTTTCTGAACGGTACGGCGCTTATACCATTGTTAAAAATCCACACAAAGCGATCTGCTACCAAACCACCTGCAGCAGGTTTCAAACCTGGTATATCTGGTTTATGAAACTGCGTTCATATCCATTAGGCCACAGACGCCGACACTGTTACAAGGTATTCCAAATATCCTCTTCCTGTACCACGCTCAAAGAAAATGGGCTTCTTCCTTTTGTGTAATAAGCAAACTAGCCTCTTTCAGGACATACTCTTATTTTTAGATGTATTCTTAACATTCTTCTGCAAAACTACATCCCTAAGGCCTCCAAGTATCCTCTTGACTTCTTACTGATTACCCATGATTCACTTCTGTAACTGGTTTTGAAATGGAGACAAAGGTGAAAGGGCCTTTAAGGTGTGCTCTTTATGTTAAATTTGTGTGCAAGATAGTTATGGTTTGAGGTTAAATTTAAGCGACAGTTAACCATGTCAGCAATGTATCAGTTGAGTGTATTTCTCATGGAATAAGTAACACGCATAAAAGACTAGCAGAAGCAAGTCAGTTATCTACAATCACGCAAGAGTCAAGATATTTTTTTTATATTGAAGAATTGTGTGCACATAGATGAGATCTTATATGAGGTTCCATAAGAAAATGTCTATGCTTGAAGTGCGTGCAATGATTTGACCTTGCCATGTTTATTCATAAGCATTAATGGTATACTCATATATCCAGTGTACTTCTGTAAAATATTCAGATCGTGTATGTTAATGAGAGATGGACTGCAAGAATTTATGAACCAACCATATCAGACAGTCTGCAGTTGGTCGCCATGCAGTCTTGCAACTGTGGTTTATATGGCAATTATGTGACGAGGTTGCAACCGTATGCATAACCTCGTATTAGTCACCTTGTACGACGTGCATGAAGAAGCAGTAATTCTATTCTTTATTTGTCTCTTCAGAGACTACATGGGACCACCCCCAAGATCCCCACTATAAAATTCAACAACAGAACTGTTTTATTATTAGTCAGTCTTAGCAACATTTCCACAGCTTCTTACCACAGCTAAAATCTCATTATCACTGCTACACTTTTACTGGCAAATCCCACAGTTCAGGGCCGAAAGGTGCAGATATCGCAGCCTTGCTGTAAACGACGACACCATGCAACCAACGTTCTTTTCAGGACGAACGCAGAAGAAGAAGAAGAAAGAAACTAATACATTTATTTTTCATGAAAACATTCATACCACTGAGAACAATTTGGCCAGCCACTGGTCCTGGAGGAGTTTCTTCCACACTAACAGAATGTCTTGTTACTGTTGTTGTTGGTGGAGTGGGAGCTGTTAGAATAAGCCCAAGCCGCTAAATGAGAGAGCGTATAAAGGATTAGCAAAAATAAAATGATCATTCATAATTCAAATCATGGTTCACTATTAATGACAGTTTTATATCAAAACAAAAAATAAAATAAAAATAACATATGAACTTTCACACTTAAAACTTTGTTCTCTCCTCCATATTTCTTACTCACGTTTGTTCCCTGTGGAACAATGAGCTGCAACTGTTTCTTGCCACCTATTTCTGTTTTGGACTGGTTTTTCAAATCTGTATCTTCATTAGCTTCTCTTTAGCATCCCCACTTTTCATCCTCATCCTGGGTTCCACTTAAGGGTTTAGATGTTTCCTACGGGTGTGTGTCCTATCCATCTCCTCTCTTTAATCTCCACCTGTACTGACCACTGTCTGGTTCTATCCCACATGTCTGTGTTTGTTACTGCACATGACCACTTGATACAAAGATGCAGTGGAGGCACCTATTGAATTTCTGGTGCTTCTTGGCAACATGCCATGTTTCTGAGCCATAGAGTAGGACGGAATTTACATTTGTGTTGAAGAAGTTTTTTTTTTTCCTTGGAAAGACTTCCTGCGTTCCACACTCACCATAGAGAGTTGACAACAAATCAGATAATTTCAGCTTTATTTATCCAACAACGACATCCCTGGTTTGTTCCTCTTTTTCTGCCCCTGTTGCTTCCCAAATATGTAAAGCTGTGCATTTCTTTAATCATCCCACTAATAATCTTTATTAAAATTGCTTTATTTCATTTACTTTGATATGTAGTTCTGTTTGTGCTACTTCTGCCGTTAGTCTTTCTGTTTTCGTCCCGCATATCCTTTTTGTTATGTAATAAAAGACGTGTCATCTGCAAAACTGAAACCTTCTGGTTCCAGATGTCCTTTATATTGCTGTTTTCTTTCAATCTAGTGTTATCATTCATCACTCATGAAGACCAGCAAGGTCATTGCTAAAAGCAGACATCCTTGTCTAACTCTCTATCTCTCCACATTTTTAAAAAAAATTAATTAATTAATTTTTTTAAATTTATTATTATTATATTTTTATTTGGTTAATTTTTGTTGTTGTAATTCTTTATTTTTGTTTTCTTTATTTTAAAAACATACTTTAATTATGATGATTATTGCAAATGTAATATTAATTTTATAATGATAAATGCCTTAATAATGCTTAAAGTAAATGTGAGGATGAAAGGATATATACTACTCGTCAAAAGTCAAGGGCCTCTTAGAAAAACCTTGGTTGAAACCATAAAACAAATCTGATATAAACGTAATTGGTATCAGTCAAAACGGGCATTTATTGAATACCAAATTGACATGTCACGTAAAGAAATGGAAACACACATTCAAACGCAATGAAGCTGTGAAGTGTGTCACCCACCTTTTCAAAAGTCACACAATAGTTAAAGTTAGTTGCTTATCCTTTATAGGACGTGGCAATCAACCCCAGCTTTTATTGGCTGTTAGTGATTTTTCTAGGCAATTTTTTCATTCAGTAGTTTGCCATTGCTTTCTGAACGGTACGGCGCTTATACCATTGTTAAAAATCCACACAAAGCGATCTGCTACCAAACCGCCTGCAGCAGGTTTCGAACCTGGTATATCTGGATTATGAAACTGCGTTCATATCCATTAGGCCACAGACGCCGACACACAATAGATATTGGACAAATAGACATTTCAAAATCGGGTATGACCACCGTTTGCAGCAAGGCATTCAAGACAGCGTAGATGCATCGAGTCCACAAGGGTCCGAAGAGTATCCTGAGGAACAGCTTGCCATTCCTGAAGCAGAAATGCAGTCAGCTGTGCAACATCCATTGGCAGGGGGTGATTTGTTGACAATCTTCGACCAAGGACATCCCAGAGGTGCTCAATCGGAGAAAGGTCAGGTGAATGAGCTGGCCACGCCATCCTGATGATCCCATGTTGCTGAATAAACTCATTCACCACACGAGCTCGATGGGGTCGAGCGTTATCATTGTCGTAAAATACAATCTTTATGTACACCACGCTCACATATATCTCGCCAAATTTCCCCCAAATTGTAAGACTAGTAACCACTTTTATAAATTAAAAAAAAATAACCTAGAAATAAAATAGCGAAGTTATGGAGAACGTTATCTCCTATGCCGCAAGTCAGTGCTAAGATTTTATGCCTCGACCTTGGGACACTAACGTAACATATTTTGACACAAAACTAAGCCTAGTTTTCGAGAAGATAGTAAGACAGAAACGGTGAAAGAATAAAAGAAAGCATAAGAGGGAGAGAGAAAATGCTACACTTCGACACGTGTTTGGTTCTGCTTGGTCGTCACGAGCCGAGCAGACGATAGTGCAAGCCGATATCGTAGCTTGTTTCAAAAATACGATAGAAAAACCTCTTTTTCTGTAACGCAGATGCGAATGTATATTACCACAATGATCAGATGCAAGACAGCCCAAAACCCGTACTCACACGTATCTCTAGCGTAAAAGTAGGGCTAATGTAGCGTACAGACAGCACTTTGTCGCGTTTGTGACGTATTACTGCAAGCGTTGTCTCGTAATGAATGAGAACGGCAGTTTAAAGAAAAGAAAAAAATTACGATTAACGTGGAATATTTTGAAAAAATACAGTATGGAACGGGGAAGGGAAGGAGCATAGTTGGTGGTACTACGAGTTAGTGTTTACAAATTTGAATTGGCAAGATAGAAAAATATGTTAGTTGAGGAAATGAAGAATAAAAACGATAATATTGAATATAATGAATACAAGAATAAAAATTTAATCACTGTGTGACAGGTAACAACAGGATCACTAATTATTGGTCAGAATTATAAACTGTTAGGAATTAACCGAGATATTGACGAAGACAGATGGACGAACAGACTTGAACCTTTCTCCGTTTGCCCTGTGGTGGGGATAAGGGGGAAGTTAGTCCTAGATTTGAAAATTTAGTTCGAGTTTGAATATAAGGACGCTCAAAGCCAAACAGTACCTGATTGGCTGTAGCCTAATATATTAAGGGAAGAATAAAACTAATGGATAGTAGTATTCGGGGCCACTTGTAATAGAGATTTTCGACACTAAAGTTGTTTAAAAGCAAGATAAAAGTACTGTCTTGGCTTAGCTGTTCTGCACCAGCAAGAGATCTGGAGTTGACCATATTATCTCAATTCAAACTATTAGTGTTTAATATTTCTCTGATGCGGTAAGAAAGAAAACCTTTATATTATCATTATTATTATCATTATGTATATAGTATTGAATTTGTATGAAAATTATGTGGGGAAAAGATTATTTAGAGTGAAGCCAACATCAAACTTTGTGTTGTTTCACAGAGTTGTTAAGAAATATAGTAATAGGTTGTAGAAAAGCCCGACAGGTTTTCTGACACTTTGGGAGAAAATAAAATTAAATAGTAATGGGGAAATTGTTGAACAGTATTGTGACATAAGACCAGGCAAACCACTGGCCGTCTTCTTCAGCAAGTCACCGTCTTTGTACATGACTTGATATTATTAACTTAAAATGTTTCCTTTGTCAAGGAAAGTGTCAAACTGTAGTTTGAAGTTTATTTGACCATGAATGGAGTAACAAACCAATTAAGAACGTTAACTAATTGTGTAGTTACCATGCTGAATCTGAATGAATTAAAATGTTTAGTTAGGGAAAAAGAGAGTATATCAGAGGGTGATGTAGGCCGCATTTATATTGTTCCAGGGTTTCATCCACGACTAGAAGTGAGCCCAGGTCAGCTGAGATCTGTATTCTTCTGCATAATAAAGAAGTGAGGCAGAATCAACTGTGTGCCTCCCTGTATTTCAAGATCAGAGGCCTGACTTATTATTGGAAGCTGGTGGGGTGACTATACTTCATCCTGCACATCAGAAGCCACAAAGTTAAGCCAGTGTTTGCAGGCATTTGATATATCAACCCAAAAATTGCTCTCATTTCCCAAGTGTTTAATAAATATTCAGATTGTGATGAACTCAGAAGTTCTTCCTAACAGTACCCATTCATTGGAGCTATAGTACAGTGACATTGTCCCAGATTGACACATGTAATTAAGTTTGTGAACAATAATATCTACAGTTATAAATTGAATCATGTTGATGTAAATATTTTGATTGATCATTTTGAATTTCAATTTGGAACAGAATTTACCAGTGGGAATGTGCCTAGTCTCATAGTGGTTGTCAGGATATGAGATAAAGATACCGGCACCTCCATTCCTAACAGCATTAGTTGCTGATCCATCTGTATAGGCATGTATCCATGATTGATCGGGATAGCTTTCTTGGATCATACTCAATGTAGCAGTTCGTTTTTGCAGATCATTATACTCACATCCACTTGTGAGACCCCTGACTGATGTATTAATTTGGAGGGCACTGCTGGCCTGCTCCCATGGTACAGGGTATAGGGTGGGCTTCAGTGGTGTTGTCTTCATGGATAGGTCTTCTTGATGCTGTCTTATAAGTCTTTTCCCCCGATGCACAAAGCTGCTACGCTTTAGACGTCCTAATGCCAGATCATCTAGTCTTGCCTTCATTGGGTGCATTGGCATACTGTTGTACTTTTCCATCTGGATCATGGTTTTTGTGTCTCTTCTATGGGACAATGTCTGTAATCCAGCAACCTTCTGCATCTCTGTTATTGGTGTAGTTTTCATGGCTCCTGTAATGAGCCTGAGAGCTTGATTTTGCACCTTGTCCAAAGACTGCAGATGTGAGTTAGCAGCTGATGACCATGCTGCTGAGCTAAACTCTAAGTGTGGTCTTATTACTCCATTATAAATCTTCTTTAGATTTCGTTCATTTGCTCCCCAGTTGGTACCTGCTAATTTTCTGAGTATGCCTAGTCGTCTTCGGGCCTTTCCTTCTGCATTTTCAATATGCTTATTCCATGTAAGCCTTTGGTCAAATGTCACCCCAAGATAGGTGGGGTAGCTTTCTTCCTTGATCACGGTTGTCCCTAGGTGTATGTTAGCTGATTTGTCCTTGGGGGCGAGGGAGAACAGTGTTGTGGAGGTTTTGTCTGTGTTTATTGTGATAAGCCATTTCTCTGCCCATGACACTAGCATGTCTGCTGCCCGCTGCATTCTATATTTTGCTGTGGTGACATTTTCATCAGCGCACCAGAGTACTAGGTCATCTGCATATAAGGCAGCTTTAACTCCTGCAGGGAGATCTTTCACCAGGTCATTGATGTAAACAAGGAAGAGTGTTGGGGAAATTACTCCTCCTTGAGGTACCCCCTGATGGAGCAACACTTTTCTGCTCTGCAGACCGTCAAGAGTGACTCTAGTTCTCCTGTTATGCAAGTATGACTGGATCCATTTCATCATGTTGCCTTGGATTCCACTTCTCCTAAGTTTTGCAATGAGGCCATCTTTCCACACCTTGTCAAAGGCCTGCTTGAAGTCGACCCAGATCGTTAGGACCTTTTTCTTCTCCTGGAAGGCATCTTCTATTGCTTGAGACAAGTAAGTAACTTGGTCTTCTATACTGTAGCATTCTCTAAATCCAGCTTGTTCCGGCACCAGGATCTGCTCAGACTCTAAATACCATTTCAATCTGTGGTTGACTATTCGCTCCATAGTCTTCCCAACACAGCTTGTGAGACTGATTGGCCGGTAACTTGCAGCTGCCTCGGTCTTACATTTCCCTTTCTTTAGTATGGGTATTGTGATGGCTTCTCTCCATACTTGGGGTACCGTTCCTTTCAACCAGCTGTGGTTGAATATCTCAAGCAGTTTTGTCTTTGCTGCTGAGCTCAGATTTACTAGCATTTCGTTGCTGATTTTTGTCTGGGCCGGGTGACTTTTGAAACTTAAGCTTGGAAATAGCCTTCTGTAGTTCTCCTAGTGTGATGGGTTCCCTCATTGGGGCAGGAGTATCTGTCTGTCCCATGGTTGCCAGTATTTCTTTTCTTATCTCTCTCTGATGATCTATGTTAATGGGTAAGTTGCTTTCTGAACTGTATCTTCTAGCAAACAAGTCTGCAGCTTGTTTTCCTCTGAAAAGTTTGCCACCTTCATCCAATGTGATAGTCTGCCTAGGTGAGGAACGCTCTTCATTTAGAGACTTGACTAATCTCCAAAGTTTCCTGCCGTCTTTCTCAAGGTTCAGCGATGCCGTTTTAGTTCTCCAGCTTTTCCGTTTTTCTTCTAGCTTTGTTCTCTGAAACTCTGCTACAGCCTTTTTCCATTTGTTGTGAGTTTCAAGTGAAGGCTGAGACTCTGCATCCTTTCTAGCCCTGTCCATAGCTTCCTGACGTTCTTGGAGTGTGCTGGACCAGTATGGTATGTAGTTACGCCGGCATCCTTTGGGAATGGTTTCTTTTGCAGCTTGTAGTATGCATCTGTTGAAGTCTTTTACCACTTCATTAATGTCTCTGTTCTGTACCTTGAGGGTAGACAGCAGCGTGTTCACCTGATGCCTGAATAAACCCCAGTTGGCTTTTCTGTAGTTCCATCTTGTAATGGCTGGGCCTGTACTGAGAGTTGCACTCTGGACAGTAAGAAAGATTGGGCGATGGTCGCTTCCCCCTAGTTGGTCTCCTACTTCTCTACTAATAGATCCAGCTATATCTGGTGTGGAGAAGGCAGGGGGTCTTGTTCAGTATCCATCTGGCTCCTTCCCACCCACAGAGGGCGTGTACGGTGTAGTGCACCGGTTTTATTATCGAGGTTTGCTCCTCTAGATCCGTTGTGTTTAGCCTGAGGATTCGCACCCTCAGTTACCAGGACTACCTCGAGGAGGGTGTGGCTCTTCACCACGCACAACGATCTTGGGGTATTAGAGGTTTTGCTAGGCCAAGAGACTAACACCGCAATGGTCGCTCCTTTCATGAACAAGAATTCACTAGGCATAGGGTGAAGCAAGGGGGGAAACCCACTACCCACAACACCAGCACATCATACCCCCTGTCTGTAAAAGACTTTGCCCCACTGGAACAATAAATTGTAAAAAATTAATTCACATTTAAACTTAACTCTGGGTGTTGTTAAATACTTTTCATAGAGTTCTTAGTTGTATTTGTTGTCATATTATTACAACACACCTTACATTACCCTAGACATTATACGTAGCTATCAGACATACTAGTCAAGAATAAGTCTGAATGAGATCATAAGGTGGTAGCAGAAAGGCATTCTGAAAACTCACCCTAATAATTGTTAGATTCAGGGGTCTTCACAGCTGACCTCATTCAGTACAATAGAAATACATAACAACAACAAGTCATAACATCTAAATCCACCACAATCATCTTGGAGGATGGCATTACCACCTATGGCCTCCAGAGCAGGCTGAACAATTGGTCTCAAGATTTCGTTCTGGTATCTTGGGCCGGTCAAGTTGCCTTGGATGATGTAGAGTGGGTCCTGCCAGATCATGACAGAACCCCTACCATAACGATCCACCTCTCGAATTGTGTCATCAGTAAATCGCTCTCCTGGTCGTCTCCAAACTCGAATCCTGCCATCATTGTATGACACAGTGAAGCGAGATTCATCAGTAAAGAAAACTTGACTCCATTGTTGCCTTGTCCATCGGATGTGCTCGCGACACCAAGCAACACGGGCTCTGCGATGAGCAGGAGTAAGAGGGATTCTGACTGCAGGACGTCGAGCAGCCAGTCCAAATTCATGTAAACGTCTGCGAATGGTGCTTTGACTGACATTAACGTTTACAGTTTGTCTCAGCTGACATCTTAGAGTGGAATAAGTCACTGTTCGATGGCGCAGGGCTGACAACAAGAGGTACCGGTCATCATGTCTATTGGTGCATCTAGGGCGACCTGGCCAGTGGCGATCCTCCACACTTCCTGTGGCCTGAAATCTCTCCAAAATTCTTTGGATAGTAGAGTATGACACAGCAAGCCGTCTAGCAACCTCACGGACAGATAAGCCACTTTCAACCCACGCTATTGCCCTCATTCTTTGTAAGGTGTCAAGACTTCTTCTCGGTGGCATGGTTTTTGCAAGTGATGAAACTACCCTAAGTCTGCTGATTGTAAAACAAATTAAGAGTGAACTCTGTTCACGAAAAGTCGCCATTGCACGTGGAATGTCAATCAGCACGATTACTTCACCTGTTTGGTTGTATGGAAGTTTGAAAAAACAGATTAAAATTGTGAATTTATGGTCAGCAAACCAAATTGCATGTGATCACCATGGTTGTCGGTGAGTTGTTTTTAATGCTTAACGTGCATAGAGGACTGTCAGAGGAAGATATTGCACCCATTTTTACTAAAAACTTCCTTCATTTAATCATTCTATGCGCTTATATAAAAGTGTATTGAAAATAATAGGGTGGCCCTTGACTTTTGACGAGTAGTATAGTATACATGAGAGAGAGAGGAAGGGCAGAATGTCAGTCGGGCCTGCGTGCCTAATTCTTAACCCTTTGAAAATAAAGTTCGTTCGTTCCACCATAAATAATGAAAAACATTTCTTAAGAAAAAAAGACAATCACATCCTAAGTCACAAATCTCATGAGAGCTTGGCATTGCACACAAATCAAAAGATGTATAATAAGTTACATGGCGCTATTAGTCTACACAATGTGCATTTAGATTTTAGCTTCTGGGATGCTGTGTATACAAATCACAAGACATGCTTAGATTATGAGACCATAAATGCTATGTACTAAAGTTATAACTTACATTAGTGTTTTTGTCAGTGGGAGCCGATGAAACACCCTGGCTATTCAACTGTTTTTGCAGCTTCATAATAGAACGTTTCAGTTTAGGCAATGCGTGGTTCTTCATTTTCTCCCTGAAATTAAAATTTATGTAAACAGCGACACACCAGAACAAACATGACTGTCAAAAAACAAGCTCATGGTCAAACATAAGCAAACAATTTTTTTTAAATTTATGAAAATAAGCAAATGACCCATCATTTTATTCTGCATCCCTTTAGATGTTCTAGAGTTTGATTTTTACATAAAATGTCTAGTACTGGTTAATTCCTGTTACCTCAATTCCTGGGTGTGCCTCAAATGTGAGTGATGTTTATGAGCCTGTGCATTGAGGTATGGGACTTCAGAAGAAACAGAGGGCAGAGGTTCTGTAAAACAATGTCATCATTTGTTAAGTGGATAAAACTATCCTAAACACCCACTTTCATGACTGAAATGATCACTGAAAAAAAAAACAACTTTGATAACACAGGGGGTCTTAAGCTACAGAAAAAATTATATTCTTCAATGCCTAAAAGAAAATACGTTATTGTAGGGCACACATACAGCAAATGATGACAGATTACGAATGGGCATAAAGAATAAGCCTGCAAGTTTCTGCCTGAGGACTGAACATAAGCAATGTGAGAATGATGCTCAAAGTTAGGATTCACGATCAAACAAAAAAATGTTCAAACTTTCAATGGAAATCTATAACATAATTACTAGTAAGCAATTATGGGTATTCTAAAATAACTGCAAAAACACTGAAGTTGTAACCCCAAAATTTGACCTATCACCAAGTCAACTCTCCTGCTCCGTCAGTGCTGATAGCTAAACAATTCTAACTCAAAAGCAAATTACAACAGTGGAACACGAGAAGTTCACAAGATCTCACTTCACCCATTATAACTTTTACTCATTACTTAAGTGTTTTATGAAAGGAACCAATAGTGAAAAGGGTAACAAAGGCATTCAGCAAATTTCTGCTCAAAATATTAACTCAAAATATTTAGACGTTAATTAGAAATTTTTTTATTTTAACATTTAAACCAAAAATGTAAATTTCAAATACTACACATTTTCCTGACTTAGCTTCAATTCTATTTGGCAGTTTTTATTTCTTTGATAACATATTGTAAACAAAATAAATCACAGCAAACGAGAGAAAAATCATACCTGTCTCAAGTTGTTCTTTGTACATATTTAAGCATATGTTCCACAGCTGTACAAGTGACACCAGATTTAAGGCACCACCATTGTAAACGTTGTCAATATCACGCTAAAATTGAAAAACAGGGAGGGCTATATTTTGCATTAAAATGCACCTTAATTGAGACTGCAACCAGTGATCAGTGCATAGATTTTGTCTTTTATGTGACATTCAAATACCCATTTTTAAGACAACTATTTTCACACATTGAGTGTGCAAAGTATTAACACACACAAAAATGTTAGTTTATGACTAAAACAACTAAGTATCAATCAGTTCTTCTGCAATGAGGCTAGGCTTTAAATGATGGCAACTAAAGCAAAACTTGTCCTTGACATTTCAATGTAAAAGGCCTAAACATAAAGAAACATGAGCTTTTGGTAAAGATAAATAAGCAAGGCCATTGGGTACCTACACCTTTAATTGATTCATGAATGACAACAATCATTTTGATTAATGTATTTTACACTCTTCTAGGAAGCAAGTCTATAAGATATCACATGAAATTAGTAACTGATTTTTTAAATGATATAGTGAATGCACATGGATATGTTTTAAACACTCACTGCTAAATTGTATAAAAGGCCTGCTAAACAGTTCACTAATCTGCATGCTGCATAATGACTGTCAGATCTTAAAGAAGCACTTTATATGGCATAGAATATGTTCAGTGATCTTGAACAGCTATAGAGAACTAGGTGCCTCACTGTTCACACTACAGAAAGGTGGAAGTGTTTTCAAGATAAGTCAGAGAAAACCAACTATACTACATTCCAAAATGTATTTACTGCTCTAGTTTTCAAACAAGATGTTTATTTAAAGAAAAAAAAAAAGCAGCTGTGTTCTGCCCACATTCTACAACAATGGCATTTACATGAGAAAGAATAATTAAAATGGTTTGACAGAATGTCCACTACAGACCTGATAGGAAAAAACTAAATACGAGCAGAGCATGAAGTTAAAAAAACAAAAACAAAACAAGGGAGGTGGATAGGAAACACAAAGGAAGCCATCTATTAGCATTACAAAGCAGTTCTTGCCCTAGAACTCCCAGAACAGAAGAGTTCAAGAACACGCGAAGATGAGAACTGCAGATAGATATAATAAGCACAAAGATGGCATGAAAAAACTTGAGATGACAGCCCAAGACAGAAGGGCTTGGACAAAATTGGTTGAAAGCCTTGCCTCAAGTTGTGAGCAGAGAGGCAAAGGAGATACCATCACCAGAACTGCTATGCTACGGACTCCAGAAGAAAGGCAACAGAGAGACTGACCAGAAACAACTTGGTGGTGAACTGTGGAGCCAAAGATGAAAAGCAGGAACCTGAGTTGAGGCACCGCACGGATGGTTAGACCAAGTAAAGCGGAGAGAGTTTGCTAAGATGCCACTAGGTATGATGGTCAATGACTGCTTAGTCAGCGGCTAAGGATACAAGATGGTTACGAGTAATAATGCTGAAGCTGGCATTTTCCTTATTTCTAACTTGTCTCAGTCTCAAAATTGCCGTGATCTCTCAATACTCTGTGAACTGTCCAATGGCATATAGATAAGAATGTTTGCATCTACACTGCAAGCTCACTGTGTGAGTGAATTTGATAAAGCATGAAAATTTATAACAGGAAATTTGAAGTCAGCTATGTCCCTGCGTTTAATATGAGTAGCTATGTCAGATTTTATGTAATGAAGAAAAAAATGAGACTTACCTTGTACATTTCTTTACCACACTCTCTCAAAAGAAGACCAGGTACATGAACACCTATTTCTGTACCATCAATCACGTATCTGGCTGTTTCACTGTCCAAAATGGACTGAAATATCTCTCTTGCTTCCCTCATATGATCGTTAAAATTAGTCAGAGAATTCCACTGTGACTTAGCCTGTGAAAGAGCAGTATACATAATTAATCTTACAAAAACAGAACAAAAAATGACTGAAGGAAAAAAGAGATTGAGGATGACAAATGGAGAAGATCCTGAACAGTCTGACATTGTGGCATGAAATAAAATCAATAACAGCATTGATAAACAACATTAGTCGTGAAGAGACACAACCATCTATGGCAGCTGGCGCGGTACCTGAAGCAGTAGGAGGTTATTAGCTCTGGCAACAACAAAAAATATTACTTGTCATAAAATTTGAACATCTAAAAAGTGCATTATAATGAAACTACACATATATTAACAGGTATTACGATGCACAAACTTATATAAAAGCCCTCTCCAACCATAACTTTGAGAAAACTCAGTTAAAATCTATACCTTTTCACCAACTGTGGCACGAGATTTTTAGTATTCATGGTTTGAGACTCAGGTGCATATTTTTATTTTTCCTCAAATGGTTGCTCTGTGTGAGTAACCCTGATGTACTTAAACTTAAGAATACCTAACATACGTATGTATGTACGTCTACATTTACTGGTTCTTGAAACCCTCAATTTAAAATTGTATTTGTGTACACATATTATTGTAATCATATTAATTAATTTCTTATTACCAAATACATTTAACCTTGCTGATAATTTTACGAAAATTGACCCAGTTACTAAGCGTAGCTTAAACTTTCATTCTGGAATAAATGCTGAGACCCTGATGCTTTAGCTATTCAATATGACATTATATTAGTGAAGATGCAAATTAGGAGATTCTACTTAATTTTTTTTTTGGTAACACATAAGTAAATCTTATTCCACCACCTTGTTCTTAAATATTTTCTTGCTGCATTATCAACCCTACTATTTTTACACATTTTGCAGCAGTATAAATGTACTGAAAGCATCCGAATAGCAGAGTGGTTAGAGTGCTTGCCTCTTGAGGAAAAGTTACTGGGTTCAAAACCTGGTATCGTCATGCTACAGTTTACCCAGCTTAAGTGGATACTTAGGGAAGGCAAAAGCGTAAGGAAGAGAACTAGTTACCACATCTCATAAAGCTGACCTAGTATAGTGAAGTCTCCAACACTTCACTTCCCTACAACACTACAAGCCACTGGACTACCTTACTTTTTTTATTATCACAAAAACAAACAAAATGCTCATGTATAAAATGAAGATGCAAACAATGAGAATTTTTTTTTTTGGATATGCAAAGAAATCTTGTTCCATGCCCTTGTTCTTTAATTGATTCCTTCTGCTGTTATCACTCTATTAATTCTTTCACGTCAGTACAAACGAAAAATTAAATTTATTTTTCATATGCACACTTATAGCAAATTTTTATTAGTTTTTGCCCAACCCATCAAATGGAAAATGAAATTTAATTTATTTTTTATACACACACTTATAGCAAATTTTTATTAGTTTTTGCCCAACCCACACTTTTCTATGAAACATTAGTTTTGCCAACGGCTGTACCTTTGAGGATAGAAAACCCTGTGCATAGCAATACCTGTGTACGTACACATACAAACCACTGACAGCCGTACAAGCCAGTCCTTGTTTTGGATACCCCAAGGTAAAAGAAACAGAAAAACTCACAGGTACAAGAAGACAAGAATTGAAAATAGACTCAAAGAAAATAAAGACAACAATAGAACCTGAACGCAGGGAGCTGAAAGAATATTATACCTCAGTATATCTTGTTGATTTTAAGGGTGGGGATTGACCAAAAAATCTTGGCAAAGAGCAAAATGCATGAAAGAGAAGCAACATATTGCTCTGGTCAACCAACAAAACGAAATATCACAAAACCTCCTTATAACACCTAGTGATAAAAATGGATTACAAAGCAAGAATCAATTGTCAAGTCCCAAATGTCATTTCATGCCAAAATTTTCCATGGAGAAAAACTTCTGTTATTTCAGTTCAGTTATAAATATGAGCAGTCAGCTATAAATAATTTATACCTTCTCTATTCTTTGTCCTCGTTTTATAGCAGAAATGTCCTGGTCTGAATCAAACATTGTGATCGTGCGCTTTGCAGGTAGTGATCTGTAAAATAATATGACTTTTCAGTAATTGACTAAAACAAACTCAGAAATGAGATATCTGAGGAAGGTGGTTGAAGTAACAAGAAGAGACATGGTACGCAACCAGACGATACGTCAAGGCCTTAAATCCCACCCCCTGCAGACCCAAGTAGAACAGTACCAACTAAGATGGTTTGGCCATGTCTGCAGAATGGGAGAAGACCGGCTACCACGACAAGCATGGGAAACAAAGAGCCAAGGATCCAGACCCCCAGGACGACCCAGAGTCCGCTGGGAGGACAACATTAGACAATCTTTGAAGGACCAAGGACTAGAATGGAACCAGGCCAGGAGGAAGACAGCCGATAGGATAGTCTGGCGCTCTCTCTTCCAAACCTCTACACCTAACGGTAGAAGGGGAACGACTAAGTAAGTAAGACTAAAACAAATATTTGCAGCCTACTTATATGTAAGTAAATATCAAACACTCACAGATATAAAGAACACCTAAGTGACCTCCAGAATTCAATAATCTACATCTGCCTCCTGGGGATCACTAATGGGCAAGGACTGGCAACGCCAGCACATAAAATGAACTGTTACAGAAACAGTCACTACAAAAGAACATCAACGTTTTGGGTGTCGGCATCCTGCACTGGGGCTGCTGCGGTGATTGCCCCAGGCTTCATAAGGAGCAAAAAAAGGAAGGAATGATTCAATAAACAAACAAGAATGGACAACTATTTTAAACAAATTACCTAAAGAGCTCATTCATCATCATCTCAGCCCGTAACCGGTCATGGGTCGTAGGGGTGCCATGGTGGAAGCATCAGCAGACAGGGTCCTCCACTGCTCTCTATCCTCAGCAATGTAAAGAGCTCATTAAGCAGGAGATAAACCCTTTTCGCATGCACTGCAAGAAGCTTTAAGCCACACCTACCAATGTTTTGAACCATAGCTTGAGGGGGAAGACAGACCGTTAAATGCCAGCCACAAATGTGACATTCACATGAGCAAATACATACATATAACCAAACTCACTCTCCCTATTAACCCTTTCGCAACGACGAGTTTTTCATTCCCCATGACGACACCATTTTCAGCTTAGTTCGTTCCCCTGAATGACAGGATAATTGTAATTTTTGGGGTCATATTTTTAATTTGACTGTATACAGTTTATCGTAAAAGGAAACCAATTAAAAGTATATATATTATGAAAGAGCATAAAACAAAGTTTCAGAATATGCTAATCAAGGCCAACATAAGTCAAGGTCAAGGTCACATGTTACGTACATAAATGAAAATTGAGGCTGTTTGTTACAGGTTCATTCACTGTTAGTATCCAAAAGCTTTCATTCATAAAATCATGGCATTCATAATCAGTATGATCAAAGAGTAGACCAGACTGAGCAGCATGATTTTCTTGTCTCCATTCATGACTTATGTTTGCATCTACATTATTTTCTTCCCCTGCCTCTGGTTACCAGTGTCTTTTAGGTGACGTTCTTCCTCATCAATGTTTTTTTTTTTCATTCTGAGGTCTAGATCTCGACATTTTCTTTCCTTGTTTAGGTGCAGATCTTGTTCTCACTGCCTTTCCTTTTCCTTTCACTGATGAATTATTTTGATCTAAACTGAGTGAACTAGATCTAGATCGAATGTTACTACTATCACTATCATTCACTTTCCTCGTTTTAGCAAGCCTTTCACTATCACTTTGCTCCAGATCTAGATCTACATCAGAGTCTGATTCTGAACCAGACTACACATACTCTGACCCTGAATCTGGGTAAACTTTACCTTTAGTGCCGTCGAGTATGTATAATATGTGTATTGAGTTAGGATTAGGGTTAGGGTAACCCTAACTCTAATTGGTACGAAAATAAACATGTTATACATACTCGACGGCACTAAAGGTAAATATTACCAGTATCTCAGTAAAAAGAGTCGTCAGAATCATTCAAGTTGAATAAATTCAACTCAAACAAGAATTTTTGTGCTCTTTTTCCACTAGATGTTTATGGTTCGGCAGCATCCATGTTTGTGAACTTTCGCTTTTGTAAAATCGCCATTATCAGTTCTACTGTATTCGTTCACAGTAAAATATTTTGTTCGTTTCAAGCTTAGTGGCCAGATTTTTCAATGCTGAATCTGATTATGCCTCGCAATAGCCGATACGCTTGTAAACAGAAGAGTTCTGGTGCTTTTAAAATAGGACGTGCAGTGTACGTCATATATGTGAATGGAAACAAGATATCGCGCTACTTCCGTGACGTATGCTGTACGGCACAGCGACAAAAATTGTGAAGATTTATGCTGTACGGCGTACGTCATACTGGTGCTGAAAAGGTTAAATTTTCTAGCCATATTCAACAAAGACAATCACTTCCCCTTTCTACTCATTGTGGAGCATGGAGCCACCACTGAAGTTGGTCCCCTCGCAGGAAGCTCTTGCATCAGTGGTTTCTGTAGCTATTTGTCTAAGATGATGAGGTTGTCCCATGCACAACCTTATATTTGTTGCAACTTATGACATGCCTGAGGTAGCAAGTACAATGTTTTGAGAAAGACTAATAAATATTGGAAAACTTTTTTTTTTCACTTTATAGATATTGCTAGGGTAAATGCTTATATTTTATTTCAAGACTGGCAGAAAAAGCACCCAGATGTGGTAGAACTGAAAAGACCAGCTAGATATGGCCAGCAAGATTTTACAGAAGAACTAATCAGGAAATTGGGGAATACAGGAGTGTATGATGATGGACTACTCGCTTCAATGCCATCAGTTATTTCTCGGCAAGCCATAGACCCCGAGTTTACAAAGACAAAAAGAACAGTCCCAATTAAGATGGTTTGGCCATGTCTGCAGAATGGAAGAAGATCGGATACCACGACAAGCATGGGAAACAAAGAGCCAAGGATCCAGACCCCGAGGACGACCCAGAGTCTGCTGGGAGGACAACATTAGACAATCTTTGAAGGATCGAGGACTAGAATGGAACCAGGCCAGGAGGAAGACAGCCGATAGGATAGTCTGGCGCTCTCTCTTCCAAACCTCTACACCTCACGGTAGAAGGGGAACGACTAAGTAAGTAAGTAAGCTATCAGACTTTAAAGATTGAAAGAAAAACAAGAGTTAAATGTAAAGTTTGTGATACTTTTTTAATGCTTTTATGCAGAAGGAATTGTCTATCAGAATACCACAAGCCTTTAGGAAATATATGAAGATATGTTGAGTTTTTATTATGTCACCATCATTACTGATTTTGCTTATGTGTTACTGGTCATACAATAACACTAAGAAGGTGTCTACTGAAGTCATATGTCATTAATTCAGCTAAGATACTGAAGCTACTTATAATAACTTATGTATTCAGCCTTTTTTGAATATTAAAAAAAAAAAAACACATACAGAGGAAACCAGCTGATCGCATTATAAGGCTGTCCTTGTTCTGGAATACTATGGTAAAAAACTTACAGCAAGGCCCAGAAATATAAACAGAACAGAATTGGAGATACATGTAAAAATAAAAGCTAGAGAAGACATGGAAAGAACTCAAAGAACACAGGAAAGGAGTGTCTGGCATGAATTAAAGGCTATGCTCCACAAGGAGCTAAACAGTAATGAATGAATGAATATTATGTTATATCATTATAAATAGTTTAGACTTACAGGCCTTGTTTAATAGAGTTATCAGCGAGGACATTTACTTGCTGTCTCTTCTCAAGCTCCAGGTCACGATTCAATTTGGTCAAACCACGAAATTCTTTCACCAGCTCACTGAGATTTAAAAAAAAAACAGCAACTAAGACGTAATCTGTGATATATATATAAATCTTTTCTTTGGAAGAACCAAGTATGCAACAACAACAAAACTTTTAAGTGTTCTTACTGGAAACAGTATTAATTACACATCCATGAAAATAAGAATAATTAAGGTTACATGTTAACACATAAACACACACACATACACAAGGTTTTTCCTAATAAAAGTATGTAACCTCATTGTCATGTACTTTTTTATTTCTGGAGATTCACCACTAAGGATCACCATTTTCCCCCGTTGTGTTTCCTGGGGGCAGTCTATTAATCCAAGGCAACTGATATTGATTTTACAAAGAAAAGGTCAAGAATACCATGGGTAACAAAAGATTAATGAGGATGTCCCAAAAGTGGTCAGGTTGTAAAGAAAGTTTACTACTCCCATTAGAAAACAGTCCAAGTGTCATGTGCATGTAATTAATAGGCAAAAACATGCAAAATCAGTGGAAAAAAAAAAGAGATGGTAGATCACTTTACTTACTTAGTCGTTCCCCTTCTACCGTGAGGTGTAGAGGTTTGGAAGAGAGAGCGCCAGACTATCCTATCGGCTGTCTTCCTCCTAGCCTGGTTCCACTCCAGTCCTCGATCCTTCAAAGATTGTCTAATGTTGTCCTCCCAGCGGACTCTGGGTCGTCCTCAGGGTCTGGATCCTTGGCTCTTTGTTTCCCATGCTTGTCGTGGTATCCGATCTTCTCCCATTCTGCAGACATGACCAAACCATCTTAATTGGGACTGTTCTACTTGGGTCTGCAGGGGGTAGGATTTAAGGCCTTGACGTATCGTCTGGTTGCGTACCATGTCTCTTCTTGTTACTTCAACCACCTTCCTCAGATACCTCATTTCTGAGGTTTGGATCTGGCTTTTATGGGTTGTAGTCATTGCCCATGACTCGCATCCGTATGTCAAGACTGGGACATAGGTGGAGCGGTATACAGCCATCTTCGTTTTCTTACCAACCTCTCTCTTGCTGAGGAATCCTCGATTTATGGCCTGAAAAAGTCTCCCAGCTGCTGCTTTTCGAGTGGCCAACTCTTCTTTGATGCCTCCCTTTCGGATGGTAGATCACAACATGAGAAAATACTGGACAGTTTAAAAAGCAAATTATGGAAAAAGTAAACAACAGAATAACACGTGACAGAGGTAGCTGCAGACAAACATGATTGCCTATGCCAGTAAGAATGGTACTACAAATACAAGCGCGGGGGGTAGTAATATTTATATGTGTGTATGTGTTCTGAATTTTTCTTAGAAAGCAGTCCACAGTTTGATGATTTTCATCAGATTCTCAAAAGGGGTCAGAGACCTCCAATGTAAAGTTGCATGTACCAGATACAGAGGGCCTTCCAAATAGACCTGCCCTATCCATTCTCTTACAAAAACTTGTCTTTCTTTGTCTTCTGTTCTTGCTCTATTTGCTACATTCTAAATAGAATTTCTATAATTTCTTGTGTATTAAAATATAGCTTTTTTTCTATAATTTTCCCACTAGTTTTCTTTCTCAGTCTAGAATTATATAAACGTCACCTAACGGAATACCACAAAAATAAGAATCTTCAACTCAAATGTCAAGTCAGTTCTATTGTATGGCTCCGAGACATGGAGAGCAACAAAAACAACAACCAAAAAGCTACAGACTTGTATAAACGGGTGCTTGCGTAGAATAGAAGGACTGAAATGGTATGACAAAGTCACAAATGTGGAATTGATGACAAGAACCAGACATGTGCCTGTGGAATAAGAGTTGAGAAGAAGATGCTGGCAATGGATAGGACACACATTGAGGAAACCTGTCGATGGCATTACAAGGCAGTCCTTGTTGTGGAATCCACAGGGAAAAAGGGCAGAGGTAGACCAAAAAACACTTGGAGAAAAGAACTGGATACAGAGGTGAAAATGATGAGGAAAACATGGAAAGAACTTGAGCGAATGGCACAGGACAGGAAGACTTGGCATGTGTTTGTTGAAGGCCTCTGGAAGCTAAAGGGTATTGATTGATTGAACGGAATACCACACACAAAGGTTGACCAGGAAAGTATGGGAGGTACTTAATTCTACCAATTTAACAAACTCTCAGTGATAGGACTTACTTGGTATAGTTTTTCCAGCATCTGTTAGCAGTTACAGTTAAAAGCAGCTGCTCAAAGAACTGGTTCTTCTCTCTTACAAGGCTGTCTTGGATTGCAGAACTAACAACAGTGCCCAATGCTGCTGTACGTGGAAGTACAGCTGGATAAATTATGGAATCTTGTGCCTTCCAACCTGAAATTGATGAGATATCAAGAAACCTATCTTCTACTGTGAAATTTACAATAAAATGACGCAAGGATTCTACAAAGACTGAAAATAATAATCTTTTTTTTTAAATCAGTAAGTAATGCGCAAAATTACATAGACCACCAACCACAAATCTGTAACATCAAGATATTTGTGTGTGCAGCATGTGAAAATGTATTCCAGGATACAGTATTCTTACAAACAAACATTCTAAAATATTTATACACACATATATAAAAACTTACCATGATCTGACTTCATGACTTGTACTAAGACATATGATGAAAAGCTGTACAGCAAATGAATGAACTTGCGACCACCTGGCGACAGCAGCAATGCTGCATTCACACGTGGCATATGAGACTCTACATCATCCTGATTATAAATTTGTTAAATTAAATTGTGAGTCACATTTATTCACTTCAATTTCATGCATCACAAATGTATTTATTTAAATTTTTCATTTACAGATTAACCCTTTACAGTCCAATTCGCCCAAAAGCGCCTGTATTTTATCATTTATCGTACAGTCCGATTCGACCAAAAAAGCGCCCAGCAACAGGTTGCTTATTTCATTGCTAATCGACATCAGAAGTCCCGCGCGCATAAGATTTTGCGTGTTTCCGTCGGATAGAGGCCATTTCAAAGTTTATTTCGATATCGATCACATTTTTCTAAGTCGAGTGGTTCATTTTTTGTGATTTTTTAAAAATTACACTGTGTAAAAATGGTTTTCAAGCCATGGAGAAGATTTTCAATGAACCTTGAAGTATTATATCTACGTTATTCCGATAGTGAAAATGATTAATCCTACTTCGATGTGGACTATGACCCAGTTATCGAGGATAGTGAAAGGAAAAATCGATGTAGGAACTAGTATACACGGCTGTTTGCGAGCGATCTTTTAGTTATTTCCCCTTTTTCCCCGACCGCGCTATTTATAGCCCACTTGACAGAGGTCACGTGGTCAGCTTCCTAATGGGAAAAACATGTGGCGATGTTTACTTTTGATAGGGCTTAATTAATGCTTTTAGGCTACTTTTTTATTATAAATACCAGCTTTAATTTTGCGTAAAGCTAGACTAGAAATGTTAGAGTAAATTTTAGAACAAGAACAAACATTTTATCACAATTAGAACAGAAGATATAATAGTCTGAAATAGTGTAAAATTTACGTTTTTTTTATATTTTGTTATGGTTTGTTTATCATGCAATTTTCACTAAATCGGTCACAATCAACATGCATAACAAATTACAGAAATCAAAAGTAGAAAACCTGCAGAAAATGGATATCAAAGATTTGTTTTGGTTTCATGCGTCAAACATTAATTATTGAAAGTTTAAATTGCAAGTCCACATTTATTACCTTAAAATAACACACCCAATTGTCCCCAAAACATGTTTGAATTGCTTTTATGCTACTTTATTATTATAAATACCGGCTTTAATTTTGCGTAAAGCTAGACTAGAAATGTTAGAGTAAATTTTAGAACAAGAACAAACATTTTATCACAATTAGAACAGAAGATATAATAGTCTGAAATAGTGTAAAATTTACGTTTTTTTTTTACATTTTGTTATGGTTTGTTTCTAATTCAATTTACACTAAAACGGTGACAATCAACATGCATAACAAATTACAGAAATCAAAAGTAGAAAACCTGCAGAAAATGGATATCAAAGTTTTGTTTTGGTTTCATGCGTCAAACATTAATTATTGAAAGTTTAAATTGCATGTCCACATTTATTACCTTAAAATAACACACCCAATTGTCCCCAGAACATGAGAGCTAACAATTATCTCAATTATACATCATGAGTTCTGATCCAGTCTGCGCAATGTTTTTCTAATATGTGCTGTTTATGAATTGTCTTACTAGGGAATAGCTTTCTGAACAAAGACATATAAGTCTCTATCGATGCTGTTATTGATTCTTTACTAATTGGTTTACTGTGTGATATTTTGTTGTGTACTTTCTCAAATGCTTCTTTCAGTGAGTTGAATTGTTCTTGGGCAATAAAAGCTATGTTAGTTATATCTTGTTTGTCTGTAATTTTCAGTGTTTGTGTAATGATTGCTCTTGTAAGATCTTTATAAACTTTTTGTGTGAGATATCTGTGGCAGTGATTCCCTATAAATGCTCTGCTATTATAAGCCTGTTGTATGATTTTTGTGTTTGGCTAGTACCTTGTCCATGTGTGAGCAAACTGGACCAGACCTAGTACACAGATCTTGAAACTGAAGTTTGGCCAGCGCATCTTGTGCATTTTCAAGTCTAACTTTAAAATTATCTGTCTCCTCCTTATCCTCACAAAGTTCAATACCTACCTGAAAAATTCAATTTTAGCTCCTAATTCTTCTGCCTATTTCCAGTTCCTACTAAATCTCTTCAAGTTCTTAAAAGTACTAATGTTTGCATGTATCTCTTGCGAATTCTCAAATATCTTTGCGTCTATTGTATGAGCTACCTGTTCTAGAAGTCTGTGGTGTTTCAAAACAATGCCTAATAAAATATGAAGGTAAGGAGGAGCTACATTTTCAATTTCAATCTCTAACATTGGTTTGTGTAAACAATTATGGTAATGTGCCACTTGCCTTTTATTCCCTTTCCCATATTTCATATATCTATTGTAATCCCTTATCAACATGGCCAAACTTCTTGGTTTGCAAGTTGTATGCTCTCTGGATGTCTTTGATGAAAATGTTTGGTTTGTCTGGAGCTCAAGGAATATACCCATGTCTGTGGTGTCTCCAGCAAAACAAGGAAATAATCCCCGAATAAGAAAACAACATCTTGTTTACCATCCCACTCTAAATATTTTAGTGACTCTATCTGAGCTTTCATGCCATTCATAAATATTTCTAAATTATCATATGTATCTCTGACTCTGGCCATTGATAAAAGGATGGTATTAGATTTAGAATTTGGTTTCTCTAAATTTACTACCTGCATTGTAACTTTGAATGAAAGAAGATATACAAACAGTTACTTAGAATTCGCTGGCAGCCGTCGTGTGCACAGGATTGTCTACCAAAGAACACCAATGGAACAGTCCTTATCTCACACACAATTAAAAAAAAATTCATATTATAAATAGAAGATTAACAAGACTTGAAAGATAGATCAAATTATGTGGAAGTAATCTATCTATAGCTTTACATGTTTTCTGACGCTTATATACGTAGCTAAATATCATTATAAATGAATGAAAATGCAAAAAACAGATGGTGCTTTACAAAAAGTTATTTTTTTACTACCTTATTTAAGATTTGTGGGTATCAGGAATGCGTTTAAAGGGATTTAAATGCTATAAAATCTGGTGACAATATGCTTGTTCTTGTAATGCCACACTCACAAAACTGACTACCACACATTCTCAAGATATGAAACCAAAAAAAAAAGTATGTGGAAATAATCTTTAGCTTCCCTTCGAGAAGTCTTTATAATTATAAACTCAAACGAATGGGCCGATTTTTAGATATTAAATTAATAAAAAGATTACTTATTTTATGAATTTCCTTAAATGATGACGCTGTTTTCAAAAGTCTGTAACTCCGTCAAAACTAATTTCAAACAAATAAAAATGCAATCAAAAATAGAACACAGAACAAAGTTATAGTACACAAAAGAATTTTAGCGCTGTGTTTATCCAGAATGAGTGTGTAATGATTTATATTTTACTGATTTTACTCACACATCAGCTGATTTTCCCCGCCAAAAACTTAAATAGTCTTTTACGGTGCACACACAATTTTATACCCGGTGTCAGAATTCCGGTCACCGAAACTAAAAGAGCGCTCTGGTATAGGGCACAAACAGCCGTGTATAATTATAGACAATGGACATATAGAGGCACATTTAGGCTACTTGTATAGAATTATTCCAGATTTATGAGCTCCCGGGACCTAAACATTTGTCTGATAAGCAGCGGCGTATTATTTGTTTCTTCTTATTTATACCAGACGATGGACTTATGAATAAACCAATAGAGCTGAAAAGGGTTGGTTACGTTGTTTCAGTGTGAGCGTAATTAAAACCAACATCTAACAAGCATGAACCGTCAAACTCGTGAGCAGAAAAAAAAAAAAAACGTTTTTTGTGTTCAATGCTGTAAGAATTAAGGAAAAACGGACACTTGTAGAGTTCAAGAGACAGTTTATGGTTGTAAATTGTGTTCTTATCGTTAGTGTAATTTGTTTGATATTCAAATTTTCAAGAAAAACTTTTTTTCTTTTTTTTTGCGTACGCCCGCCATTACTCGAGGAGAAATCTCAGGTTAGTATGTCTAACCTGAGACTGATTTTTACGTGAGTATCCATTTTTTTTCTTGTACAGAGACAGGTGTCCCTCGCCATTCAGGCAGATACTCTCCGATATCGGAGGTACCCATTAGAGCTGGATCGGCTCAGGAGCCGCCAGTCCCTGGTCGACAACACTCTTTCAAATGTACTCGCCAGGGCTCGAGTTAACCCAGTCCAAATCCAGGTCGACAAAAAATCTTCAATGTCCTCGCCTGGGTTTGATCCTGGGTCACCCGGTCGCCACCGCAGTTTGGTAACCACTACACCAGCGCAGCTTCCAAGAAAAACTGTTAATAATGTATATAAAAGCTTTCCAGTGCAAGACTATCATAAAGATAAAGTAATTTTTTGGTTTTGAAATTTTTTTAAACTGTGAAAAACATTTAAATGTGACATTAAAATATACAGGTATTAAAGTATGTCCATTTTACTGTACAAATAAATGTGTTTTTGTGTTATTTGAACTAATATTAGTGCAAAAATAATTTTTTAAATATAAGAAATATTTAAGAAAAAGAGTTATGTCCCTTCACTTGGTCGTTTGAGGGATGAAATATTAGCAGGGCTGTGGACTGTAACGGGTTAACATAGCCTATTCTGGTATTTATAATGTATATCACTTTCAGCAAAACTAAATTTTGAAACATTACTCTCTCTAAACCAATTATGAAGATGACAAAATTATGATGTTTGGTGCTTAGTGACTGGTGAATCATGGCAGACAGACTGTAAGAACAATTAAAATTTTGCAACAGTGTCTGATTATAAAGCAGTTTGCTTGGAACATTGATAAGTGTAGCGATCATAAATATAGTAGAGGTATTCAACTTCGAAGAGGTCCCTCCTAATATAATTCCTTTATCTGTGTAGACTCAACATGGCATTCCATCATGCCGGTGATAATTTTATATGAAGACTTTTAAAATACAATTCTAGTCTCCAACAGTAAAGAACTCGTCAAGGCCAGTGTGGACATGAAGACGATATAACAATTTAATTACTTGAACAGGCTTCAATTGACATGCATCCAATATCAATGTAATACAATGGCATGACCTAGCCAGTCTTGAAACGTAGCTATTCAGTCGACTATGGACAAGATGTCTTCGACATGTTGCTGCATACTTTATTTCATATTCCCACTCACGTACCACAGAATTACAGCATTCACTTGTCCTAATAAATATATTTATCCAGCATAGATTCCATGAAGCATATGGACGATCTAGCGATAGTAAAACTTGAGAACTCTGTCGTAAGAGCACACATATAGGAGCTAGACCAAATATACATCCGAACACTTTGAAGAACACAGAGGAATGGCCACGAAGTATCGCTCACTTCTGCTAAGTGAGACCGGCTCAAACGTCTGCAATATTTGTCCAAAAGACAATGACGTACTTCTGGGAGTAACCCAGGAAACCCATATCAACAAACTGGTCTATAAACAAGCCTTGTTGAAATCGAGAGATATGTTATGATATTACTCATAACAATAAGAAAATATGTTTTTGCTTATAGCAATCACTGTAACGTGTCTTTCCGAAACTTGGTTAAGGATCTTCGCAGCTGAAGAGAAAAGATTTGCTGAACTTTAATTATACAAATATGGTAACTGGACTTTGTGTACTATACAACAAACCTTCTGAATGCTTGACAACCAGTTAGTACAAACTTTTCTAAACTGCAATTCTGTCTTTCTATCAATCACTGGCCAGCAGTCCCTGTTAAAAAAAAAAAAAAAAATTTATTGCAATTTCTGCTGAATCTATTCTGAAATCATCATGTGACATATTCTTTCCAGAACGTTGTCTCCATTACAGCTGCTCTGAACGCATCACGATTCTGGGCAAGTCGACCTGCATCAGCCAAAGACAAGTTCAGACTCTCTGTGATGTCCTGGGTCCACCGTCGTCTAGGTCGACCCCTTCCCCTTTTTCCAGGGACTATGCCTTCCATCACTGTTTTTTCCAGACTATTATGTCTTTTTATATGACCGAAAAATTTCAGCTTCCTTATTGCGATGGTATTTAGGAGCCAATGTTCCTGTACGTTTAGTGAGTGCAGTACTTCTCTGTTGGTATTTTTTTCTGTCCAGGGTATTCTCAACATCCTTCTGTAGCATTTCATTTCGAATGATGTAATCTTTTTTGCAACTGTTTTATTGAGTGTCCAAGTCTCGCAGCCGTATGTTGCTACTGGGAATATACATGCTCTGATCAGTTGTAACTTTGTTTCTTTGCTTGTGCCTTGCCATAGGTTTTTCATCTGTATTAGCTTATGTGAAGCAATTGCAAGTCTTCTTTTAATTTCTACTGCACAGTCGCCAGAGCTGTTAATGATTGATCCTAAGTATTCGAATTCATTGACACTTTCCAGTTCTTCGTTATCAATTTCAATTTCTGGTTTGGTCTTTACTTTGTCTGTTGTCAATACTTTGGTCTTCTTGGTGTTTAGGTATAGATTCTGGGCCTCGCTGTGTTTTTTGGTGGACAGAAGTAATTGTTCAAGTCCTTTTGGGTTGGTCGATAGGAGGACTGTGTCGTCAGCATATCTGATTTCCGGGATCTGGTACCCGCCGATGTTAAATGAGTCAAACTCTGTGTGTTCTTGGTCATCTCTTACGTTTCTCATGATATTCTCGGCATAAATGTTAAACAGGTAAGGGGAAAGGGTACAGCCTTGTCTTACTCCTTTCTGTACTTCAAACCATTCTGATGTTTCCCCCTCTATTCTTACGGCTGCCTGTTGTTCTTGGTACAGCAGTGCGATGAGTTGTATAAGGTGGTTTGGAAATCCCATATTTTTCATAATAGCCCATAACTGCTGATGTTGTACACAATCGAAAGCTTTGGTGTAATCAATGAAACAAGTATGTAGGTCAACGTTGAATTCTCTACACTTTTCTATGATGATCCTCATGTTGAATATATGATCTCTAGTGCCTCTACCTGGTCGAAAACCCGCCTGTACTTCATTTATTTCTGTTTCTAGCTTTTGTTGCATCCTTTTCATTATGATTTGTAAAAGTATTTTGCTGGCATGGCTTATAAGAGCTATAGTTCTGTAGTTTGTGCACAGTTTCAGGTTGCCCTTTTTTGGCAAGGGTATGTAAATTGATCGTTTCCATTCCTTGGGCCAAATTCCGCTTTGCCAGATCTTGCAGCATAATGCATGGTATATACGAGCGCTGCCTTCTCCTCCTGCCTGTATCATTTCAGCTGTTATTTCATCACAACCAGGAGATTTTCCACTTTTTAAGTGTTTGATTGCATTCCGGACTTCCTCTATGGTAGGTTCTGGTTCACGTTCCGCTTCATTCATGACGTTGTTATCTGCCGCTTTGTTTATTTCCGTATACATTTCTTGACAGTACTCCTTCCATCTGTTCAGAATATCTTTACGTTCTGTTAGAGTGTCGCCTTTCTTGTCGTTTATTGCTCGGGGTGATGATTTAAAGTTGCTGTTTTTCAATGTTCTTACTTCAGAAAACATATTCTTACTCAATCCCTGTTCGCGCATTTCCTCTATTTTCCTGCAGGTGTCGTTTATGTATTGTTGTTTGTCTTGTCTGACTCGTTTTTTTAATCTGCTTTGTGTATTCCTTGTACAACTCCTGATTTTCTGTATCTTTTTTGGACTTCATTTTTCTTCTCTCTACCACCAACTTCAGTGTTTCGTCTGAGATGTATTCTCGTCTCTTTATACTTCTTTTAGGAATTAACCTCTGTGCATTTGTAATATATACATCTCTGATGTTATTAGCAAGTTCATCTGGTGTCATTTCCTCCTGTACTGCCATAAGAATGTCAAATTTGTTCTGAATATCGACACTGTACTCTTCTGGTATGGCGCTTGTGTCATAACGTATTACTTTGTCGCTTGTAACGACTTTTTCAATTTGATCTTGAAGTTTGCAGCAAGAAGTTCATGGTCGGAGTCACAGTCTGCTCCTGGGAACGTCTTGATGGATGAGATACAAGATCGCCACCTTTGTTGTATTAAGATATAATCTATTTGGTTCTTGCTTTTTCCGTCCGGTGACGTCCATGTATATAGTCTTCTAGGGTGTTGCATAAAAAGAGTATTCGTGATGACTAGGTTGTTTTCTAGGCAGAATGTTGTCAAGCGTTCTCCTCTCTCATTTCTCTGGCCCAATCCATAACTTCCTTTCACTCTTTTTTCATGTTCTAATCTTTCGTTTCCAACTTTGGCATTAAAATCTCCCATTATTATCCTAATATCTTGCTTATTTGCTTTCTCTAATGCATTTTGCAGTTCATTGTAAAAATCTTCAATTTCCTGTTCTTCAGCAGCTGCTGTTGGCGCATATGTTTGTATAATTGTGATGTTCTTTCTTTTTCCTTTCAGTCTGATTGTGACAATGCGGTCATTTATGGGATTATATCCTAATAGGGAGGCAGCTGTCCTTTTAGACAGGTAGAAGCCGACGCCGCTCTGACCACCTCTCTCTTTGCCTGAGTATATGAATGTTCCTCCTGATGGAATCGAAAAGTGTCCCTGGCCCGACCATCTGTGCTCTGAGATGCCCAGGATATCGATGTTTAGCCTTTCCATCTCGTTCTTCACTATGTACTGTTTTCCTTGGTATAAGCTTCTGACGTTCCATGTTCCTATTTTGATTATTTTTCTAAGACCGATGACATGGTTTTCCGTGGTAACACAGTCAGGCTTTTGGCCGTCATCACGATTACCTGTACTGACGCTGCCAACGATCTCTTCCCCAGTTAAATATGATCTGTCTGGCCTGGGGGCCTCACCACCAGATCTTTGTGTAGTATTCAGATTAGCCATTATGGATTTCTTGGCATTGTACATCCAGTAGTTTGCCATTGCTTTCTGGATGGTTCTGGCCGCTTACCATTACAGTCCATGGTGCGCCCTCAGCCCGATACCAGGCCTTTCCAACTCCTGCCCTAGAAGCCGTTGTCAAAATATTATTGATCATCCGCCCGTTCGGCCAGCAGTTGTGTGTACTGTTTAAGGGGGACCTCCCTTTTTCAATTTACTCATGTAGTTTGGCCGGCCAGTCAAAGCCGTTGCCCGGGGGGGTGGCGCTGCCGTACACAAGCAGACTCGAGGAGCCATACATGAGCTGAACTGGAGTGGGGGAACCAAATAGGATCCAGGCCATCCTCAAAAAGAGGAAGTGACTGCCTCTCACCGTGAGGTACTATCCCTTACACACTCCAGCCCTACCCCCTGAAATAAGGGAAATAAATCTGATTTTTAATAACAATATGTATTTCATTTCAAGTGGAAATGTTTGGATTACATAAACATTAAAATCTGTTGAAATATTTGTTACCAGCTCTACCGATTTCAAATAAGCATTGTGTGTGATGATGGAAGTCAAAGCCATCCATGAGAATTACAACAGATCTAAGACTTTCAGTGACAAAAGAGAATAGTGTAAAAAAAAATGAACTACATAAACACATAGGATGAGAAAGACCTACATGAGTAAAAACAATATAAGAGCAGGACTGGGAAGGTCGGAGATAAAGAGCCACATGAAGCTAACTATAAACGAGGAATGGAAGACAACATGGAAGAACAGTAGAAAAGGCAGACATGCGTTCAAACTGCTGAAAGAACCAACAAAGACGTGCCTGGTCAGAGAAGAATTAAAGATACCATCGAACAGAAAACTGTGGTGTCTCCGTCTCGGTGCAGCATACTTTATGATAGAAGAACCTCACTGCCAAGAATGTCAGGAAGAGAATGACATAGACCACTACCTGATTCACTGTAAAAAGTACGAACAACAAAGGCTAGAATTAAAAACTTACTATAGAAGTTACAATATAGGCATGACAGGTGATAAGGTTTTAAGTATAGATGCCCCAGGAGATGCCCAATCAATACTTAAAAGATATATACATAAAACAAAGGAAAACATATAAGATTAGTACGTCAGAAAAGACATTCAACCAAATAGAAATTAAGCAACAAAAACTAACAAATCACTAAAAAAATAAAACCAGAAAAATTATCAAACCCATTAACTACTCACAGGACAAGGAAAGGCAAAGAGATTAAAAAGAATAAAACAAACAAAAAAAACACCAATACAAATTAAAACCAAGTGCAAAGGACAATAGTTATCTATACACAATACAAAAAAAACTGAAGATAAAATGACAAATACTAATATAAATTAAAACCAGCAACTGCAAAAGACAAGTTATTTAAACTTAATACAAAATTAGTACATAAAATGACACTAAATACCCCAATTATAACCAATTTTCAGGTTGATCAGGGTAGACCAAGATGGAACGAGAAGAGGCAATAATAGTCAGCTGTTAAGTGCCCGCTCTCCACCCATCACGTCTTCAAAACAACAACAAGACCTACATTATTTAATTTAAAAAAAAAAAAAAATTGTTAAACTAATCAGGAAAACCAACACAAACTTAGGGAAGGAAATCATACTCTATTAAAGAGATGAAAAGAGGACAAGCAACAGGATTTGATGTCACATAAAAACCATAACAAAAACTACAGAAAGATGTAGATGCACTAAAGTCCATTCTCAGAGCCTAACAGAAGAAGAAACCAGGTACCAACAATGTGAAGATCATGAGACTATAACTTTATATGCTACATTCACTGTTACTCTTCAGCCCCAGAGGAGAATAGGTCTTCCATAAATTCAAGCCAAGCCTTCCTGCACTATGTCATTTGTTTCAGGTATTTCCATGTTGTCTTTATCCCTTTCTCCAGTTCTCTTCTCCATGTGTTTTTCTGTCTCTATTTGCCTTGTTCTGGGTATCCCAGGAAAGGGATTGCTTTGTAATGCTATAGTTGGTTTCAGCAAAACGTCCTAACTAACACCAGTGCTTTTTCCACACATCGTGCTCCAATGGTATTTGTCTGGTTCTGTCCATCAATTCTACACCATATTCCTCACTGCTGATCTTGTCATACCATTTCAATCCTTCAGTTCTGAGCAAGCCCCTATTTATCAAAACCTGTAACTTCTTGATTGTCATGTTTGCTGTTCTCCAAGATGACAAATACAGAAGTGATGAAAAGCACCAATGGAACAAGATTTAAGGAAAAGACACTCGTGTTGGATACAACAAACATTGAGACAACCTGTTGACAGTATTACCAGGCAGGCTTTCTCTGGAATCTCAAGGCAAACAAATGGGGTCAGACCCAAACACACAAAAAGAAGGGAGCAGAAGACAAACTTACAAAGGATAAAAGTGACATGGAAAGAACCTGAATGGACAGTACAGGACAGGAGAGTTTGATGTAAAGCCTTTCTTTAAAAGCTGATGGATAATGAATGAATTATCTGATCATTGTTCACAATTTCACCATTTATGTAATACTGTTTAAAATTTATTGCAAATATGACAGATCACAAATATACTGTTGGTGATAATTGGTTAAAACACACATTTTTTAATGTTAATTATATGCATTCTTAGCAACACCAATGGACTAACTTACTTACTTAGTCGTTCCTCTTCTACCATGAGGTGTAGAGGTTTGGAAGAGAGAGCGCCAGACCATCCTATCGGCTGTCTTCCTCCTGGCCTGGTTCCATTCTAGTCCTCGGTCCTTCAAAGATTGTCTAATGTTGTCCTCCCAGCGGACTCTGGGTCGTCCTGGGGGTCTGGATCCCTGGCTCTTTGTTTCCCATGCTTGTCGTGGTAGCCGATCTTCTCCCATTCTGCAGACATGGCCAAACCATCTTAGTCCAATGGACTAAGTAAACATTAATTTACTTCCAGTCTTTGGCAAAGCTGGTATGTCTTACTTGATTACATGCATTTAACTGCTGTGTTAACATTTTCAATATAATAATTCAGAACATTCATAGGAAATTTAGGCTTGGCAGACAACAAGTCAAAATTTTCCCTCACCTGAACTGCTCTTTACACAGAGACGGGTTTAGTTTATCAAAAAGAAAATGCAGCACTGCCTCTGATCCTGCCTTGTTTGGCAAATTGAACATGCCCCTGAAATATGCATATAATAATATAATAATAAAGAATACAGGTATATGAGTGCATATGCGCATGCATAAATGACACACACACAAACACAAAAGGAACAAAAATCTAATGCGGTATGGCAGCCTGAGAAACCTGTAATTACCTACTTTAAAAAACCAAATCCAAACCTAAATAGCTTAATGAATCAATCAAACTTACTTATTGAACAAAATCTTATAGGTTCCCTCCATGTCAACAACATCCATGCCTAAAAGCTGCAGGTTTGTAAAGAGAATGGTGTTCATCTCATCCTTCTCCTTTGGTTCAGCGGTCATTTCTGAAGACAGTAAGGAAAATTACAAAGTGAGAAATTATTACTTCTTCCTAACTGTTCTTCAATCTATACTATGTCTTGTCCATTGTTTCACTATAATTATTCTTTTAATAACAAAAGCCAAAAATCCACAGTAATTATTCTGTTTGCATTCATTAATTTTACACACCCAGGCTGAGAAATCATAAAATGTAGGCTAGGCATCTGGACACCTTTATAAATAATGCCAGATTTCCTGTGCTTAGTAGTACAAGTACTCATCACTAATCAATCAGTCAGCCGGCAGTCATCTGTCAGATTTGCATCATACTTACTTACTTACTTAGTCGTTCCTCTTCTACCGTGAGGTGTAGAGGTTTGGAAGAGAGAGCGCCAGACTATTCTATCAGCTGTCTTCTTCCTGGCCTGGTTCCATTCTAGTCCTCGGTCCTTCAAAGATTGTCTAATGTTGTCCTCCCAGCGGACTCTGGGTCGTCCTGGAGGTCTGGATCCCTGGCTCTTTGTTTCCCATGCTTGTCGTGGTAGCCGATCTTCTCCCATTCTGCAGACATGGCCAAACCATCTTAGTTGGGACTGTTCTATTTGGGTCTGCAGCGGGTGGGATTTTAGGCCTTGACGTATCGTCTGGTTGCGAACCATGTCTCTTCTTGTTACTTCAACCACCTTCCTCAGATACCTCATTTCTGAGGTTTGGATCTGGCTTTTATGGGTTGTAGTCATTGCCCATGACTCGCATCCATATGTCAAGACTGGGACATACGTGGAGCGGTATACAGCCATCTTCGTTTTCTTACCAACCTCTTTCTTGCTGAGGAATCCTCGATTTATGGCCTGATAAAGTCTCCCAGCCGCTGCTTTTCGAGTGGCCAACTCTTCTTTGATGCCCCCCTTTCGGTCTATAATAGCTCCGAGATATTTAAAGTGGTCGACCTGCTCCAGGACCTGTTCTCCCAACTTAATCTGATGTTTTCTTTCTTCTCGTGATATCACCATGGATTTTGTTTTAGAGCTGCTTATGACCATCCCTCTCTCTTCTCCAGCTCTTCCTTCCAGACTTGCAGGTTGGATTGGAGATGTGTCTCTGATTTAGCAATCAGGACAACATCATCAGCAAATGCTAGCTCTGAAATACAGACCTGTCTCATCTTCCAGTACCCCACTGAATACTTTCTTGTTCTCTCCTTACATGCCTTGATGACATCGTCCATGAGAAGTATGAAAAGATAAGGTGACAGGATATCGCCTTGTCTTACACCAGTGGTGGTCCTGAACTCTTCTGACTTATAGTTTGCTGTCCTCACATAATTTCTGCAAGACTTGTAGAAGCTCTGTATAGCATGTATCAGAGGTGCTGGAATGTTCTTCCTTGCCAAACAGTCCCAAAGTTTGCTCCAGGGGACCCTGTCAAACGCCTTTTCCAGATCTATGAAACAAAGATGGATCTCACTCTTGTACTCAAGGACCTTTTCACTCAGCTGCCTGAGTGTGAAGATTAGGTCTTGAGTACTTCGGTTTGCTCGGAATCCACACTGGGCTTCATCCAATTGTGGCTCAGCTAGGCATCGGAGTCTCTGCTCTAGGATTCTAGAGTAGATTTTACCAGGGACACTGAGAAGGGATATGCCTCTGTGGTTTCCATTTTGTCGATTGTCACCCTTTTTGAAAATCGGTGTTTTGATGGCAATCTCCCAATCCTTTGGTATGGCCTTGTTGCACCATGCTGCTTGTAGGACCCTTAGGAGTAATAGGTCGCCTGATGCTCCCATGTACTTAACCATTTCTGGTGTTATACCATCATGCCCTGCTGCTTTGCCCATCTTGATTTTCTCCAGTGCTGCCTTCAGTTCTTCCATCTTTATGTCATCTTCATCACCATTTGTATCCTCTTCTGTGCTAGTGGTTATCATTTCTGATGCTCTACCTTGCTCACCAGTTCCAAAGGTTGTTATTGCCGGGAGTTGTAGTGAGGATAAGCTCTCACTGCAGATAAAATACTTCTATGGCACGCGCCTCAAACAGCCTCTGACAACCAAGTCCAGCTCCCGGCCTTCAGGTGTGGCTCAATTTGAGCCCGGCGGAACTGTTTCCACTGACGGGAGAAGGGGCAAAGGCGAGAGACTGGCGCCTTAAAACCAGCAGCTTCGGGCAGATAGGGCTCGTGATCCTTGGTTGGTAGCTTATCTAAGAGAAGGAACTCTGAATTCAAACCACCGCTGCCTTGCGGGAATATCCATTTATGGAATTGGCTTCGGGAGTAAACCCTGAGGATAAATCCGGAGTCGGAGTCCCTAAGGCAGTCTAATGTCGATTCAACATTATTCTGGCAACTCCTGCGACATGGCTGATACCAAACTGTATCGGCTACTGCCGTTCCTTTGGATCTACCGGCTGTGTGGAGAGGGGGAACATGCTGCATGGGCAACAGCTTGATCTCCATATAACTGTGCCCAAGCTCGCGCCCTGGAGAGGACACTCCAGCTTCACCCTATAGGTGTCGGCAAAACACGGGAAGTAGCAGTTACCGGTTATAAGCATTTTGCCCAACTGGCGTAGGGCATGGCGCCAGGGGCTACTTCCGACAGTGGGAGAGGTTCTAGGATCTCACTGGACAGCTACCGCCCGCTTCAAGCTGGGCAGCCCCCAGTCAATAAGGTGTTGTCCCGCCACTGTCTGCTTTCCCCATTGGGTGCATGGGGATTAGGGTCAAACCCGAACTGTGGACAGAAAATTTTGCACCAAGCAATTATCGAAAAAATAGAAATAAGCAAACTCTCAGATTGGGATGCTGGAACGTCCGGACTATGTTGACTGGACTATCTGAAAACCTACAGGATGTAAATGATGTAAGGAAGACAGCCATAATTAATGATGAGCTTAAACGACTTCAGGTGGATATAGCTGCACTTCAGGAAACGCGCCTGGCCGGCTCTGGAACGGTGAGCGAGAAGGACTACACATTTTATTGGCAAGGGAAAGATCTTAATAAAGCTAGAGAACACGGAGTAGGTTTTGCGGTCAAAAAATCGCTAACTAAAATGGTTGAACCAGGCGAGAATGGATCAGAACGCCTGTTAACGCTCCGCCTGCAGGCTAGCACAGGTCCCATCACCCTTGTCAGTGTGTATGCTCCTACTCTGTACTCTGCCTCAGAAGCTAAAGATGAGTTCTACGAGAATCTAACAGCAATTATCAAAAGCAAACCTAGGCAAGAACAACTTGTTCTCCTTGGTGACTTTAACGCTAGAGTGGGTGCCGATAATGTTTCATGGCCTTAATGTCTGGGCAGGTTTGGTATTGGCAAGATGAATGAAAATGGACAACGGCTCTTAGAGTTGTGCGTCCACCATGACCTCTGCGTGACCAACACCTACTTTCAGACAAAACCCCAGCATAAGGTGTCATGGAGACACCCACGATCCAAGCACTGGCACCAACTTGACCTGATTCTCATCAGAAGGCCACTCCTCAGGTCTGTGCTCTCCACGCGCTCGTACCATAGTGCAGACTGTGATACAGATCACTCCTTGGTTTGCTGCAAAATCAGAGCACAACCAAGAAAACTCTATCGTGTCAGACATGAAGGGAAACCACGCATTGATACCAGCAAGATGTCAGACCCTTTCATGATCGCTCAATTCACTGCGGCCTTCGAGAAAGTGCTCAGTAGCCCTCAGCATGGTGATACTATTACAGAGAACTGGGAGCATCTACGGAACACCATTCAAAGTACTGCACTTGCCACCTTTGGTAAGAAAACAGCAACGTCAAATGACTGGTTTGATGCTTCATCAGATGTGATGGCACCTGTCATTGAAGCTAAGCGCAGTGCTATGAATGAATACAAACGTTCACCGAGTGCCAGAACCCTACAGATCCTGAGGGCTACGAGAAGCAAAGTTCAACAAACTGCTCGACGCTGTGCAAATGATTACTGGCTCCAGCTCAGTGAGAGCATCCAGATCGCAGCGCAAACAGGCAACATTAGACAAATGTATGACGGTATAAAGAAAGCACTTGGCCCCCATAAAAGTAAGACGGCACTGCTAAAAACCATCAGCGGAGAGAAGCTAACCGATAAGGGTAAGCAGATGGAGAGGTGGGTCGAGCACTACTCTGAGCTTTATGCTAGAGAAAATACTGTCACGCCTGCAGCCCTTGATGGTGTCAACAGTCTGCCAACTATGGAGGAGCTGGATGCCGAACCAACATTAGAGGAACTCAGCAAGGCCATTGATAGCTTGGCCTCTGGCAAAGCACCAGGCAGTGATGGGATTCCTCCTGATTTAATCAAATGCTGTAAGAGTACGCTATTACATCCCCTGCATAGGATGCTGTGCCAGTGCTGGGAAGAGACAACTATTCCTCAAGACATGCGAGATGCCAAGATTGTAACACTGTATAAAAATAAAGGAGACAGAAGTGATTGCAATAACTACAGAGGCATCTCTCTTCTTAGTATTGTTGGTAAGGTTTTTGCCAAAGTCATCTTAATGCGACTACACAAGTTAGCTGAGCGCATATATCCAGAGTCACAGTGTGGATTCCGAGCTGGCAGATCAACAACAGACATGATCTTCTCTCTCCGCCAGCTTCAGGAAAAATCAAGAGAGCAGAAAAGACCATTATATATCGCCTTTATAGACCTCACAAAAGCATTCGACCTGGTTAGTAGGGATGGACTCTTTAAAATCCTCCTGAAAATAGGCTGCCCTTCTAAAATGCTGGAAATGATAAAGTCATTCCATGACGGCATGAAGGGAACAGTCCAATATGCTGGAAGCACGTCACAGCCCTTTGATATACGAAGTGGCGTTAAACAAGGCTGTGTTCTGGCTCCGACCCTCTTCGGAATCTTCTTTGCCTTACTCTTGAAACATGCGTTCAGAGATGCAACTGAAGGAATATGCCTTCACACTAGGTCAGATGGCCGTCTGTTTAATCTTTCAAGGCTGAAGGCAAAAACAAAAATCAGAAGGGTCACTATAAGAGACTTGTTGTTCGCTGATGATGCTGCAGTCGTCACTCAAAGCCAACAGGAGCTTCAGAGCTTGATGAATCGCTTCACTAAAGCATGCAAGGACTTTGGCCTCACAATAAGTCTAAAGAAAACGAATGTGCTGAGTCAGGATGTGGGTGCTGCACCAGTTATCACTATCGATAACTATGAATTGGCAGTGGTGCACCACTTCACATACCTAGGGTCTACCATCAATGACAAACTCTCACTGGATACAGAAATCGACAGCCGCATTGGCAAAGCTGCAGCTACCTTTGCCCGCCTCACATCGCGTGTTTGGGGAAACTCTAAACTCACAATGAAGACCAAAGCTGCGGTATATAATGCCTGCGTCACCAGCACACTCCTATATGGCAGCGAGACCTGGACGACCTATGCTAAGCAAGAAAGAAGGCTCAATACCTTCCATTTGCGGTGTCTACGCCGCATCCTCGGCATCTCGTGGAAAGATAAAGTGACAAATGTCGAGGTGTTGTCACGTGCTGGCCTTCAAAGTATGTATACGCTTCTTAGACAGCGCAGACTTCGCTGGCTTGGCCATGTTCGCCGCATGGAAGATGGTCGCATCCCAAAAGATATCTTCTACGGACAATTAGCAGATGGCAAGAGAACAGTTGGGCGACCACAGCTGAGGTTCAAAGATGTGTGCAAGAGAGATATGAGGGCACTGGACATGGATCCAGCAACATGGGAGGATGAAGCTGCCGATCGCACTAAGTGGCGATGCTATTTACGGCGCCACCTCAAATTGGGCGAAGAGAGGCTCACACAAGAAGCAGAGGTGAGGAGAAAACGTCGAAAGGAGCACCAGGAAAATAAGCAGCTGAGGGCTGTCACCTCAGGGGCGCATTCCCATAGTCAGTTATGACTGAAGGGGCTATTATTATTACCTTGCTCACCATCAAGGAGTTCTGAGAAATATTCTTTCCATCTTTCCATTACTTCCTTCGGGGCAGTAAGCAATTTGCCTTGCTTGTCCTTTATAAATTTAAGAGGTCATTGTTTTTCCTTCCTCATGTTCTTTAGGGTCTTATAGAACAATTTCTGGTTTTCTTGCGCATCCTTTTCTAGCTTTTCTCCAAATTCTTCCCAGGACTTCTGTTTTGCTGCTAGCACCTTGTTCTTTGCTTCTGTTCTGAGTATCACATATTCTCTATATTTCTCTATTTGTCCTGCTGTGTTTTTAGCTCCTAAGTATTGTTTCCATGCCATTTTCTTCTCTCTTATTTTCTCTTTGACTTCCTCTGTCCACCAAGGTGTCCTCTTTCTCTTGTTCCCAAGTCGGACTTCACCACATGCTTCTGCAGCAGCTGTCTTTATGATGTCCTTGAATTTAAGCCACAGGGTTTCCAAGTCATCAGGTTGTTCTTCTGTGTTTCTCACCGCTGTAGCAATAAGCCCCTGATATCTGGTCTTAATTTCTGGAACTTTCAGCTTGTAGGCCTTAATGCTCATTTCTTCCGTTCGTTTACTTGGTTTCTTGCGTGGTGCTGGGCAGTTCCTAGGCTGAGCAACTCTTTCAGTTGTTCTTTTAATTGTAAGCAGGTAGTGATCACTTCCAATCTCTGGCCCCCTCCAGACTCTAGCATCCCGGACATATTTGAATGAGCTCCTCCTAACAATGGCATAGTCGATCACTGACTTCTCATTCTTTGTTGGTTCACACCTAGTGTATGCATGTATGCGCTTATGGGGGAACTTTGTGTTGGTAATGATCAGATTCTGCTCACTGCAGAATCTGAGGAGTCGCTTTCCATTGTCATTGAGAGTATCTTCTCCATATCTTCCGATAACTCCACCCCATCTAGCATGGTCATTTCCAACTCTGGCATTGAAATCTCCGAGCATGATAATTTCATCTAGGCAGTCATCCACTGTCCTTTGAAGCAGCTCGAAGAATTCTTCCTTGACCTCTGCTCTCTCATCCTCATTTGGCCCATACACTATGACCAGGTTGACTATGGTTTCTCCTTCTTTTAGTTTTACAACCATAATGCGCTCCGAGACAAAGTTCCATCCTTTGATACTATCTTTTTGGTTTTTGGCCACAATGCAACCCACGCCCCCTTTAGCTCTTTCAGATGTGGGTACACCACTGTATAGCAGAGTGTTGCCATCGAGATCCATGACTCCTTGTCCCTTTTTCTTTGTTTCGGTAATAGCCAGGATTTCTAGTTTTGCTTTCCTCATCTCTTCCATCAGCTCCTCTTCTTTCCCATTTATACTTCTTGTGTTCCATGTACCATAAGTCATAGTCCGTAGTCCGTTCCAGTTCGTCGCCTTTAGAATCAGTCCGGTTTTCTCTCTTATATTGCTTGTAATCATAGTTTAAGACAAACAGGTGATTGGCCTGTTGTGCCTTTGCATGGTGGAGGGGCTGCCTCCTTACGGCCTCCATGCAGGCCGCCCTCCTCCTTTTTCATCCGGGCTTGGGACCGGCATAGGCGGAGTTGATTTGCATCATAAAAAACTCAAATGTTCTCTTTCTACTATACATCACTAATGAACTTTTTTTTAATGTTGATCAATGGCATAAAGTTTCTATTTTGGGGCATCTCTGGGGTAGTAGCTCCCTGTCTCAAAAATGCCTCCATGGCCCCAGGCCCAAACCCCACTCCCACTCCAAAGCACTGGAGACCTGTGTGGAACTCTGCAGCTCTTCTCCAGAAAAATTAAATTAGTTTGTTCAATAGAAATTTAAAATCTGTCCTCTTCTATGACTCACTTCTGACACCAAGAATATTAAGTCCAAGTTCCAGACAAACAGATGTCTTCACCATCAGCAAATTAGCAGAAGTAATAACAAGTTCAGACCTGTGAAAAAGAACCAGATAGTAACCAATAAACTTCGAGATTAATGAAAGAGAGTTGAGATGAAGAGGGTGTGTCTTTTGGAAACAAAAAACTAGTATAGTATGACATGCCATTGACTAGAACCTACAAGTGAAGAGAAGAGTGGGAAGATCAAAGAGAACATGAAGAAGGTTGGAACAGTCAGTCAAGGCAACAGCAATCTCACTGGCACAGCTGAAGAAAACAGACCTAACCAAAAATCACTTGAAAGCAACAACTGCAGTCATATTCCACATGAAACAGAAAGGAGTGAATAATGCCAAAGAAAAAAGAAATAGACCACACAACACAGAGGTAGCAGTGAAAGTCAGACCCATAGAAATATACAGTCGAACCTCTGAGAATTAACTCCATAACGAAATAGAAACTTGGAAATTAGAGGCCAACGACAAGGTAGGATGGTGAGGTTTTTATTACGCACTCCCAGGGATTATGACATTGGTGACATTATTAAAATGCTGTTTACTAACTTTTACCTCTTAATCAAACATCCACCATACATCAAGATCTGATGGGTTATTGCATTTTGCATCAACACGCCATTATCATACGATAGAGAATGAAGATCACATAAAAGGACTAAAATATAAAAACAGCACTGGTAATGCAAAATTCCCACACTATATGATTTCTGAATCACTTATTGCTAAGCAATATTATATTTTTTATAGACATGCAGTTCATCAATAACTATAAAACAGGTGTTCAGAACAGAGAGAGCTAGGGAAGTGCACAACAGTCAAACAGTATTTAACAAGAACAAACATTTAATATATAAGCTAGTCAAATATAAATAACAATGTAAAGGTCTAATAAATATCTAGCAATAAATAACAGAATTTCAGAAAAGAAGACACAGGCTCCCATGTTGGCTTTCCATATATCCACCTTGTGGCTTTGACTAGGCCTACTTACAAAATAACCTCTAACGTTGCTTTTAACCCTAATCCAGTCTCTGTCTCAAGATTCTTTAGATTAAAAAAATAGCCTCTAACACTAAATTTAACCCTCACCAAGCCCTGTTTCGCTTTTTTTCAAAAATATTACCGACCAACAAACATTGAGACTGAATTGAGAACCAGTGGGCAAGATGTTTATTAATATAGTTATCAACCCTACATATTATTGTCAAATTATATTACCCTCATGCTTCAAACTTCTCCTCTCTCCCCACCCCCCCCCCTCCCCCCCCCCCCCCCCCCCCCACCCCCACCCCCCACCCCCCCCCCCCAATATGAAAAACCTACCATTACAGGCTACAGAGAAAAAACATACAGAGAAATTTTCATTTACCCTAGACACAATAATTGGCTACAAGGGATAACACCATTAGCAAACAATGGCAATGGAAAAACTATCTAACACTACTGTATAGGCTTCAGGTAATACAGGCTATATCCTAATTATAATCCATCCGAGATTGGACAGGATATTTTTTTTTTCTTTATTAGGCTAATTAATAAAAATAAACACTGAATCAAATGAGATTTGCAATTCACTGTGCTTTTAAAAAATTGAAAAAGAATGCAAAGTCGTTGGGGAAGTCAGTAGATTAGAGGACACCATTCTGGTCTATGTTGTCAAGTGGTTATATTTACTTATGTACATAATTGCGGTGTTATTCGTTACGTACAAGAATGATATATATAAAAATGAAGGAATGGAGTTGCGACATTTTGATAGCATTTTTGGGGGGTGGGGGGGCCATTAAATCTGTCTACATTTTATTTTCTAGATGGCATTATTTTTTTGGGGGGGGGGGAGTACGGTTGAGGTGGTTCGCGGCACTGAGGTGGAGGGGGGTTGGTGGTAGTCTGTGTCTACATTGTCGTTGGAAAAAAACATTTTTAGATTTTTAGAGTTAAGGGTGTAGGCTATGTTTAATGGTTAGCCTATGGGTCAATAAATTAGGTCATGTGTCTCAGTGAGATGTGATTTTGCACGTCACAGAAATTGCTGTGAGCATTATTTATTATGAAATTAAGCATGAGAGGCATTAGATATCCTGAATTAATGTCCTACGCTTACGTTTAAATCAAACATTATAAATAAATTATAGGCCCTAAGCTATCTTTTAATAACGTGTTCAGACAGGTAGCCTAACCTTAGATCAATTAGGCCTACATTACGAATTGTTGTAACGCTCTTTCCACTCTGTTCCCACCCAATTTTCCCTCTTTAAAAAAAAAAACATTTAGCGCGGTTTCTAGCCTATCTAGTAGTTAAAACCAGACTACTAGCAGTACTTGTGACACTACAAACTCAACTTGAAACATGCTATTTACCAAACATTAACATCAACACGATTTATACCATAACTTCATCGATTTCACAAAAGCCTTCGATCGAGTCTGGCATGAAGGCTTATGGCAAGTAATGAGAAAATTCAATTTTGATACCAACATCATAGATATCATTGAAGCACTATACAAGGACGCAAGCAGTGCTGTTTTTGCAAGCAACGACATTGGAGAATTTTTCAAAACAACTGTAGGAGTTCGGCAGGGATGTATCCTGTCCCCAGTGCTCTTTAATATTTATCTAGAACATATTATGCAGGAGGCTCTCTACGATTATAAATCAACCATATCGATTGGAGGCCTACCTCTGTGCAACCTACGTTTTGCTGATGATATTGATCTGATAGCTGGATCAGAATCAGAACTTCAAGACCTTACCTCTAGACTGGAGAAAGTAACAAGAACGTATGGGATGGAAATTAATATAGAAAAAAGCAAGATATTGGTGAATAGCCATAAGAAACATGTACCGACCAACATTACGTTAAATGGGCAAACGTTAGAAGAAGTTAACACCTTTAAATATCTCGGGTCCACTATATGCAGTGATGGAAGATCAATTAAAGAAATCAAGACAAGACTTGAGATGGCCTCAGCTGCCATGACAAGGTTGAATGTGATCTGGAAAAGTAACATCAGTTTTCCTGTGAAGATCAAATTATACAAATCACTTGTATTATCTATTCTCTTGTATGGGTGTGAGAGCTGGACACTCACTGCAGATACGGAGCGAAGGATTCAGGCTTTCGAGCATAAATGTTATAGAAGAATTTTGCGCATTTGCTATAAAGAGCACAAAACAAATGTCTATGTTAGAGAGAAGATAAACACCTATGCAGGCCACCAAGAACCACTTTTGTCAACAGTGAAACGTCGAAAGCTTGCCTGGTTTGGGCATGTAACTCGTCATGACTCCCTTTCGAAAACGATCCTTCAGGGAACAGTCGAAGGTAAACGGAGAAGAGGAAGGCAGAGAAAATCCTGGGCTGATAACATCAAAGAATGGGCAGGACACGGTTTTTCCACACTTGTACGCATTGCTGAGGATAGAGAGCAGTGGAGGACCCTGTCTGCTGATGCTTCCACCATGGCACCCCTACGACCCATGACCGGTTACGGGCTGAGATGATGGATGATAACAAAGTTAAAAGAAAAAAAAAGTTCACATACTGCAATTCGCCATTTTTAAAACACATGATCAAACTGCTTAGTACTTACTAGAGTCGCTAAACAATCTTTTTAACGTCTAACCGATGCTGTTGCGAGTGTTTTTAAGAATCTGCTATGTATCACAGTTTAGATGGTTTCTACACTACTTGACTACAGAAGGAAGCCATATTTAGTGTTGAAAGCGACCGCCAAACTTAGAGCCCGGATGACAACAGATTTCCGACAGATAAAATACATCACCGTAAAAAAACCGAGGTGTTATTTAACAGGCAGATACAACGAGTGAAGGTGCCAGGCTATTTTGCGCCCTAGGCTAGGCTAAATTACTGGCAGCGGGCACCCCCCCCGTCAACTTCAATTTTCAAAAACAGATGTCTTGTAGAACAAAAAAAAAAAAAAGAAACCAACAGGACAAAACTTGAAACTGCTAAATTTATTTTAAATTGCAAGAATAAGTAATACAACAATCTTTTATTATCTTTCTCAAATACACAAGAAAATGTTTTAGTACACAAATCATTTTGAATTATCTTGTGAATTATGATATTAACATTTAAGTCTCTTAAAAATTTCAATTTCAAGCACATCAAAATCTCCCTTTGCGTGCCTTTTCCTTTGCAATTTTTGTCACCTATTCCTTCAGGTCAAGTGTTCATGCTTGGGCATGTTCAGTTGATATAGTTGCCAAGCTGACTAGTCTCTTTTGCAACATTGTTTAGCGAATGTAAGTTTTTATAAGTTTGAGCTTTGAGAAAATGCGTTCACAACTTGCCTGACACTGGACGTGTGAGAACGGTCCAGATCCATTAGGCACATTATCCAGGAAGTTTTATTGTAAGTATGAAGAAAAGTATTAGACTTTGGAAGTCTTCGAGCTATTGCTATACGTTCATAGCACAGATCTTCAGCATCAATATCTTTGTTTCCATTGTGCATCAATGATTCTTTCAAATTCTTGCAGGCTTATACTTAGGCACATCTTCAGTAGATTTTTGTTGATACTGTATATATCATACAGGGAAGCATATAGGATATTATATTGTTGTAGCTATTAGAATATCTATTCATCAGATTATATGGCCATATCTAAGATAGCATGGTAGAAATCTACTTTTAATTTATGTTTTGGTTCTTGCGGGGGCCTCGTTTTGGGCTTTATGTTAAATGCCGTTTCTTTCACCCTTTTCTGTCTCGAAGTTTGGTAGTATCTCTAGCACCTTTGCAATCTCTGTAGCATTTATTAAAACTTGTTGAAACCCCTCATCACACGGTAATTCTTGGTCACCTGCAACTGGCTTGTAGCTGAATTAAAATCAGCTTCCTTGTTTTGTAGTATCTTGCTTGAAAGATTGACTTCAAAAAGGATTGTGTACCATGTAACAAGGGATACTTCAAACTTGAACATACTAATTGCATCAGCAAGGGCATTAGCTTCAATTCGGGAAATATGTCCAGATGAACATTTTAGGCTTGTGTCATCAAAGATCTCTATTAAAACATCAGATATATATTAGCAAGATAATATCTCAGTGGTTTCAAAGCACCCATCCTACTCTCCCATCTTGTTTCACTCAATGGCCTAACGGTTCTGCCTAAGTCTGATACATGACGTTAGAATTTGCCAACGCCCAGTCAATGAAGACAAATAAAAGAACTGTTGAACCAAACTGAGGAAACTAGTTGCTTCCAGACAACACTTGACGGCGTCCTTGACTACCAAGTTTAAAGAGTTTGCATTGCGAGGCATAAAAAATGGCACGTGGGTTTATGTCCAGGACTCTCTTTTGTACTGATCTTTGAGGGGCACAGTTTTATATAGATTCGTTATTTTAACTCATGTAAAAAATGCAATTGACAATTTATAGGCCCCCTATATATATATTTGTTTAAGATAAATACTACAACATTGCTATGGAATATAAATAACTACAATGTCTTATGAAAAACGTCTATATGCTGTTTTGTTATTCATCCTTTTTTATATGTTCTCTTATTTTTCTTTTTGAAATTTAGTGATATTTTGTGTATAAAACTGTGCCCCTCAAAGGTCAGTACTGCGCCCCTCTGCGGCTGCCTGGTTGGCCTAATGATAGTGTCGGCTCTGGATACACCTACAGTATATATATATATATATATATATATATATATATATATATATATATATATATATATAAACTTTGTCGATTTTGAAAAGGCTTTTGACAGCATACAGATTATGGAAAATACTGAGGGTTTATGGAATCCCTAGTTGTACTGTTTCTATAATTAAAAGCCTCTATGCTACTTTTACATTCAGTGTTTGGGTAGAGCGAACTCCGCCTAGGCCGGTCCCAAGCCGGCTGAAAAAGGAGGAGGGCGGCCTGCATGGAGGCCGTAAGGAGGCAGCCCCTCAACCATGCAAAGGCATGACAGGCCGATCACCTGTTTGCTTTAAACTTTTGATTACGAGAACTACAACAGAGAAAACCGGACTGATTCTAAAGACGACGAACTGGAACGAACTACGACTTATGGAACTTGGAACACAAGAAGTATAAATGGGAAAGAAGAGGAGCTGGTGGAAGAGATGAGGAAAGCAAAACTAGAAATCCTGGCTATAACGGAAACAAAGAAAAAAAGACAAGGAGTCATGGATCTCGATGGTAACACGCTGCTCTACAGTGGTGTACCCACATCTGAAAGAGCTAAAGGGGGCGTGGGTTGCATTGTGGCCTAAAACCAAAAAGATAGTATCAAGGGATGGAACTTTGTCTCGGAGCGCATTCATCATCATAACCCTCCACTCCCAAAGGAGCATAGGCCTTCAACAAACACTTGCCAAGTCCTCCTGTCAAGTGCCATCATCTCAAGTTCTTTCCACGTTCTCCTCATCATTTTCAACTCTGTTTCCAGCTCTCTTCTCCGTGTGCTTCTTGGTCTACCTCTGCCTCTCTTGCCCTGGGGGTTTCAGAACAAGGACTGCCTTGTAATGCTATCAACAGGTTTCCTCAGTGTGTGTCCTATCCATCGCCATCGTCTTCTTCTCATCCCTTGTTCCACTGGCACTTGTCTAGTTCTTGTCATCAGTTCCACGTTGGTAACCTTGTCATACCATTTTAATCCCTCTATTCTACGCAAGCACCCATTTGTGAAAGTCTGTAGCTTTTTGGTAGTTGTCTTTGTTGTTCTCCATGTCTCAGAGCCATACAATAGGACAGACTTCACATTTGAGTTGAAGATTCTTATTTTCGTGTTGGATCCGATTTCCCTTGATCTCCATATATTTCCCAATGCAATGAAGGCTCCTCTTGCCTTTTGTATTCTTATTTTGATATCGCTGTCTGTCCCTCCAACTTTGTCTATATTACTGCCAAGATATGTGTACGATTCTACATCTTGTATTGGTGTTTCTTCAAGTTCAACCCTGTTAACATTACCTGCATTTATTCTCATTATTTTTGTCTTTTCCCTGTGTATTTTCAGACCCAATTGCTGTTTTCAATTTGTCCTGCATCTGATTACGGTTATGGGACAGAAGAGCCAAGTCATCAGCAAAATCCAGATCATCCAACTGCTTAGTCAAAGTCCACTGGATTCCATTTCTGTTGTGTGTTGTCGATGGTCTCATAACCCAGTCTATTGCTAGTAAGAAAAGAAATGGAGACAGGAGGCATCCCTGTCGCACTCCTGTTCTTATCCCAAACGGTTCTGTAAGCTGTCCTTCGTGAAGAACTCTGCATGTCATGTCTTCATATGTTTTCTTTATTAAATTAATCATCTTCAGGGGAACTCCATAATGCCTCATCAATTTCCAAAGTGATTCTCTGTCTACACTGTCAAATGCCTTTTCATAGTCCACATATCCGATGTATAGTGGTGAATTCCATTCCAGACTTTGTTCAACTATTATTCTCAAAGTGGCTATCTGGTCTGTACATGATCTGTTTTGTCGAAAACCTGCTTTTTTCATCTTTCAGTTTCTTGTCTATGGACTCTTTTAATCTCTCAAGGATAATCCTGTTTAATACTTTTCCTGTCACTGATAGTAACATTATTCCTTTATAATTTGTGCACTCTTGTAAATTTCCCTTCTTAGGCAACTTAACCAGATATCCTTCCTTCCATTCTGCTGGTATCTCTTCCTTTTCCCAGACTTTACCAAGTAATTTATATAACATCTCTGTAGCTGTGTCGATATCTGCTTTTATGGCCTCTGCTGGAATGCTATCAGGTCCAGCCGCTTTTCCATCTCTTAGAAGCTTTATGGCTTTCTTTATTTGGAAAGCGACTCCTTAGATTCAGCAGTGAGCAGAATCTGATCATTACCAACACAAAGTTCCCCCATAAGCGCATACATGCATACACTGGGTGTGAACCAACAACGAATGAGAAGTCAGTGATCGACTATGCCATTGTTAGGAGGAGCTCATTCAAATATGTCCGGGATGCTAGAGTCTGGAGGGGGCCAGAGATTGGAAGTGATCACTACCTGCTTACAATCAAAAGAACAACTGAAAGAGTTGCTCAGCCTAGGAACTGCCCAACATCACGCAAGAAACTAAGTAAACGAACGGGAGAAATGAGCATTAAGACCTACAAGCTGAGAGAGCCAGAAATTAAGACCAGATATCAGGGGCTTATTGCTGCAGCGGTGAGCAATACAGAAGAACAACCTGATGACTTGGAAACCCTCTGGCTTAAAGACAGCTGCTGCAGACGCATGTGGTGAAGTCCGACTTGGGAACAAGAGAAAGAGGACACCTTGGTGGACAAAGGAAGTCAAAGAGAAAATAAGAGAGAAGAAAATGGCATGGAAACAATACTTAGGACCTAAACACACAACAGGACAAATAGAGAAATATAGAGAATATGTGACACTCAGAACAGAAGCAAAGAACAAGATGCTAGCAGCAAAACAGAAGTCCTGGGAAGAATTTGGAGAAAAGCTAGAAAAAGATGCGCGAGAAAACCAGAAATTGTTCTATAAGACCCTAAAGAACACGAGGAAGGAAAAACAATGCCCTCTCAAATTTATAAAGGACAAGCAAGGCAAACTGCTTACTGCCCCGAAGGAAGTAATGGAAAGATGGAAAGAATATTTCTCAGAACTCCTGGATGGTGAGCATGGTGAAGCATCAGAAATGATAACCAGTAATACAGAAGAGAAAACCAATGACGGTGAAGATGACACAAAGATAGAAGCACTGGAGAAAATCAAGATGGGCAAAGCAGCAGGGCATGATGGTATAACACCAGAAATGGTTAAGTACATGGGAGCATCAGGCGACCTATTATTCTTAAGGATCATACAGGCAACGTGGTGATACAAGACCATACCAAAGGATTGGGAGATTGGCATCATAACACCAATTTTCAAAAAGGGTGACAATCGACAATGTGGAAACCATAGAGGCATATCCCTTCTCAGTGTCCCTGGTAAAATCTACTCTAGAATCCTAGAGCAGAGACTCCGACGCCTAGCTGAGCCACGATTGGATGAGGTCCAGTGCGGATTCCGAGCTAACCGAAGTACTCAAGACCTATGAGGACAGCAAACCATAAGTCAGAAGAGTTCAGGACCACCACTGGTGTAAGACAAGGTGATATCCTGTCACCCTTTCTTTTCATACTCCTCATGGACGATGTCATCAAGGCATGTAAGGAGAGAACAAGAAAGTATTCAGTGGGATACTGGAAGATGAGACAGGTCTGTATTTCAGAGCTGGCATTTGCTGATGATGTTGCCCTGATTGCTAAATCAGAAGCACATCTCCAATCCAACCTGCAAGTCTGGAAGGAAGAGCTGGAGAAGAGAGGGATGGTCATAAGCAGCTCTAAAACAAAATCCATGGTGATATCACGAGAAGAAAGAAGACATCAGATTAAACTGGGAGAACAGGTCCTGGAGCAGATCGACCACTTTAAATACCTCGGAGCTATTATAGATCGAAAGGGAGGCATCACAGAAGAGTTGGCCACTCGAAAAGCAGCAGTTGGGAGACTTTTCATGCCATAAATCGAGGATTCCTCAGCAAGAGAGAGGTTGGTAAGAAAACGAAGATGGCTGTATACCGCTCCACCTATGTCCCAGTCTTGACATATGGATGCGAGTCACGGGCAATTACAACCCACAAAAGCCAGATCCAAACCTCAGAAATGAGGTATCTGAGGAAGGTGGTTGAAGTAAAAAGAAGAGACATGGTCTGCAACCAGACGATACGTCAACGCATAAAATCCCACCCCCTGCAGACCCAAGTAGAACAGTCCCAACTAAGATGGTTTGGCCATGTCTGCAGAATGGGAGAAGATCGGCTACCACGACAAGCATGGGAAACAAACAGCCAGGGATCCAGACCCCCAGGACGACCCAGAGTCCGCTGGGAGGACAACATTATACAATCTTTGAAGGACCGAGGACTAGAATGGAACCAGGCCAGGAGGAAGACAGCCGATAGGATAGTCTGGCGCTCTATCTTCCAAACCTCTACACCTCACGGTAGAAGGGTGTCACGAAAGGTTTGAGATGTTATAAGAAAGTAAGATATCCTGGACAAACAGATGTATCAGATGATACCAGGATAGTGCCAGGTAAGAGACAGGTCTTACAAGAAATACCCCCTTTTCTGAAAAGAAATAGGGTGTATTGACATCAAAGGTTAGAATCCAGCTGTATAAACCTCCAGGTGTTGAAAGGATATGTCCTGAAAGTCTATTTGCCCGTTTCGTAGATTCTCCTTTGGTAATATGTGTTATTTATGTTGACAAGTTGATCTAGGGGTATATAGTTAATCTCTCAATCTAAAATATGTATCCAACAAAACTTGAAATTTAATGTTAATATCTCAACAAGTCTGCTAGTACATATTTACAATTTATTTACCTAACCCTGTTCTCTTTTGGTTAGGTAACTTTAAGAAAACTCAAAGCTATTTACAGTTTTAAATAAATAAGCATAGAAACCAAAATTTATAAACATAATCTTGTAGTGAAGTTTCCACTGTCTTCCACACTGATGAATAATTATAAATTTACTACAATGTCAATCAATTTGACGGCGACGTTAGGATGGATTCATAATGTCTTAAAATGCATCATAAGCTGAACTGTTATATAGATATTTTTATGTTTATTTTATGGTTATATATATATATATATATATTATATATATATATATATATATATATATATATATATATATATATATATATATATATATATATATATATATATATGAGCCGCGCTGGTGTAATGGCTTCGGCGTTGTACTGGCGACCAGGTGTTCATGGTTCAAACCCGGGCGTCGGCGTTTGAAGAAATGTTTACGGCCGGAAATTTGACTGAATAGCCTGAACGGCTCCTGTGATAAACCCTCTGTGGATGGGAAGGAGCGAAGCTCCTGACCGGGTTGGAAGGAAAGTCCTCAGGTTCCCCAGCCTCGCAATGACATGTCATTGGGCCGAAGGGCTGAAAGCCTAAGTGCCGCTGGTTAAAAAAAAAAAAAAAAAAAAAAAAAATATATATAAAAAATATATATAAAAGGCGACTTAACTGGATATCCAGAAAAAATCCACACTCGTCTGCAGTGGTCGAACGACTCGGTGACTTGTCAGGCAGAAAGACAGTGTTGGCTAGCTACAAGATCATTCTGAGCATTTGCACTTCAAAGTCCATAACGAGGTGAAAATTCAGATAAGTCGAGTCCTTTGCAGTATACAACGTTTTACAGGATCAAACGATTGTAGGACAAAACCCTCAGGCAAACACACACAGGCTATTAATGGCTTCCATGGTCTGCGTAACAGATGCGGTTGGCAAAGGCAAATATGATCAATGGTTACCGCTTCTTTTAAAGATAGCCTGGTTTGAATTTTTGGATAATGGCGTCAAATAGCCAAATGGCAAGGCCTTTTATTCTTACACTTCCGCCGTCAGAGGTGGCAGAGTCAGGAAAGGCGTAATAATTTCCCAAAATGAAACAACTTTTTGCTCTCTGTTCAATGTTTAAAATCTAGTTTTTCAATTATCTTCCTTATTTATGGGACGATTTTGGTCATTTAAAGATGGAATTATACTGTGGATTATTTTGTATCGCTCTATTTATAAATTAATTAGTTTGCCCAATGCATTTAAATGTATGCATGCTTTAACTAGCTAAGTTTGACTTATCCTGAAGTAACACAGCTCATTTATTCGATAATTCTATCTTACTCGGATCTTATTCGATAAAGTGTTTACACCTACCTCTAAAGTAACATTCCCGTTGATGAATTACATAATCATTTCCAGTGGTACTTCTTTAGTTTTTATGAAATTAAATATTATTGTCCCATCGGTTATACAAAATAGGCTTAGGTTCTAAGCATAGTAAATTTTCTACTTCTTCTTTTTCTGCGTTCAGTTTGTAGTCATGCTAAATCTGCAGGCCTGTCGCCAGGACGAAGTCCACAGTCTTTACCAGGTCGGCGCGGCAGCCCCATAGCTTCTGCTGGAGCTCAGCACCCCTTGGCCAGGTCGCACGTCGCGGTTCATCATGGGTTGGACAGTTCTGGAGAATGTGTTCTGGGGTCTGGATTCCTGTTCCGCATGGGCATTCATTTGTGTGGGATATCTTGAGGCGATAGAGATGTCCTAGTAATCTGCAGTGGCCGGTTCTCAGGCGGAACATTGTGGTCTGTTGGTATCTGTTTAGATGGTGTATTGGGTCATCTCTGCTGTATATATCCCCTTCCTCCTTCCACTGGTTTTTGTACTTGTTGTGGATGATGGTTTTTGCTTCCCGATACGGCAATGGATGGCTGTATTGTTCCATTTTACTGCCACTTCTTGATAGAGCATCTGCTTTCTCATTACCAGCAATTCCACAATGGGAGGGTAACCACTGAAGGGCAATGGTTGATGACCTTTGTATGATGTTAAGCTCAGATCTGATCTCATTCATCATGTTATCATTTCTGGTGTTTTGTATTGATTCAAGTAATGATCTGCAGTCAGTGAAGATTACTATCTTAGCTGGTGGTTGTTGTTCGGGTCTGGTGAAGATTTTCAGGGCTTGCAGTAGCTTCTGCCCTGAAATTGGAGGAGATCTTTCCAGTTGGGAAGGCCTTTCGGATGATCTTTCCATTTAGGAATCTTATAAAAATGCCCCCACCACCGTTCTTTACTGCCCCCTCAGCGGATCCATCTGTGTATGCGCATGTCCACTCCTTCGGGTTGTACTTTTCTTCAATCATTTCTTGAGCCAAAGTTTTTAGTTGTTGAGGGATCTGGTGGCCTTTCTTTTTTATTTCAGGGACTTCTGTGAAGATAGATATATTTCCATGGCAGTCGTCTGGCTCCTCATAGTCAATTAACATTTCAATTTCAGTAGGTTGTTTTGGGAGGAGGTCTTCATGATAATAAAGGTACGTTTTGATTGGTTATAGTATCAGAGAGTTCCCCAACTATGGCGTACGGTATGGTCAGATTTAGAAAACCGTGTTGTAAGACAGATCCAACTCACGACAACGGGGAACGACTAAGTAAGTAAGTTTGGGTAGAGCAACCTAACTTTTGAGGTGAAAACAGGTGTCCGACAAGAGTACACCTTGTCAATCATTCTCTTTTTAACTATCAGAGACTGTGTGATGCGCCAAACAACAGAGGACAGCCCTATAGAAATAAGATGGACAGTTTTCGCCACATTGGAAGATCTAGAATACGCAGACGACATTACATTACTTGCACATTCACATCAGCATATCCACGAAAAAATAGACACACTGAATAAATACAATCAACAAGTGGGACTGAACATCAATCTGAAGAAGACAAAATCATGATACTCAGTATAATAAATCCTGAGCCCATTAAAATAAGGAACCAAAAGCTGGAAGAGACAAATACATTTAAATATCCAGGAAGAAAGTAACACCAGACGGCAGAACAAGCAAAGACACTGTAACAGTATGAATAAAGGCCAGTGCAGCCTTTGTCAATCAAAACAACAACTGAAAATCTTATCAGTACAGAACAAACACCAAATGAAGATTACACGAGAGCTGCGTTCTTTCTGTACTTCTGTGCGGTGCGAACTGCTGAAGAGAAAAAGAAATGTCCAAATTGTCATCTTTCCACACAACATGCCTCAGGAAAATTCTTCAAATGTTTTGGCCGAATATCATCGCCGACCAGGAACTGCTTACACGGTGCTGTCAAAAAGATACGCACACCATCATTGCAGGCAGACGTAGTGTTATCATTACGTGCCGTGTCATGTTGCGTTAGACAGGATATCTCATATCCAATCCAATATATCACTGACACCTTCCATCAAATTTATTGCTACATTTCTCCCTTCCATAAAATCTATTGTCCATCTCAACAGACTGTAATAAAGTCCCCACTTTCATTCGATAAATCTTACTACGCTTTATTGCGTTTTCATTGCATTTGTATCTTTCTATCACTTTTTTTTAAAATTATTCTATAACATTCTGCTTATTACTCTAGCATGTTCAATGATTTTTGAAACTCTTCCCCGCCATAATTTCAAAGGTTGTAGAATTTATATTTGCTTGTTTTTTCGTTCTTAACATCGTTTAGATTAGACTGGTTGGACACACCATTTTCATTACACTTTTCTTCTATTACTCTCTAACGGGTTTACTGGACATGATATTTCTCCTTTCTTCTTTCTCTCTTTCTCCCCACCCCCCCTCCCTCCTCTCTCTCTCTCGCTCTATTAATTCTGCAAATTTCTTTCCTCACAAGGATTTTTTTTTTAAATATGTATTTAATATATATTTTTTTAATTGATGAAGTTTTTGAACTGAAGCTCTTATGTTAAAGGCAATTCACTTGTTTTCTCGCTGCAACGAGGTGCTGTGTTCCTTCTAGCCATAACTATTCTTCTCTCTTCCTCCCCCTCGGTCCAACTCTTTAAGTTATTTTTTAACTGTGTTTTAAACTCAATTCAAAATAGTTTTTAAACTGTGTTTTTAAATTTAATTCACTATTACTATTTTAACATTGTTTAACATTATTTTTGTTTAATGTCGAGCCATTTGTAACACTGAATCATCAGAATAGCTAGTCTTCAGCTATTTACAAAGTGGCACCAGACTCGTATTGCCTGTAGGACATTAACCTTTTAATTCCGTTTCCCCACCTTTACAGAGGAGCAGATTAGACGTTGGAACACAATCTTGCCATATCTTTGTTTCTGTAGCTGGAAGCTTCTACATTTGTTGTCATTTCACATGACTCATCATCTCAACCCGTAACCCGTCATGGGTCGTAGAGGTGCCATGGTAGAAGCATCAGCAGACTGGGTCTCCACTGCTCTCTATCCTCAGCAATGCGTACAAGTGTGGAAAAACCGTGCCCTGTCCATTCTTTGATGTTATCAGCCCAGGATTTTCTTTGCCTTCCTCTTCTCCGTTTACCTTCGACTGTTCCCTGGAGGATCGTTTTCGAAAGGGAATCATGACAAGTTACATGCCCAAACCAGGCAAGTTTTCGACATTTCACTACTGACAAAAGTGATTCTTGGTGGCCTGCTTCTTTCTTCTTTGATCCATAACCACCAACCGTCAAAGCAGTCAGCGGCCATCACGCCTGGTAACGTCTTGTAGGGCAGCAACAAATTGATTCCACTTTGCTCGGTCGGCGGCCATCCTTCGTACAGTGCCCCAACTTCTTCTTCTTCTTCTTCTTGCGATCGCATCTTTGATGATTACACCGTCAGACGAGTTCTCATGATGAATTCGACTGTTGTTTGAAGTTCCTCTTTAACTCCATATAGCTTTGAGTTTAGTGTTGAGTCATTGGGCCAGTATATCTTTCTTAACTGGTCATACAGAGGACAGTCCTGTAGAACATGCTCAGCAGTTTGTTCGTTTAATCCACATGTGCACAGTGGTGAAGCAGACAATCGTAGCTTGTGCATGTGTTTATTCAGTTTGTTATGCCCTGTCCTGAGTCGAAAAATAGTTGTCTGTCCCTGCCGGTCGAGAGTGTGATAGTCGTCTTTGAGTTGGTTCTGTTCTCTTCTGATAGTCTGGATAGCTCTCTTTTTCTCAAAGTATGTGACTTCATTATCTTCTTGTTCACATTCTCCTCCCTTTTTTGCAAGTTTATCTGCCTTTTCATTTCCGGGTACACCACAATGAGATGGTACCCACTGAAGTATGGTTCTCTTTTTGGCAGCTACCTTGTTTAGTTCATTTCTCAGATGCGGGAGTTTACCACCCTTGAGAGCTTGCAGGACAGACAGTGCATCTGTGAGGATGACTACCTGGTGGCAGTCAGAGTTGGTGTTATAAATCATATTTGCAGCTTGCTCTAGAGCTTGAACCTCAGCTGTATAGTTGGAACAGAATTTACCAGTGGGAATGTGCCTAGTCTCATAGTGGTTGTCAGGATATGAGATAAAGATACCGGCACCTCCATTCCTAACAGCATTAGTTGCTGATCCATCTGTATAGGCATGTATCCATGATTGATCGGGATAGCTTTCTTGGATCATACTCAATGTAGCAGTTCGTTTTTGCAGATCATTATACTCACATCCACTTGTGAAACCACTGACTGTTGTATTAATTTGGAGGGCACTGCTGGCCTGCTCCCATGGTACAGGGTATAGGGTGGGCTTCAGTGGTGTTGTCTTCATGGATAGGTCTTCTTGATGCTGTCTTATAAGTCTTTTCCCCCGATGCACAAAGCTGCTACGCTTTAGACGTCCCAATGCCAGATCATCTAGTCTTGCCTTCATTGGGTGCATTGGCATACTGTTGTACTTTTCCATCTGGATCATGGTTTTTGTGTCTCTTCTATGGGACAATGTCTGTAATCCAGCAACCTTCTGCATCTCTGTTATTGGTGTAGTTTTCATGGCTCCTGTAATGAGCCTGAGAGCTTGATTTTGCACCTTGTCCAAAGACTGCAGATGTGAGTTAGCAGCTGATGACCATGCTGCTGAGCTAAACTCTAAGTGTGGTCTTATTACTCCATTATAAATCTTCTTTAGATTTCGTTCATTTGCTCCCCAGTTGGTACCTGCTAATTTTCTGAGTATGCCTAGTCGTCTTCGGGCCTTTCCTTCTGCATTTTCAATATGCTTATTCCATGTAAGCCTTTGGTCAAATGTCACCCCAAGATAGGTGGGGTAGCTTTCTTCCTTGATCACGGTTGTCCCTAGGTGTATGTTAGCTGATTTGTCCTTGGGGGCGAGGGAGAACAGTGTTGTGGAGGTTTTGTCTGTGTTTATTGTGATAAGCCATTTCTCTGCCCATGACACTAGCATGTCTGCTGCCCGCTGCATTCTATAATTTGCTGTGGTGACATTTTCATCAGCGCACCAGAGTACTAGGTCATCTGCATATAAGGCAGCTTTAACTCCTGCAGGGAGATCTTTCACCAGGTCATTGATGTAAACAAGGAAGAGTGTTGGGGAAATTACTCCTCCTTGAGGTACCCCCTGATGGAGCAACACTTTTCTGCTCTGCAGACCGTCAAGAGTGACTCTAGTTCTCCTGTTATGCAAGTATGACTGGATCCATTTCATCATGTTGCCTTGGATTCCACTTCTCCTAAGTTTTGCAATGAGGCCATCTTTCCACACCTTGTCAAAGGCCTGCTTGAAGTCGACCCAGATCGTTAGGACCTTTTTCTTCTCCTGGAAGGCATCTTCTATTGCTTGAGACAAGTAAGTAACTTGGTCTTCTATACTGTAGCATTCTCTAAATCCAGCTTGTTCCGGCACCAGGATCTGCTCAGACTCTAAATACCATTTCAATCTGTGGTTGACTATTCGCTCCATAGTCTTCCCAACACAGCTTGTGAGACTGATTGGCCGGTAACTTGCAGCCTCGGTCTTACATTTCCCTTTCTTTAGTATGGGTATTGTGATGGCTTCTCTCCATACTTGGGGTACCGTTCCTTTCAACCAGCTGTGGTTGAATATCTCAAGCAGTTTTGTCTTTGCTGCTGAGCTCAGATTTACTAGCATTTCGTTGCTGATTTTGTCTGGGCCGGGTGACTTTTGAAACTTAAGCTTGGAAATAGCCTTCTGTAGTTCTCCTAGTGTGATGGGTTCCCTCATTGGGGCAGGAGTATCTGTCTGTCCCATGGTTGCCAGTATTTCTTTTCTTATCTCTCTCTGATGGTCTATGTTAATGGGTAAGTTGCTTTCTGAACTGTATCTTCTAGCAAACAAGTCTGCAGCTTGTTTTCCTCTGAAAAGTTTGCCACCTTCATCCAATGTGATAGTCTGCCTTGGTGAGGAATGCTCTTCATTTAGAGACTTGACTAATCTCCAAAGTTTCCTGCCGTCTTTCTCAAGGTTCAGCGATGCCGTTTTAGTTCTCCAGCTTTTCCGCTTTTCTTCTAGCTTTGTTCTCTGAAACTCTGCTACAGCCTTTTTCCATTTGTTGTGAGTTTCAAGTGAAGGCTGAGACTCTGCGTCCTTTCTAGCCTTGTCCATAGCTTCCTGACGTTCTTGGAGTGTGCTGGACCAGTATGGTATGTAGTTACGCCGGCATCCTTTGGGAATGGTTTCTTTTGCAGCTTGTAGTATGCATCTGTTGAAGTCTTTTACCACTTCATTAATGTCTCTGTTCTGTACCTTGAGGGTAGACAGCAGCGTGTTCACCTGATGCCTGAATAAACCCCAGTTGGCTTTTTTGTAGTTCCATCTTGTAATGGCTGGGCCTGTACTGAGAGTTGCACTCTGGACAGTAAGAAAGATTGGGCGATGGTCGCTTCCCCCTAGTTGGTCTCCTACTTCTCTACTAATAGATCCAGCTATATCTGGTGTGGAGAAGGCAAGATCTGGTGTTGAGGTTGTGTGCCATCCTCTGGAGTAGAAGGTAGGAGTATCTGTGGCATTATTGACTAGGATTAGGGAGTGATCATCTTGCCAAGTTTCAACCTCTTCACCTCTGTGATCCAGATGGTTATAGCCCCAGCTCTGGGAGTGGCTATTAAAGTCTCCAACTGCTATAAAGTTGGTGGCTGGTACCTGTATAGAGCTGAGACTCAGGGGTTTGTTGTTCGGACAGTAATAGTTCAGGAGTTCTATTTCCATCTTGTCTACCTTTATCTGCAGCAGCTGATATTCTGCTCCATCCATGAAGGTTTTCCTTTCGTGTGCAGGAATGTTATTCCTTACAAGAGTAAGTACTCCTCCTTTTCGTCTATCTTGTCTGTCGGATCTGAAGCATTGATATCCCCTTATTTTAAAGGTTTGATCTGCTTTCAAGTGAGTCTCTTGGATACAGCAAACACTGACTTGCTTCTCATACAAGATGTTTTCCAGCTCTGTCTTTTTGCTGTATCCAGCCTGCTTGCTGTTCACTCCCTCTGCATTCCAGTGCATCATGACAAGTGGCACTCTGGGTTTCTCTTTTTCTGTTTTGTTTTGGTCAGTAGTTCTCCTCCGCCGTCTGTTGACTCCACAAGACGGTCTAGAGGGTCCTCCAGTAGCTGAGGGTGGGCTCTGTCGAGGCTCAGAGCCCGGCACTGCACCTGCCTGGTGGAGCTCCACAGGGCGAGTCTCTCAATTCTGCACCGATAAGTGACATCGGGGACTTAACTTTGCCTCAGTACTGGGAGGCCCCGTTTCCGGGTACACCACACACAGCCAATTGAGGCAACGGTCGCCATGGGCGTGATAGACGACAAACAGTGAAGAATGAGGCAAGAAAGCATTTAACCCATGAAGTGGGGGTGGATTGGTGCAGACCAGAGCATGTACCACTCGCCGGTGGGTTCTGCATCTACACCTATAGGGTTCCACCCACTCCTCAGCCCATTTAGTCTGGCCCCTCACCCAGGACCTGTCCGGCTTGGGTGACCCTGCCAGGAGTAAAACTCCCGCCGGCATAGCTCCCGGGATCATTGAGGCGCTCAAGCTCTCCAACCACGGCAAGGTAGGCTTACATGTGGAGAGTGCCCCAACTGTGGTTCATTCTTTGCATTTCAGCTTCCACAGTTCTCCGCCAAGTTGTTTTTGGTCGGCCTCTCTTTCGCTTTCCCTCGGGGGTCCATAGCATAGCCGTTCTTGTGATGGTATCAGGGTCCCTTCTGAGGACGTGGCCAACCCAACTCCAGCGTCTGCCAGCTATGATGGTGTACATGTCCTCCTGGTTACTCCGAATAAGTAGTTCTTGATTGCTGATGGTGTTTGGCCAAAAGATTCAGAGAATTTTCCTTAGGCATATTGTGTGGAAGGAGGACAGTTTCGACATTTCCTTCTCTGTTACTCTCCAACATTCCGCACCATAGAGAAGCACAGAATGTACACAGCTCTCATACAGTCTTAATTTGGTGTTTGTGCTGTACTGGGAAGACTTCCAAATGTTGTTGAGAACAGCAAAGGCTGTTCTCGCTTTATTCATTCTGTTGTTAATGTCCTTGCTTGTTCCGCCGTCAGGTGTTACTATGCATCCTACGTAAGTAAATGTGTCTGTCTGTTCTAACTTCTGGTTCCTTAATGTTACTGGCTCAGGGTTGCCCACATTTAGTGTCATGACCTCTGTCTTCTTCAAATTGATGTTCAGGCCAACCTGCTGGCCATACTTATTCAGTCTATCAGTTTTGTCTTGAATGTGTTGATGTGAATGCGCGAGTAGTGCAATGTCATCTGCATATTCCAGGTCTTCCAGTGTAGAAAACGTTGTCCATCTAATTCCTCTTGAACTGCCCTCCGTTGTCTGGCACATCACCCAATCTATAACTGTCAAAAATAAAATGGTAACCACACCAAATTTGCACAATAGCATGTTGACATTTAATAAAACAAGCATAAAAAGTCAATGCATTATTTTAATGATGCAATATTCCTTATTGCATCTCGTGATCTTTTCAACTTGCAAAAACAAGGCGTGGCTCCTCTATCCTTCTAGGGTTCCTTCGTTTATTTGTTAATGTAGTCTAGATTTCACGACGTTTTTCTTATCCCTTCATTTCAATGAAGAGCCAAACTTTCTCTTATTCATTAGTATTCCTTAGTTTGACGTTCTCTCAGCTTAAGGACCTTCATCCTTGGTAAAAGGTTCAAATATATGCCTGGGTTTACAATTCTTTACCTAGTTTTCGAGCGTAGCTCTGTTTCAGTTATGACTGTGGGCTCTAACAGTTATTGCATGCAATTCTTAGCACTACTTACGTTTCTCGTGAATTCACAAAACATAACATTCTACATTTCGAAGTTACACAGTTGCATTAATTGTGCGAAGTCAATCTCCTCTATTAGAATATCACTGAGCAAGAAGAATTATGTCTTCTCTCGACCGCTCTAAATTCATGACTGCTCAAAAAATGGCTTCGTCTCTCGTTCATTCCGGGGAAAGAAGGACTGAGCCTAACCATTGGTTGGAAATCACGTGACCAACGCAACTATACAAGCGAAGCTTAGCCTAAATAAATGCGTGGCGTTTCGAAGCTAAACTGGCCTAATTAAACATCTGCATCAAGATTTTTTAATCTTGTTTCTATAAAAATTTATTTTATATGTTAAAATAGTCTGTATCTGAAGACTCACGGTATACGCGGTTACATACAGATCCCGGGGCCCTGCAAATGTATCCCGTAGGGAGACATTTGAGTACTATCAAATCTTAAAAAATTTATCCCAAAAATTTCTTAAGTTCAAAAAAATGTTCAGAAAAATTTAAAGTTCAAAAAAATTTTCTAAGTCCAAAAATAATTCGAAAAAATTTAAACTAATTCCTAAACCTGGGTTCCTATATCTTTGTGAGATCAACTTCCCTATAAAAACTTAGGGATGGACATCATTTTCAAAAAATTTTTTTAACTATCCAGCATTTTTCATCACATTTTTAAATTGGCAACCCTGACCAACAAAAATATTCATTAAGTCATCACTCAAAAATATGGGGAGTGGCAACATTGGGAACATGAACAATAATATCCTATTTCATTATCATAATCCACATGCATGTTATTCCAACAATATAGTTGACACACTGTATTGGACATTGTGGGGGAAAACCTAATTCTATCTCTGTGTCCCCCGAGTGGTTCAAAATTTTATGTTATTTTCACTCCTGGTGTTCTAATAAGTTTTGGTCCTAACTTATTTATTGAGTAAGCACTCCATGTATATTGCAGTAGAAAGTATTCCCGTTTTTTTTTTTTTCAAAATATCCATATCATCTTTGCAAATGACGATCCAATTGTATAAGTCAGTTAATTTATCCGTGGTGATCCATCATGCTTTCTTTTGTTATTTATTATTGCATATGGGAAACAATTTCAGACATGTACATAATTATTTTCAAACCTCAATGTAACAATTTATTCTGATAAGCAATTACAATGTACCAAATAAAATGATTAAAAATCTCATTACTTGTACTTGTTCATTTATTTTTGAAATAACCTGGTATCCTTGACAATATGTATCTGTTATCACTTGTTTATCCTTGTATACCATTTAGTATTTCCTTTATTTTTTTTTTTTTATAAATCCCATATTCTCCATATATATGTGGTGCTCCAATATTTTATAGGTGTGGATCTTTCCTGGTCCTCTTGTTTATACTGGGAATTCATCAGTATTGACTTTCAATGTATGACATCTAACAATATATTTATCAACAACACATCGACTAATCATTTGTAAACATCAACAAAACTTTCATAATTTTATCGCAATATGAGGTAAAATACTTTTGTACATATTTTCAGGATTTCAACACCAACTCTGCCTTCGCAGGTCGAAGGTTAGTCAGAGTTATGTGGTGCCTGTAACATCCGCTGACTACAGCCAGATGGGTGACTTATGGTACTTATAATTCAAAAATCTCGTCCGTCAGTTATCTTAAGTGTGGGGCGGGGGTCTATTTCATGGTGTCGTTGACAAAGTTGCTGCATTTCCAATCTATGTATTCTTTTCTTATGTCATAATATCTCCATGATATATCTGTGACATGTCTGTCCTTGGGATAACATTATTTTTTTTATCCAATATCCTCGGGGTGAGCAAATCTCAGTACGTCCAATTTCATCAATCATTTATTTTTTTTTTATCTCCTGTAATTCTGAGTATATTATGAGTATATTAAATCGTCCATTTATTTCAACTATCTTACAACATTCTGTAATTCGTGATAAGGAATAGTCATTTGTTATACAACCATGTTCATATTACAAAGGCAATGAGCAAAAATCAAAGAGATATCTTCTCCGAAAATGCGGATGTATCTCTATTTCCTTTACCTCTGGGCGTAGTAATTATTCAGTCATTATTTTTTTTTTCATTATTTAATCTCCATTTTGTGTCCTTAGTACCTGTGGTTCCATGGGATTATCATAATCTATTTGTCCCTTGTCTACTGATAATCCTTCAATAATGACTTCAAATATGGTCCTCATGTGTGCAGCTATCATCTGCTCTGATTTGTTCCATGTCCATGGTATTCATAAAATATTCCATTATCTCCTTGTCTTATCTCGTATCCACGAAAGACTAAGATTATTGCTCCTCCAATGTTAATGTGGGGGATTTTGTGCATAGACATTACAATAAAATCTCAGCTGTGACAACATAAAGTTTCACCTTAATATAAAATGGCATCTTCATCATACATAACCAGTTGCTTCTTCATCTCATGTGTCATTAGTGGTTATCATCCGGTAATGGGGTATTCAATGTGGGTTTAGCATATACAAATGCTGTAAAGGGGTATTTCATTTGCTAGGTCAGCATGTGCAAATGCTATTTCTTTAACATGGGCAAAGGCATCATCAACAAATAGGTGCAATTTGTTCAATCTGGGGTTAGCATATACTAATGCTCTCAAGGGATTCTTCATTTGCAGAAATTCAGCATGCGCAAATGTCATTGGGGTACTTGTGATAGGCAGAATCAACAAAATACTGCTGGAGTATCAGAGATCATGCTGGTGGGGTGTATGACTGGTATAGGGTGATTTATTTATTTTCTTCTTCAACTGCTAATCTCAGGGCAGTCAATGTTTTACAATATTGGCTTATCATTATCAAAATGTGTGAGGGTGGCATATAAACATATAGCAATCCTATAAAACCATTTAGAATGTTTTCTCTTCTTTTCATTTTTCTTTTCATTTTTTCTTTTATGTCTTTTGTCTCTTTTTCATTTTTTCTTTTTCATTTCTTTTTTTCATTTCTCTTTTCCATTTCTTTTCTGTTTTGTATATTTTCTCTTCTTTTCTTGTGATTTCTTTTCTGTTTGTATCACAAGTACTAAAGAATGATAAAAATCAATTCACTAAACACTAGATATTCTATCAATATTCCTAATAGTAAATCCTAACCAATAGGGCTGCAAGTAATAGTTTAGGTTAGAATAGAATGAATGTTGTAGCAGTATCTGTTGTCAATAAGTGGCGAGGAAAGGGTACATCAAGGATCTCCTGATTACAACATGATTGTAATTCCAAGGAATGAATATGATTGGGATTGAAAAAATCACAAGTCTAGAATGTCGTCTCAATATAGTGGAAAGGAAAAATAGTAAGTCAAAGATGAGTAACAGTGGAGTGAAGAAAATCTTATTATAGTCAAGGTTAGGATATAGAATCTCTTTAGGAGAATGTTTAAAATTCTTGACTGTACTAATATACATCTGGGTCTAAAATAATAATATACATTTGAAAAATAAATAATCCTGTGGAGAAAAATAGCATAACATGCAATACTAGTTTTGGACATGAATTTTATGCTGTTAAGAGATGTCATAGTAGGAACAGTATGATTGGTCAAGGTGATAGAATAAAGGAGTTTAGCATAATTTAGATCAAAGAAATATTAGTATGGGGTAAGAAAAACTACTGGTGTAAAGTGTCTGCATGAAAATGCACTAAGATGCGAAAGTACAGGACTCTGGATCTGCAAGGACAAGAAGTCTGGTGAATGAAGCGTGGAATATGATCAGTTACAAAAGTGTAGATCCATGTTACAACAGAATAGTGTGACACATGTGTTATAGGTAAGGTTGTGTAACCTTCTAAATATCAAAAACTGTCTGACTAATAAGGGTGTCTGTAAACTCGTAACACCGTGTGTTATCAATTGTTTTGTCATTTTTATTTCACAACACTATAATATGTCCAATGAAAATCCTCCGTGGGCTGGTCTTTAGTGGAAAAACTTCCTCAGTTAGGCTGTGACATCTTAGTCTGCAAGCAAGTCATTTGAACTGTCAAAAACTGAAAATAACGTACATGGGAAAGTTAGTACATTGTTAAAAAGTAAGTTCACATTCGCGGTGACCGTACATGGGATGGCATGTACATTGAAGACTTGAGGGGCGTGTTTTCAGAATAGCTTTGTGAATTCTTTCGCAAGCTCCAACATTGCAATTTCCCGACTGCTTAGGCGAGAATCATACTGAGTAGCTGTGGGTGACACTGCATTTGCTGATTGTTGGGGCTCTGAGGACATTGGCGAATGCGGTGATGGCTTAACATCTTTTGATTGCGGTGATGGTTTCACTGTGGTAGGGGTTTGTATGGCTGGAACATCTGTTAGTTTTGAGGCAGGTATATGTTTCGCCTTGATTTTTCTTCGGACTTGGATCTGTGGTACGTTAACGTCTTTTACAGTGGGCGCAGTAATTTGCACACTGTTGTTTTTGACTAGTTGAGATGAGGCTATTGCTTCTCGGCTTGGTTTTGGAACATGATAGCGTTTCTTCCGAATCTTTCGTCTGATATAGTTGTGCTGTATACGAGGCATCCTGTTGCTAGGGATTGAGTCATCAGATTCTGTTTTATAGGCGCGTTTGACGCTGGAGCTGACTGGTACAAATAATGTACTATCCGCATCACTGGTTTCAATAGAACTAGCTGTATCAATGTCTGTTTCTTGTTCGTATAATTCTACCATTTCTCTGACATTCTGTACGTTGGGGTCTGACAAAGCTGTGCCGGGGATGACACTGTAATTTCGCATTGCTTGTTGCGTCTTGTCTTCATACAGATTGCTGGTATAGGGTTCAACAATCTGCTTGGGTATAGTTTCTGCAGGAGCTGATTGGTTTGAACGACCAATCTTGTTCTTGTGGTATAGTAGCAGTGTTTGGTTTTTCACTAGTGTTAAAACTGGAACTGCCTGAATTTGGGGGTGTGATGTGATAGGTATCAGCTGACGATTTATCACCGCGGGAGTAAGTTTGAGTGTGAATATAAGTTGTTTTGTTGTTGTCATCGTGTGACGTCTGAGGCATTATTTCTTCATTTCTAATGCGCAGGTTTCTGTCTTGGGTGTGGGGGAGTCGATTACGCAATTCAAGTGGTGGGATATCTTCTTCGCTTTCGGACGAGTCTCGTTGTTGTCTTGCTCGATGTAGTGCATCGGTGGGTGGTCTGGGTATGCGGTCGTCTTGGTAAAATTCAGAGTCTGTCGTCTCTGACTCTGATATGTCAGACGGATCTGTACTGGATGGATTATAATTTAGGGTGGCCTTTCTGACTGGTCTTATATTTGTCGTCAGAGGCGGAATGGATGGGCTGGTGATTATCAATTTGTGATTTGTTTTACGTGAGCTTTTGTTTGGTGTTGTTTATCTTCATTCCAGATAATGAAGTTTTACAGGCGTAGTTTGTTTTCATGATTTTGTTAGCCATTTTCTAACCATCGGTCATCTAATTTTGAACTGCGTACATGTTTCTTGTAGTATACTCTGTCTCCTATTTTGTACGTTGGTAGCTTGGCTGATTTATCATGTTGTTTCTGTTTCTTGTGAAATGCCTTCTGCGTATTTCGTTGTGCAATCTGGTGAGCTTTGAACTTTTCTTGAAGGATTATTTCGATGGGGTCTTCTTCCATGTATTTTTTTTGTGGGCGACGTATGTGGTCTATCGGAAAATTTGGTTCTCTTCCGTCTAGCATGAGAAATGGTGACATTCCTGTGGTATCGTTCACGTTTACTCGGATGGCTTCAAGAGCTTGGTTAATGTATAGATCCCAGTATTGGTGATTCCCCTTGATATATTTGCTAATAATATCATGTAGGGTGGCGTGCATGCGCTCATTTCTGCCATTTGCATTTGGGCAATAATAACTTGTAGTAGTATGCTCAATATTCAGCTGGTGTAAGGTGGCTTTAAATGGGTTACCGATAAACTGTTTACCGTTGTCCGAAATGATTCGTTTTGGACAGCCATGCCTGGGAATGAATTCTTGTAAAAAAAATGTGCGTGATGGACTGCGATGTGGCATCACTGAGTGGGTAACTTTCTGGCCAAACAGAGTATTGGTCAACTATGTGCAGGAGGTATTTGTTGCCTGATTGGGTGAGTGGGTAAGGACCTGATAAGTCAATGCTTACTGTTTGCATGGGATAATGGGAAGGTTGCATTTCTTGAAGGGGAATTAAATGTGGCTTCATGTTTCTCAATTTACATGTTCTACAGGTGGCTACATATTCTGTAATGTCTTTGTAGAAAGTTTGCCAATAATACCTTTTCTTTATGACATCAATTGTTTTGTCTCTTCCCATGTGTCCGTTGTTATCATGAAACTGTAGCAATACTTCTGGGACTAGATGTGCTGGAATGACTTTTCTTAGTGTCCCTTCTTGTTTACTATCAATATAGTATAGAGCTCCATCCGTTGGGTGTACTGTAAAATCTTTACTTTTTGTTGGGTTTTCCTTCACGTATGTGAGCAGCTTAACAATTTCTGCATCTTTCGCTTGTTCTACTCTCATGTCAAACATATCTTGACTTTCTTCTTCTACTTGAGTGGCAGAATCTGAGGTACTTCTTCGACCTGGTGAAGTAATTTCGTTAATTTCTTTAGCATTATCGTCAATCTCTGAGGATGTGCCATCATTTTTGACTCTAATTGTTTTCACTTCGGTTTCATCATCATATTTGATTCTGGATAGGAGATCAGCACAGATGTTCAATCTGCCAGGGATATGTTCGATAGTGGTGTCATAGGACTGTAAATTCATTGCCCATGTCTGTAACTTCTTAGGCTGTTCCTGTGTTTTGGTGAGCCAGTTAACCAAAGGCTGGTGATCAGTTCTGATAGTGAGTTTCGTCCCTCTCACATAAAAGTCTAATTTCTGTACTGCATAGTGAATGGCGTATGCTTCTTTCTCAATGGTGGTCCACCGTTTCTGTGACTTTGACAATGCGTGGGATAAGAATGCAATGGGTTTCACATTGGGGATGTCCGGTAGTATGGGTGTTTCATCTTCTAGTACTGGTTGTACCAAACACGCACCAATTGCGTTATTCGAGGCATCGGTGTATTGTATCATAGGCTGAGAAATGTCTGGATGTCCCAGAAGCGGAATGGCGGTTAGGGCATTTTTGAGATATTCAAACGATTTCTGGCACTCTTCTGTCCATCTAAATCGTGCATACTTGCGGGTAAGGGCTATTAATGGCTCAGCTGCTTGTGAGAAATGTATGATATGGCGTCTATAGTATCCTACGGAACCGATAAAGGAGCGTGTTTGTCTGACCGTCTTGGGGCTAGGCATTTCTCTTATGGCTTTGACTTTATCTTCATCAGGTCTGATGCCATCTCTATTGATAACAAAGCCTAAATATTTGGTTTCTGTCTTTAGAAATTCATACTTGGACAGTTTTAACTTTATTTGGTGATGTCTGAGTCTATCAAAAACTGTTTCAACTTTGCGGAGGTGGTCTTCCATCGTGCCTGCGGTATGTATCAGGATATCGTCTATGTATGCCAGGGCAAATGGATGTAGACCCTTTAACACTTCATCCATGAGTGACATATATGTTGCTGGCGATCCTTTTAGACAAAATGGCATAACATTCCCAAAAAAAACTTCCGATATGGGAACAGAATGTGGATTTCTGTTTTGCCTCAGGTGTCATGGGGATGCACCAAAAGCCTGACCTTGCATCAAGTGTGGTGAAATAGGTAGACTTTCCTAACGTCGCAAGTAGATCGTCTATTCTGGGGAGGGGGTAGGAAATGACTTTTGTGATTTTGTTCAGGGCTCGGTAATCGCAGCAAAAGCGACTGGACCCATCTTTCTTTGTTACGATAACGATGGGGGAGGACCATTGGGATCTGGATCTTTCGATGATTCCTGCCTGTAGCATTTCATTTATAGACCTTTCCACGAGTTCTCTGTTTTTCAAGGGCGTATGATAGGGTTTCATATGTATTGGCTCCTCTGTGGTTGTTTGAATGTCCATTGTGACAGTGTTAGTTCTGCCTAATTCCATGTCATTGAGTGCGAATACATCCTGGTGCTTTTCTACAAACGTTTTCAAACGTGGCTTATTATCTTCTGTGGCGTTCAGGGTTGCAAGTAACTGAGCTATTCTCTCTCTGTGTTTATGATCTGCCACTATATTTCTGGTCTGTCTTGATGCCTCCGTTTCATTCCCATAATCTTGGGGCATTTTTCTTGCATCTTGTGAAAATCTCTGTTCCTGGTATGTGGCTTTCTTTTGGGTATTTCTTTGCCATTCGCTGGGTTGTGCTTGGTATTGTCTCCTCTGCCATGTGATGTGTGCATTTCCATTTGTCACTGCATTTACTGTATATACGTTTCTAGTATTATTTCTGGGGTAGTCGTTATCGTGCCATTGTTTCTGATTATTTCTGCCGTAACCGCGCTTATCCGCGTACGTTACTGTATTTCTTCTGTTTGTGCTATAGGGCTGTCTTCTTTCTCTGGGCGAAAATGTTTCATTCTTTCTGTTTCCAACTTTGCTGCTATAGTATCCTCCTGTGGTGGAGTCATATAAGAATTCTTCCTTTTCTTCGGAACATTCAATTGGTTTTGGGACTTTATCATATCCACCTGTTTTTGAGTTATATTGATACTCCATGGGACATGTATCTCTGTCTTGTCGCTTCGGATATCCTCCTGGCAAGACAATTTCTGTTTCTCTGTTTCTTTCCGATATACAGCACTTCATCTTTTCTCTTGGTGTGCTGGGGCGCAAGAATGAGTAATTATAGTCATTCTCATACCGTGGCTGCCTTATTTCTCTCCTTCTTATACATGGACTGGTTTGTTTCTGCAGTCTGGGTGGGGTATGCTGTGGTGTAACATAACTGTGACTGGTATCTCTGCCATTTTCTGCATATGACTTATAACTGTTTACCTTTCGTGTACCATGGTTATTTGTACTGCGATTTCGTGCACTATGTCCAGTGGGAGTGGTTGAGACAATTTGTGAATGGTCTCTATTGGTTTTAGTCTGTCTTATTGTTGACGTATCCACTTGTGCTACAATTGTGCCTCTGTTTATAGTGGTAGTTTTTCCTGACATATTCAATATCATGATGGGGAAATCTCTGGACTTCGAGACTTCAGCGATTCCCTCTGTAATTTGCAACAATGGGTCATCAATAATGCTTTCTTCTGCTAGGGGCTGTATTTGGATTGATTGCCCTGGTATTATGTACTCAGAATTTTTTACTCTGCCTTTTGCTATGACTAGGGAGTTTGGGGCCACTGTTATGGGAGCTGTAAGCCTTACCAAAGACGCTATGTGGATATCGTCCTGGAGATCGATATAAATATTGTTGACTTTGATTTTCTGGAGGTCATAGTATATTGTAACCTTGTTTTTGTTAAAGAAATCCCTCCCTAGGATAAGATTTCTAGACATGTCTTTTGTAATGACAAATGGGTGTTCAAAATTTGTTTCACCTAAAGAAAATTTTACCCATGCTGTCCCAACTGAATTTAGTCTTTGTCCCGTGACTGAGGCTAGGTGTGTTTTGGACTGTTGAAATCGTACTAAATGTTGGATCTTCTTGAACAGCTGGAACCTAATAAGACTAATGGATGCTCCTGTATCTACCAGTGCTCTATACTGCTGGCCCTGTATAGACATGATGCAAGAACTGGGGTCCGGATGTATTTTGGTTCCCTCATTCAGCATTTCTTCATAATGTATTTTTCTGGATGGGTTCACTTGACTATTTCTGTTCTGTGTTATTTCTTTTGCTTTGGACCATTCTCTATGATAGTCACCCTCACTAACGGTCCTGTTTAGTGAGTGGCACGTCCGTTTCCCTGACGCATGAGGGGTTGAGGTGTGCCTCTGGTATACTGATTTCTTGTGTAATGACGTGGGGGTGGTGCGAGTTGTTGTGGTTGGTAACTTCCTTCTCTTCTGAATGGTGCATTATTGTAATTTGCTCTGCATGACCTGTAACTATGTCCGAACCTACCGCATGTAAAGCATCCATTTGGATTGATGTTATTAATGTCATTTGTCCTCTGTGTGGGGGGTCTGTAATTGCGAGGTCGATCATCTTGTTGTCGTGGGCGAGTCCAATGCCTCCTGTCATGGTCAACTTCCATAGGCTCATGCTCAGTATAGTCCCTCTGGTCTGGTCGGTGTTCCCTACTTACTCTTTGTTGGAACCGTCGGTGAAGATTTTCTTCCTGAATTGCTGCTTGGATTGTTTCAGCAATAGTCTTTGTGTCTTTTCTAATGAGATGCCTTCTGATGTTCTCTGCTCTAAGGCCATCGACAAATATCCCTACTAGCTGTATTTCTACATCAGGCGTGGTAGGTATTTCTCCACAAAACGCCTCTTCTGCCATATTGAGGAATCTATCGCCATAAAGTTGTACTGATTCATCCCTTTCCTGTTTCATTTGTCTAAGTACTGACCAAGCATGCATTCTGTCTATGATTTCTCCATATCTCTGGGTGAGCTTTTTTTTAAGGGACTCGTATGTCTCTGTGGGGTACTGCTGGGACCTCCTTCTTAAAAAATCAGTCACGAACGAATCAGAGCTTAGCAGAGCCATTTTCTTTTTCTCTTCATCAGTTGTTGCCTCTGCTATTGCCGCAAATTTCTCCATGTCGGCTAACCATCTTCTGAATTTCTTCTTGTCTCCATCGAATGGTTGTACTATGGACCTGACTTGGGATAATTTTGCATAAGTGCTATTCTTTTGTAAGTTCTCAGTAAAGCGCTGTAGCGCTATCAATGTGGGTTCTTCCATATTTGGATTGACTGGGGGCTGCAGCGGTTGTGCTTGTGCAGATCTGTTTTCCTGTTCTACCCCTAGTTGCTGGAAATTTTCCATTAATTGGTCCATCTTTCGTTAATGCTTCTGCTCTTTTCTAGAGGACTGGTCATACGGCACCAAATTGAGATGTGTGGCCGGGTAGGGTAGTGGGGGTTGCTGCTCAAATCGAGAGTATTAGATTTTGATGACTAGCTAGCCTGCTAGAGGTAATGATTGCTCTCTACAGTCTTACAGGACTTAACCAGGTTCGCGTATAATCCTCTATGATGTTTTATTTTTAGAGCAGATGGTTATTATTTGTGTTGCACCTGCAGCGATTAGCTTTGGTATGATCTCTTAATAATTTGTAGATTGGCCAACTGCAAACATATGATTCGTCAACAGCATTTGTGTTCAATGAAACAAATGTTTAGCCTATTCAATTTCCAACAAGAACTGGGTTAAGTCAAATGGTAACCACACCAAATTTGCACAATAGCATGTTGACATTTAATAAAACAAGCATAAAAAGTCAATGCATTATTTTAATGATGCAATATTCCTTATTGCATCTCGTGATCTTTCCAACTTGCAAAAACAAGGCGTGGCTCCTCTATCCTTCTAGGGTTCCTTCGTTTATTTGTTAATGTAGTCTAGATTTCACGACGTTTTTCTTATCCCTTCATTTCAATGAAGAGCCAAACTTTCTCTTATTCATTAGTATTCCTTAGTTTGACGTTCTCTCAGCTTAAGGACCTTCATCCTTGGTAAAAGGTTCAAATATATGCCTGGGTTTACAATTCTTTACCCAGTTTTCGAGCGTAGCTCTGTTTCAGTTATGACTGTGGGCTCTAACAGTTATTGCATGCAATTCTTAGCACTACTTACGGTTCTCGTGAATTCACAAAACATAACATTCTACATTTCGAAGTTACACAGTTGCATTAATTGTGCGAAGTCAATCTCCTCTATTAGAATATCACTGAGCAAGAAGAATTATGTCTTCTCTCGACCGCTCTAAATTCATGACTGCTCAAAAAATGGCTTCGTCTCTCGTTCATTCCGGGGAAAGAAGGACTGAGCCTAACCATTGGTTGGAAATCACGTGACCAACGCAACTATACAAGCGAAGCTTAACCTAAATAAATGCGTGGCGTTTCGAAGCTAAACTGGCCTAATTAAACATCTGCATCAAGATTTTTTAATCTTGTTTCTATAAAAATTTATTTTATATGTTAAAATAGTCTGTATCTGAAGACTCACGGTATACGCGGTTACAACATGTTTCTTATGGCTATTCACCAATATCTTGCTTTTTTCTATATTAATTTCCATCCCATACGTTCTTGTTACTTTCTCCAGTCTAGAGGTAAGGTCTTCAAGTTCTGCTTCTGTTCCAGCTATAAGATCGATATCATCAGCAAAACGTAGATTGCAAAGAGGTCGGCCTCCAATCGATATGGTTGTTTTATAATCGTAGAGAGCCTCCTGCATAATATGTTCTAGATATATATTAAAGAGCACTGGGGACAGGATACATCCCTGACGAACTCCTACAGTTGTTTTGAAAAATTCTCCAATGTCATTGCTTGCAAAAACAGCACTGCTTGCGTCCTTGTATAGTGCTTCAATGATATCTATGATGTTGGTATCAAAATTGAATTTTCTCATTATTTGCCATAAGCCTTCATGCCAGACTCGATCGAAGGCTTTTGTGAAATCGATGAAGTTATGGTATAAATCGCGTTGATGCTGAAGTTCACATGACTACTGTATTTTAAAGCATATTTTCGCTTAATCCCAGAATCCTACAATCGTTATTTATGTTTACAAGTATTCAAATATCTCTTAATGTTTCCATCACTTGCTTTGGGGAAAACAATTATAGAACATAGGAACTGGTTCTTATGTACGTATTTCCAAGGTCTTTCCAGCGGTAATCGAAATTCAAATACAGCGATCAACATTCACTAAAACAAGCACAGATATCTGCACTTGGAAGACATGCAATGATATTAACACAGCAGAAAAGAAATGTAAATAGCTAATGTCTCTTAATTTTCGCAAAAATATATCTCTCTCTCTTGACAAGCGTGTGTGTACTTTTTCGAACACTGATTCTACTTGCTCAGGAAATACTTCTCGCTATATCTTTTATATGTTTAGTAGCCTGACGTTCCTCTGATTAGAACTAAAGGTCTTCTTAATAGTTTTGCTTGAGATATCTCTGCTTTAGTAGCCTGATATTCCTCTAATTAGCTGGTCGAGATTATTCCGATTGGTAGCTTGAGGTTCCCCTAATTAGTAGCCTGAGATTTCCCTTATTAGTTGCCCGAGATTACTCTGATTTAGCAGCCTGAGATTCCTCTGATTAGTAGCCTGACATTTCTCTGCTTTAGTAGCCTGAGATTTCTCTTAGTAGCTTGAGATTTGTCTGATTTAGTAGCCTGTGATTCTAATTCTAACTATGATAATTAGCAAAACAGACGATAAATCCACATTAAAGATAAGCGTAAATGGGAAAATCCTGGAACAAGTCAAGAGCTACGTATATCTTGGTCATATAATAAAAGAAGATGGCAGATGTGAAACAGAAATCAAGAAGAGAATAGGAATGGCCAAAGCTACATTCAACAACATGAAACATATACTGACATCCAAACAGTTATCTCACAAATTAAAACTGAGAATCATAAAGTGTTATACATATTCTGCATTTCTGTATGGTGCAGAAACATGGACGATGAATAAGCATGTGGAAGAAAGAATTGAGGCTCTTGAAATGTGGATATATAGAAGAATGGGGCGTATCTCATGGAAAGAGATGAAAACAAATAAGGAGGTCCTAGAAAATCTAGGTATGAAAAGAGAACTAATGAGGGAGGTCAAAGTTCGGCAGCTAAAATACTTTGGCCACATAAAAAGGCATAACACCTTGCAGAAGACCATAACAGAAGGGAGAGTTGAAGGCAAACGTGCAAGGGGAAGACAGCGCTATAAGTGGGAAGATAACATCAAGAGATGGACAGGAAAGAGTCTATCAGAGTGCACCACCAAGACAAGAGACAGAAGACGTTGGAGATCCATTACAGCCAACTTTCGTTGTGGAGATGGCAACTGTTGATGATGATGATGATTCTAATGATTTGTGGCGTGCGATTCCTCTGATTAGACTAGTAGCTTGAGATTCCTCTGATTTAGTAGCCTGAGGTTACTCTGATTAATAGCTTGAGATTAATTTGTTTTGTAGCTTGAGGCTTACACTTGTTCTCTGTGGTGAATGAGGTTAATGGTGTTATAAATTATTGATAAACAGACTGAGGTCAAGCTGTGTAAGTTCACTGAGTCTAATTGTTGATGATGATGAATCTCAGAGTCCCTATCCGCCACCTCTCAGATCTCAATCTGTGTACAATAGGCTCTGTGATGTTGTGTGGCTGAGTGTGTCTAGGGTAATGTATTTTATATATATATATATATATATATATATATATATATATATATATATATATATATATATATATATATATATATATATATATATATATATATATATATATATATATATATATATATATATATATATATATATGGACGAAATAAAATGTAAACAGAACTGTAACTCAATAATATCAAAGTGAGTAAGACTTTTGTTAAAGTTTAGGTAATTATCTTACAATTTATTCTCCCTGTGCCTCAATTTCTTTTGGACAGGGAGTGTCAAACTCAATAAATTTATATATGTACACTATTTAAAATAAATAACTGGAACTCTGTCCAAGTATCATATTTCTAGGAATCAAGATCACTATAAGAATTTCACCCACTAATCTGTCTATCTGCTTGTACGTATCACTGTTCCTATGTTTGACAGATTATTTTCTTCATCATATCACGGTGAGTAAATCTTTATTATTTGTATGGTTGTGGTGGAATATTTGATGTAACCTTTCAGTGCCGGTATAACGGACTTATCTGGTAAAATGAGGACAACTGTTGGCCCTTTGTTCTCAAATACAGTCAACGGCCTTTTGAGCTGAAGAAATGGGGTAGCTGCGGCAACACGGCTGAGCGTTCCTCCCAACGTTTCTCCCCTCAACTGGTTTCCTGCCTCCAATAAGTATGCTGGGATAGGACCTGTAATGAGAGGAAAAATACCCTCTCCATATAGATCTCATCTAATATCAAATTACACACACAACACGGTGACAACTCACCCTGATCAGCTATGTGTGCTGATCATTGCACTAATCTGTATATTCCATTGTTTAACACCACTGCTGTGTAAACATTATTCTACAGTGATAGTAACAAGCGCTTGTTTCCTTCTCCAAGAAGCCTCTTCCATACAATAGATAGGGGTGTACAATACATGGCTTGTGATCCCTTAATATCTCTTACAACATCCTATACAAGGTTTTTCGTTCATACAATAGATAGGGTGTGCTTACTCTAGCACTGAAACCTGTGGATAAATTCTTTCTAACATTCTCTACATGATTTTACATAATATTTAAACATTTATGGCACTGCAAAAGCCAATATCCTTTCTGGGTTACTGCATTGGCATGCGCAAAATTTGTAATCCACTAGCACATATTTTATGCCTTTCTTTCACTCCGAAAGACTGCATTCCTATTTCGGCTATCGTAACACACATAGTGGCCTGCATGTTAATTAAAGCAATACAACTATTTATTGTGCCTTACCCTCAAACAAGAATATCACATATCATAAGCTTGACTTTGGCAGTTAATGGGTTCTACCACTGCCTTAATTGTCCAGACGGTGGAAAGCTTTGGTCATAAAGACTCTCCCGCTGAAGTCAGCTGTAGATATTTTTATTGTCAAATGGCGGTTCTTGCCAACGAAAGGTTAATTTTATTTCCCAAAGCTACTCTACTCCTTGACCAATCAAAACGCGTGTTAAGAAATTTCAACCTTTCTCACGCAACCAAATTGAGCAGCTGACAAGTGTGATTGTTCGTCTGTCTCAATTTTTATTTCTACCATATCTTTGTTATTAATGGATCGATTTTAAATATAAAAAGTGATTACTAAAGGGACAACTGTCCTCTATCGTCCTATATAGTTTCCTTTACCCATTTATCCTTGTTTTCATCTTGGTAATTTGTTTCTAATTTGTAGAGCTCTGTTCTATGAACTAACATATTAATACAATAATTGTCTAAGGCCAGATAATTTATTATAAGGGAAAATTTTATGATATATATATTAACCAATATTAGCGCTACCCTTCAATACATCCTTGTTATTTATAAATTATCTAAGTTTCTTTTCAAACATACAAAGTTAGGTTTGATTTTCATTTGTAACCCACCTCCTCTCTCTCTCTCTCCCCTCTAAACGAAGCAAAAAATTTGGTCCGCTGCCAAGCTTGACGGCTTTCGTCATAAATATTGGAAAGGGTCGAGCTTGTGCGTGTTTGTTTTGGGGAAAGGGGGGTAGTATTTTTTTCTCGCTTGGCGTTAGAAAATTCAAACTCTTTAGTTTAAATATTAGCGGTTAGATGGGACCAAGGCCAAACATGGAATTTATTTATAGATTTTTAACTGTAATAGTGGAAAATTCAAATGATGTTGTCCAAGTTTTAGCGGTACGTTTGACCTTGTCCTTGGCAATTTTTCAAATATAGTAGGAGTGGTTTATAGGTTGCAAATTTACGTTACTAGATTTTTGAATCGGGGAAATTTGAGCGGGGTGTGACACGGAGTACTTTACTACATTCTCGTGTTCATCTGAATTGTTTTGCTTGAGATTCCTCCGATTAATAGCCTGAGATTCCTATAATTAGTAAGCCGAGATTATTCTGATTAGTAGCTTGAGGTTCCCCTGTTTAGTAGCCTGAGATTTCCCTAATTTGTAGCGTGAGATTTCTCTGATTAGTAGCTTGAGATTCCTCGTATTTAGTAGCCTGATATTACTCTGATTGATAGCTTGAGATTCCCCTGATTTGTAGCTTAAGGCTTCCACTTGTTCTCCTGTTCCATTCAAAATCGATTGCCGCGCCGACTGGCGTTAGTAATCGGGTCTCTTCATTCCCTACGGTCTCTGGTGTTTTTAACCAGTTGTGTCTGTAATATCTTTCAGTACCCTGCGGTCAATTTATCAAAGTATTTTTTTTTCATGTCTCCTCTTCTTCAGTTAGAGTCGAATTTATCAGCTATTTTAAGATTATGTGTTTTCTTTTATTTAAAAAAAAAAAAACGGTCATACGCAGTATGGAAGGGAACTTTACAATGCTGTATATGTACCAACATATTTTATGTGTCAGACCTGGACAATAAAAAAACACATGAAAGAAAATTGGAGGCAGCAGAGAAATGTCCATTAGAAAGATGTAACAGATGCCATGGGCAGGCAGAAAATAAAACAAAGAAATCATCAGGGAAAATAGAAGATATTTATTCTTTCATTACTCTTCAGTTCCCGTGGAGCACTTGCCCTCATCAATTTCACTCCGTCTTTTTGTCCTGTGTCATCCCTTCAATGTCGTTCACAATCTTTTTAATGTCTCTTAATTTTATGTCTGTCTCCAATTTCCCTCTCCGTTTGTTCTATTTATCTTGCCATGGGGGTTTCAGAACAAGGACTACCTTTGAATGTTATCAAACGGTTTCCTCACAAAATATGTCCACACCACTGCCAGTCTCGTCTCTTCACGTCTTCTTCCACTTGTATTCATTTGAATAGTCATTTCCATCTGTTCACATTGGTGATCATCTAATACCATTGTAACAGGGAGCGGCACTATTTTAACTATGTGTTCTATGACAGGTATTAGGTTTTGGTGATCGTTGTGAGCAATCTCTCGAGTGTATCTGGTTACCACCAGAGCTGTTAGTACCCGAAGGAAAGACGATACAACCCAAGTTCTTATTACTAACCACAGGCTGTCACGTTATCTATTCTCCTTGATATCTTCCACTACAACGTGTATATCCAATAACTCTTTAGTTTTATAAAACAATCTGTTTATTTATAAGTCCAACTGGACTACAAGGTTCATATAGTTGACACAACTCAATAGCCTGACTACTGACGGTCAGAACGTTCACAATAAAAAAAGAGCATTGTTTATTGTATAAAACGACAGCATCAATGAAATACTGTCCCATGTCATTTGTAAACAATGGTGGCTTCTACTGACTCTTTGTAATTTCATAGATAAAAGTTATCAAAATGTTCACACAACATAACGAGAGGTACAAACCGTAAACAATTTGTTACGCACAGATCTTCATTTTTTCTAAAGTCATTGTAAGATCATTTTTTTCTAAAGTCATTGTAAGATCATTTTTTGTCTAAAGTCATTGTATGATCATTTTTTTCTCAAGACATTGTATGATCATTTTTTGCTAAAGACATTGTGTAATTAGGTTGACTGAAATGTACACTTAAATTTGTTTCGGTCAAAGCTACATAACTCTGGATAATTGAGATTATCATTTAATATGATGTTACATCCTCTTGTGTCGAGACACGGTCGGTCCATATTTTTATTAACGAAGTGTGACCATTCTCCTTATTTGGTAGTATCGGTCAACTGTTGTTGGAATGTCTGAAACCTGTGTTGAGGTCTCTGTTCATGTCCAAATAAGGCTCGATCTAGTTAAATCTTTATCTGGAATGTTCCTAGATCGTCTTGTTTTGATTGCTATTCAAGTGTATAGGTTCTGCGCATGTCCGGACGCGGGGCGTCTGGGAGGTTTCTTTATCTTGGGAGACGATGTAAAGCTGTGAAGCAGATAAGACGCGTTTTGGCGTCTCTGTGATTTTGTTAGGGATTAGGAGCCTTATTGTGAGATAGTTAGCTTACAAGGTCCTTCCCTTGAGTATTCTAAAACGCCTGGAGGCGTATGTTTTCTGTGGTGTGGATTTTCGAACGAAGGTAATGCCTCATTTACATCCAATCTGTAACTTTACTTTATGTTTGACAATGGTCGATCTCTGCTCACGTATGCATTACAGAAAGGAAGGTTCTTCTAATAGAAGCCACGCCCCAGGTATCTTCATACCTGAGATCTATATGTACACGGGTCATACTCAGCCCGAAGGACAGTTCTTTGTTCTATGAACGTCGCTGTGTGTCAGCGATTATGCCTACGTCAAGGTTAGACTTAGGAATGCCTGTAAAGGTCAGTTTGACCTGCACTCCTGGAATGCTATCCTCGTGCGACTTATGATTTGACTCATTTAGCACATCTGAACAGTAGGAGGATTTTTGATGTACTTTTGTATTCGGAGCCAACAATATAATTCTTTGGCGCCATATAATCATTTTGAGAATATGCCAAATGCATTGATGAACTATGTATGCTGATATTCGTGAATGTCATGACTTTGCTCTATTGTGAACTGAACGTAACGTACCTGTGCTTGTGGCGTCAGAAATAAATGATGAAAACGTCAAGAGCCGTTTGCCCATTTATGACTTCACATGTCGTACCCTATGTGCTGTAACTCTATGAACTACATCACTGTCATATACAGCAACAACAACAACACAAAAACCAGATAAGACACCCTACATCTTGAACTATAATACCTGGTGTCGATAGGGAAGGTATTGTGACGGGGCTAAAGATTTTCCTACGAAATTGGACTCATACCTATAACGTCCATGGTGGTCAGTTCTGGTCCTATCATTTATGAAGCAACACGATAGCGGCCTTATCACCCAAGAGGAGCAAGCCCTAAATCCACCCTTATCACAATTCTTCCAACATAATATCTTGACTTAGTCGTGTGAAAAAGGTTCCACTTGCAGAAAGGGATAATTCTCAACTTCTAACAAGGAAAACTCACCGATCTGCAAGACTGATGTGTCTCGCTCAGAGGCTAGTTCTCAACTGTTCTTATAAAAGTACTCAAGCCCGTGCAAAGCTTTCTGTACACACTCATTCATGTGTCAACAATGCCTAGGTCTTCGCCTATTAATTAAGGGGAGCTAACTATTAATTTCTAAGAGTTATCTTATCTTGACTAGTGTTTATACTTGCTAGTCTTGTTCAAGTACTTCGGTCTGTTAGACTTTATTTCTAATACTAACGTGATAACTTGCGTTAGTGTTGGTCGTACTGTCACATACGTACCGGGGCCACTAAAATGTATCCTAGAGGGAGACATTTTGGTACTATCTAACCTTAAAATCTTAAAAAAATGACATCCTAAAAAAAAACACAAGAGTATATAATCATGACATCATATGAAAACAATTGAAAATTATGTGAAAACAGTAAATTACCATCTTAGAAAACTTTACACACATGTGACTAAGTTAACTTTAAGCACATGATGTAATATGGTAATCAACTAATGAGACAATCCTGTAGGATATGTGGGAAGGAAGTGGTATAATAATATTATGAATGCGATATAACTCAAAAAATATTATCAACAACTGTTGATGGAACATGTATCAAAAGTAAAAACATATCCTGTGATAATATGGCATCAACGTCAAGAAACTCGTACAAAAATAACACATTATGGAAATCAAGTGGAGGTGTCTGAAGTGAATGTGGAAGTGTAGATGATATTTGTGTAAAAAAATGAGGCGAAGGTCTGTGAAAGGCATCAATCTCGGTGGTAAACGATGTGTGCGAAACTAATCCAAGTGTCCTTCAAATGTGGTGATCGTGTTTGTGATATGACAAAAAACATCTCTGGCTTTATCAATAATAGCCAATACATATTAAAAAAATATCTCATCGCTGTGTCTATACGCTGTGTATCATTATACAATGTCTGAATCGCAGAGTTAGAAAAATTTACTAACTGTGTAACGATACTCTGCATAAGGTTGATGTGCAGTCAATTAGAATTAACAGCTGTATACATGTTATTTACAATTATAAGACTCGCATTTAGGACATGGTGTATGAGCTGTGGATTGTCTGCGATGTACGTATGTATGATGCAAAACTGTTTATGTTGTCATCAGTGGAAGTCCCAAAAAAAACTGGAGCTTGACCAATGAAAGGTGTACTAGCTCTACGATATCTACTTACAGTATTGAAAACTAGTTTGCCTGGCAACTAAGGTTTCTAGTAACTGTAATGTCTCTCTACTTAACATGGTCGATAAAACACATAAGAATGAAGTTGTAATACAATTTAATTATTAATAGTCTCAGTGATATACTAATTGATTATGCTAAACGAGCACATAGTATCTTGCAATTCCGTCTGTAGTGGCCGTAAGGAAGTGACAAGAGTAATCGTCCATCTAGATGAGGAGTCCTTGATCTTCTCAAAGAGTGTTGCAACACGTCACAAAAGATTGCTGGCCGAATGGGGTGTGACTATTATCGCGCAGTGCAAGGTCAAAAGAATGATGTAACAACTCATTATCATTCTGAAAAAGACTAAGAAAAAGACAATTATAAATGTTAGTGTTTGGCAAGCCACATTCTGAAAAATTCTAGTGCTGCGACGTCTCGTGATGATAAGCACTGATCATATTGAGGGTTGTCTGTGTGGGGAGTCGTCGTGGTAATATGAGCGACGTGTTCCTCAGAGTTACGAGGATGTGTACCGCCCGGAGAGGAGGTGGGCAATTTTCTACGTTTTCTTCGAACTCGGAGCTGTACGTGTTCTTGTGTAGGTCTAATCAGCTTCGACAATGGAGCTGAATCAGTGGAGGACGATGAGTAATGACGTTTAACAGCGCATCGAGTAGGTATGTCAATTTCAATATCAGAATTGATATCTTCAGACACGGAGAGTGGTGGTAGTGGGTCAGAAGTGATATCTCTCCATGATTCTGCTGTGATTGTGGCAGAGGAATCAGTCTGGTCATCTGGTGTATGTGGTTGAACTGGCATCGGAGATGAGGTCATGTTGGAGTGTTGCGGAGAAGAATATTCATCTTCGGTCTGTGGTTCAGTATGACTTCGTAACCAAGCATTGCGTTGTTGTATCCTCTGTCGTAATTCTTGTAATGGTATGCCGTCTTCTTCGGATTAAGTGTCTCGTTCCTTTCTATTACGCTTCACGGCTTCTCTGAAAGCTGTAGGGATATCGGCATGAAGAATTGATTCGTCATCGCTGGAAGCAATGGAAGTGGAAGAGGGATATTGGAAAAGAGTAGTTTTTCTGACAGGACTCATAGATTTCATACTAGGTGTTGGAACAGGTCTGTGATCATCTAACTTTATCTGAGACACATGAGCTTTGGTGGTGGTATTAGTCTGCAAGTTCAACTTAGGTCTCTGTCTTACACAATTGATTGCTGCTCGATCATTATTCTTACAGTTCGTGGTTCTTTTTGTTTTACACACTTTGATTTTGACAGTGTCCACTTTCTGTCCTGACATTTGAATTATTAACTTTCCAGCTTTTATATCTTGAAGGAAATTTTGAACTGCTACTCTACTGCTTCTTTTATTTAAGGATTCCCAGTGTCTAGGTTGTCCACGAGAGTAATTGACGTGAGGTTGGTGGTGAGAAGTGCCTTGCGGTTGTTGTGTGTGGGACGGAATCTGGTCACAATTCCGTGAAATATGTCCAAGCATCCCACAATTATAACAAGTAATAGGTGTTACATTGTGTATTTGTGGCAACCGTGAAGTCGTGGGAGCATTGCGTCTATCATAATGTCTGCCATCATTCCTGTGGAAAGTATCGTGACTGTGTAGGTTACGATGTTGTGCATCCTGTGAATAAGATGGGTACCGTAGTTCATTGTTGTTTGTGCCTCTCCTCCATTGATGTCGAAAGTGGTCTACTTCCATCGGTTCTGCAAAATAGTCTGATCGTGGTTCTCGTCCAATGCGTTGATGAAAACGTTTCCTTACATTTTCTTCGTAGACTGCATTCTGAAGCGTTTCCGTGATAGATTTTGAATCTTTTCTTAAAAGGTGGAGTTTTAAGTTATCTGCCCAGAGACCATTGATGAAGATTCCGATCAAGTGCCTTTCTAATTCTTCGGAAGGAATTGATGCCCCAAGGAAAGCATCCTCGGCTAGATTTAGTAAGTGATCCCCAAACATTTGAACGGGTTCATTACGCTCCTGTTTAATCTTCCTAAGAAGTGTCCACGCGTGCATTGAATGGGATATGTCAGAGTAACGATTCACCAACTCTTTGCGAAGGCTATCAAATGTTTTATCTGGAAAAGCCTTACTTCACCGGCGTACGAAATCTGTAACAAGTCCATCCGAAGATAAAAATGCAATCCGTTTGCGATCCGAATCTGAGGCTGAGTCAATCAACGATGCTTACTTACTTAGTCGTTCCCCTTCTACCGTGAGGTGTAGAGGTTTGGAAGAGAGAGCGCCAGACCATTCTATCAGCTGTCTTCTTCCTGGCCTGGTTCCACTCTAGTCCTCGGTCCTTCAAAGATTGTCTAATGTTGTCCTCCCAGCGAACTCTGGGTCGTCCTGGAGGTCTGGATCCCTGGCTCTTTGTTTCCCATGCTTGTCGTGGTAGCAATCAACGATGCAAATTTGTCAATGTCTACCAACCATGTTCTAAAAAGTGCGGGATCTAACGAAAATGGAGTAACAACTGTTCGAATGGCATGAAACTTTGCATAATGATCCACTTGATGAAGAGAGTCAGTAATCTGCTTCAAAGCCAACATCGTGGGATCCATATCATGGGGTAATGGTACAGTATGCGGTAATATGGGTTGCTGTTGCTGCTGATTTTGTAACATTTGTTGATGCAGCATTTGTTGGTGATGCATCTGTTGTTGTATTTGTGCTTCTGAAGCGCTAGTGGTTTCCATTATAAAATCGTAAACGAATGTGTAAATAGTTCAAACTGAATGTTCAATTAGATAACGTAGACAGGGGCGTGAGCTGTTCACGGCACCATTTTGACATATATGTAACAGGGAGCGGCACTATTTTGACTATGTGTTCTATGACAGGGGAGAGAAGTTTTGATAACATTCATAAATCATATGTCACCATTTTGTATTATGAGACAGGTGGTTAGGTTTTGGTGATCGTTGTGAGAAATCTCTCGATTGTAACTGGTTACCACCAGAGCTGTTAGTACCCGAAGGAAAGATGATACAACCCAAGTTCTTATTACTCACCACAGGCTGTCACGTTATCTATTCTCCGTGATATCTTCCACTACAACGTGTATATCCAATAACTCTTTAGTTTTATAAAACAATCTGTTTATTTATAAGTCCAACTGGACTACAATGTTCATATAGTTGACACAACTCAATAGCCTGACTACTGACGGTCAGAACGTTCACAATAAAAAAAGAGCATTGTTCCTTGTATAAAACGACAGCTTCAATGAAATACTGTCCCATATCATTAGTAAACAATGACTCTTTGTTATTTCATAGATAAAAGTTATCAAAATGTTCACACAACATAACGAGAGGTACAAACCGTAAACAATTCTTCCAACATAATATCTTGACTTAGTCGTGTGAAAAAGGTTCCACTTGCAGAAAGGGATAGTTCTCAACTTCTAACAAGGAAAACTCACCGATCTGCAAGACTGATGTGTCTCGCTCAGAGGCTAGTTCTAAACTGTTCTTATAAAAGTACTCAAGCCCGTGCAAAGCTTTCTGTACACACTCACTCATGTGTCAACAATGCCTAGGTCTTCGCCTATTAATTAAGGGGAGCTAACTATTAATTTCTAAGAGTTATCTTATCTTGACTAGTGTTTATACTTGCTAGTCTTGTTCAAGCACGTCGGTCTGTGAGACTTTATTTCTAATACTAAAGTGATAACTTGCGTTAGTGTTGGCCGTACTGTCACACCATTTCAATCATTCTATACTGTGCAAGACCGCTTCTATACTGTGCAAGACCGCGTATAATTTCCAGGGGCCTCTGATGAGACAAAGAAAGAATAACACTACTGCTCATTTAGGCATGTCGTAAGGGATTACTAATTGAAGGTTGTGCACGAGGCTAGCAGTCTCATTATGTAAAACAAATTCCTACAGATACCACTGCTGCCAGAGCATATGAATACTTTAGCGTAGGTTTCCTACAAGGAGTCCAACTTCAGTGCTGGCTCCAAACTCTATAAGCTGCAAAACGACAAACGCTGATGATGACTGCGGAAGCACCCATTTTGCGTAGTCAGCGCACGATTCCGCCCGATGAACGGGGTGTAAATATTTCCATTTTTTAAATATTATGTTTCTCACTTAAATCTCGTTTTCTTTCTGTTTTTGTTTGTCTGTACCTGACGAAGATCTTGAGGCCACACCATAAGCAATTTTCTTTGTCCATTGTCTCAGTAAGCCGTATTACCCTTTTCTTCTTTTTTTTAAGCCACCGAAGCACCCATTTTATGTTAATAATTATGTGGCAGGAAAAGGGAATTAGCATACCACCTAGGCATTAACATAATGCCAATGACCTCGCGAAACAGTGTTTAGTCAGTGACCTATAGACGATATATTTGATTTTTCAGGTTGACTGAATTCAGAGTAGTTGATAAATGACAGATTTCACGTTGAAAGCACGTGACTTGTTCTAACTTGTAGCAACCAGGGGACAAAGGACGTACATGACAAAAAATAACAGGAATTATATAAATATATAAACGTGTTATGTGTAGGTTAAGGACCGATTAACGAGTGATTAAACCTTCCCCAAGTATAAACTTAGAACGATGAACCCAAAGATTACGAGTTGACCTATTTGCGGGTACAGGAGATAAGAACAGCACGTTCATACCTAAAATAAATTTTTGATTTCCATGGAAACGATGAGCATTGACTCGTGTAAAAAAGTAATTGGTGAGTCTTTGCGTTAATTTTCTAGAAGACATTAACCTAGTAAAAGTAGTACACGGATAATATTTGGTGAAATTAGGATTTTACAGACATAATTCAAAGCGAAGATGTAGCACATAGCAGACCTGTTCACGGCACTTTTAAGAAGACGTGCGATATGTATTTTGTTAGAACAAGGACTCTGTTTTTATCTCAGGAAAATTAGTGATAGGATAGGATAGTAACTTTTGTAGATACGTTTTGATATACAGGAGAAACATAAGTGATAGTTTATTTTCGTACATAAAGAATATTAGAACAGTGGTTCCCATGATATGGATTTTGAAGATACTATAAAATGACAGTTTCACGCTGCGGTTTTTGCAAATACGTGATGCCTGATGTCAGATATGAAACATTAGATAAGGATTATGAAATATGGAATATGAAGATATAATATACAGGTTAAAGAGATCACATATAGAGTACGATTCATTCTACGAATTGCAGCAGATGAGAATTATGTGATGCGACTGATGAGAGATGATAGAAATAATACATGATGTTGATACAAGACACGATGCAGATATATGATATGAATTTCATGATAAGACGGATTGTACTAAACTGCATGTAACCAATCAGCTTGCCACGCCGAGAACCAACCAAAAGCTTTCCTTAAGCAGTAAAAGTTATCTCATCTACCTATATATACGGGAGAGATTTATACAAAATCAAGCCACACCAACACGAAGCCAGCTAGACGACCTAATGGGACAAGAGAAAGCTGTCAACCTTTGATTTATTGCTTAACTTAACTGCGTGATCGGGAACTCTTGCTTCACTAAAGTCACTGGCCTGTTTAAATCTTGGAGGGTAAATATATTTACTATAAACTTGTAGGAAAATAGGCCTACAGCAGATATATAATGTTGGTATTTGTTGTGTGTCATTTATACTACCTACACCTGTATATATATTTAATATAAATTGTTTCACTATAAATGTATCAGGTTACTGATTGTATCTTGGGGAAATAGGTATAATGATTGTATTTCCTGATATGATTGATGAAGACGAAAACCAAAACAGTCCTTGTTAGGACTCAATCTATTGTCTCACATAACTTCAGTCTATTGTCTCAGATAACTCCAACCTGAAATATAACCAAAACAGTCCTTGTTAGTACTTAATCTATTGTCTCGTATAACTCCAAAACTATTGTCTCCTATAACTCCAACCTGAAATATAACCAAACAGTCCTCGTCTCATATACTCCTATCATCAGAACACAACAATATTGTTAGGATATATGTTACCAGCCAGTATAGCACTTGTCAGAGAGGACCTGGTATATTATAGGGGGAAGGAGATGGTTGTATCACACCTAGGTGTACATATTATTGAATGTATTCATGTATTGAATACATATTATTGGATGTATTCATGTATTGAATTTATATCATTGGATGTATTCATGTATTGAATTTATATTATTGGATGTATTCATGTATTGAATTTATATTATTGGATGTATCCATGTATTAATTTATCAGAAAGAATGTTTTGCAAGTAGACACCTGTCTTGTCTCGCTATTGCTAACTCATACTGAGCCATGTTGTCATTCATCCTACATGCAGACACCTGAGACACACGCTCATCTCATATACACTAGAAATAGGTGGGCTTGATGACAGAAATTAGCCCCTATTTTTACTTGTTACAGGTTTTATTCGTGTCATCCAACCTGAGGTCGTATGTCCAGTCAATCCAGCTGCCTGGAACTTCGCAGGAGCACAGTGATTGCACAGGAGCTACATCTTTAGTCCCCCTCAGTCTTGGGTGGGCTAACGAAACGATCATCAGCACACCTGCTGTGCATCAAACTAAGAAGGACAGAACTTTTGAGAGATGAGTGCACATTAGTACCATTTCTGTCAGCAATTGTGAGCATTTAACTGTCAAGGACGAAAAACTGAGTAGCATAGCAAGAGACAAAAAAACAGCATAGCTGATAAATTTTATATACTTAATTAACAGCACAGCTGATACATTTACTATAATTGAGTGAAAGCACAGCTGATAAAATTTTGTTCCTATAATTGGAAAACTTGTAATATATATATATATGAATATATATATATGTAAATCATTTGTAAACTTACAAATCCATTACATTCCATCTTCCAACATCCATCCTTCAGCCCAAGAGTAGATAGTGTATATACTAAATAAATAATAAGGAAATTGTATTTGAACGACTTGTCAATTTTATCATTGTTAAATAAAATCTGTTTCCTTGTTTTAATATCACAGTTAGTTACACAGCGGAGGTGACAATTTATGACTGTCTCCTCTCTACTAAATTTTCGAGATCAGATCATTCACAACCGTAACTAATTTGTGATACCAGTAGTTCTCGCAGACACTGGGACTTCACCATTTTCTGCAGAAATTCTATTTCTGTAATTGTCAGTACTATACTGATCCAAGAGCCAATAAAAACCTCACGCTACAGATCTCAATTATCGATGAGTGTCTCCACTCGGACAGCGGTGGAAATTAACGTTGAAACTTTTATTTACACGATCAAAACAAAACGTCGAAAATATTGTATGCCCAACATTCCTCTTGATGCTGGCATGCCTTCTACAGCATAAACTCCTGTATGTAATGATACTGTCATTCTCACTTTCTCTCTATGTTCACGGTCGCTTCTTCTGTATTCAATACTGTCTCTAGTATCTATGGTGGTTATGGCTGGATAACCACTGCTGTCGATATTTTCTTCTTCTTCTTTGATCCTTAGCCGCCGACCGTCAAAGCAGTCAGTGGCCATTACGCCTGGTGGCGTCTTGTAGGGCAACAACAAATTGATTCCACTTTGCTCGGTCGGCGGCCATCCTTAGTACAGTGCCCCAACTCTGGTTCATTCTTTGCATCTCAGCCTCCACAGTCCTCCACCAAGTTGTTTTTGGTCGGCCTCTCTTTCGTTTTCCTTCGGGGGTCCATAGCATAGCGGTTCTTGATATTTTCTGCTGTCATCAAAATTCTTCATTTATGTGAAATCGTTTGTCTCTCTACATTTGACATAATTCTTCTGACCCTGTCTCTTATGTCTGCAATATCTCTATCCTGTCTTTGCTGACGTATCGTGGTTAGACTAGCCTACCGCCAGGGATGGTATGGTATTTTAGCCAAGGTCTATTATTTCCTACTTCTCAGGACTAGCTGCTGTCTATCGTTCTTGTCATATGCTAAACAGTTTATCAATGTTGGTGATAAGGGTGGTTCACTTGTTTGATAATTATTCAAATTAAGGATCAATATTTAGGTTGTCTCATCGTTAGCAGAATGTCCAACAACCCTTCTGGTTCCTTACGAACTTCATTATACATATTATAGATGAATAACTTCTTTTTAAGAGAGTTCATCGTGCATGAATAACAATCAACAACGTAATATGTCGAACCAACCTTAACGTAATTAATGTGGGTAAGTCCTCGGGTTTGAATCTAACGAACATCCATTTTATTTTGACAAAACATGTGAAGACATTATAAGTAATCCAATTGTACATGAGAATACATCTGCATTTTTGATTCAATTGGAATCTATTGTTACCGTCAGTGTTCCAGTTAATTAGTTGTCATCAGAACATTATGGGCTGTATACATGCGTGGCTAACTATGTAGACCACCAGAAATGAGACCCAATAGTTTGACGAATATAGCTCATATATGAGCGAACAATCCTTCCGTAAGATGGTTATTCATAAACCATTCATTCCATCAATTCCTTATCATAACTTGGACTGACCCTATGTCCGTATCTCAATATAAATTCGGCAATATGAAGCCTAACACTGGAAGAAAATAAAACGCGTCTTCATGGCTTGACGGTCAAGGTAAAAAGGGTAAATTACATTCGGCACCAAGCGTGACCATATCAACGCTCACACGTCACAATCGGACCGTGCAACTTGTGTTCACTAAACCATGAAGTATAAAATCCTTCTATATTCAAAATCTCTCCAACATTAAAATGCGCACTGCCAACTATAGCAGACGACATAGTTAACATGTCGTAACAGTTGGTAACACTCAACAAACCTGATGGTCTTGAAAAAGTTACATATTTCTTGAAATGGCGACACTGTCACTCTTGTCCACAGAATAAATAAAATAACTGTCATAGGCTAGGCGATATTTTCATATTTCTGTCACCACATAAGTAAACCAAACTTTTGGTATTATCGCCCGATGATACCTATCAATTGCGCTTGCCACTTCTGAAATATTACACCCTTGGGAGACATCCCATTATAGCTCTTAACGCAAACGCGTTCAAATATGACTGATCATAGTTTGTACAACGATTTGCAACGATAACTTTCCCCGAACTTTCTAGAACAAAACAGTTCACTCGAAATATAAATTTCCCGTGCGTGCAATGTACTAACGCGTAGTTGAACTCACTTAAAAAAACAAAACTTCAAACTTGTCAGCTCTTTATCCCTTGCATAAAAACACTACTGTTAATGCCTATTTTGGATTTTCGCCCTTTGCTTATAATTTTATAAGTCAATAGATTTTCGCCCTTGTATTTAAATTTATAGTCCGTTAGTTTCTCTTATGCACATTTTTTAAACCGGATTTCTGACACACGAACTTCCTACTACACACGTGGACATCGGCATCTAGCTAAAGGTCCTTTTATTCTGCATTTCTAGTAGATGACAGCTCTTTCCCTGCTTCTTTGAGTTACATAGAACCCGTGGATACGGGGGAAATCTACCCTTTTATTTGTGCCGCAGATTACGTCATTTCCTGTATCTTGAGTCGCCCGGGGAATCTCTCCCCTAGGTCTTACGTCTGTATTTGTTTTATCTAGTGCAAGTGTAAAAGCCACATGCAGACTCTATCTTGCTATATATGCAAGAGGTCTCTATAACTCAGCACCACTGTCTCAAGGAAATTCTGCCACTGGACAAAGTGATATTCTGCGCCAGAGCTAATAACAGTTGTTCGTGCAAGAATTATTCTGTCTTCGGTAAGATCATTTACTTCTTTAATTCATTGGGGTGTTAGCTTAATCTAATAGAATAGAGATCCCATGTTACTTTAATTGATGTTAAATATATATTCATTCTTTTTTTCCTTTAAAGGTAAATTTTTTTTTTCGTGACCGGGATGCTCTGAATTTTATTAAGTGAGCCACCATCCATAATCATTAAGTGTTAACTAGGCGCGGGGTTTTCTTAAGTCAGAAACAGTAAGCCGATGTAACGTTAATTTGACCAAGTTTCTTCTGTGAGTGCGGAATATTACTGTAAAGAGTATTACTATTGTGTAAATATTGAGTATCAGCTCAGTGCTATTGTTGTAACATATCCAGTGTTATTATTTACTGAGTAATATACCCACGGGGAAATTTTTAGTATCTTAGGTTAACTTTAACTGCACGGTTTTGCTCGTAAGCTGTGTTTGTATGTGTTGGAATGCGTTGGCTACAGCCATTCTAAAAATAAATTGGTCACGCCACGCAGCGATAACTGACACACTCGCGAGCGACCAGAGATTTTCGATTGATAAAGTGGGCGAGAAGAGTCTGTTTTGATTTGTGTGGGGTGGGAAACGGAGAGGGAGAGTTTGTTTTGATTTTGTGAGTGAGAGAAACGGCGAGTGGAAAGTGGAAGTGTGTTTATATTTTGTATGGGTGAGAGACTAACTGAGAAGGAGTAGGCTACATGTAGTAATGAGATATCGTATTGCTGTATATTTTCAGAGCCTTAGTCAGCATTTGTTTTATGGTTCCTGGTGTGATTTGCTGCTTTTAGAGGATTACCATTTCCATATAATAACTAGTACCAGGCAGTCTACGTCCTACTGGCAGGTTTCAGTTATAAGGCTGATGTGGGGAGTACGTAACCACAGCCTATTGTTGAAAGTGTCTATCGCTCCAGCACATACGGGCTGTCGCCTTTGCCATCCAGTCATTTTTAGCAATACTGCCCGACCTATTAACAGCCAGTTGATTTGGAGTACACCACTATACATCGATTTCTGTTACCTACGCGTAAGCAGTAGCCTTGCGTCCTGGATTATTTACCTACAGCACAGATTGCCGCCAGCTGCAGTTAATCATCATTTCGACACCTACGGGCTGTTGCCTTTGCCATCCAGTTAGTTTCGGCAACACTGTCCGTCCCATTGCTAACTGGTTACCTCTGAGTATACTGACCTAACGACCGAGAGGAGTAGTCAGTTGCCAGTACTCGTCACCTGTTTTTATAGTTCAAGTCTTAACTATCCAGTATAAGAGGTGCCGCAGCGCGCCTACTGGATACTCGCTCGTCAGCAAAAGTTCTCGTCAATTGGATAGATTGGGATCAGTGGGTGCAAGTATTTCTGCACTCGTTTTATTCTCCTCCACCTGCTAGTGTGGCCTCCAGCCACCGGAAATTGTGAATTCATAGGATTTATTACGACACTGTTCATCATCATTCCTTTTCGTTCCCCGTGGAACATAGGGCAGAAATAGTTGCTGTCCCTCTCCACATGTAAGCCTACCTTGCCGTGGTTGGAGAGCTTGAGCGCCTCAATGATCCCGGGAGCTATGCCGGCGGGAGTTTTACTCCTGGCAGGGTCACCCAAGCCGGACAGGTCCTGGGTGAGGGGCCAGACTAAATGGGCTGAGGAGTGGGTGGAACCCTATAGGTGTAGATGCAGAACCCACCGGCGAGTGGTACATGCTCTGGTCTGCACCAATCCACCCCCACTTCATGGGTTAAATGCTTTCTTGCCTCATTCTTCACTGTTTGTCGTCTATCACGCCCATGGCGACCGTTGCCTCAATTGGCTGTGTGTGGTGTACCCGGAAACGGGGCCTCCCAGTACTGAGGCAAAGTTAAGTCCCCGATGTCACTTATCGGTGCAGAATTGAGAGAGATGGCTGAGCATCACAATCCCTCCTGTGTTGCAGCATGATGAGAACCCAGCATTGCACACTGAGCTTGGGGGGATCACTTGGGCACCAGACTTAATACTGGCTCTTGACTGGATGGCCGCATGCAGGAGATTTCTACAATGGAGGGTTGGCAGGTGGTGGGTATCGGGAAGTGGCTCTGTGCAGGACGTGAGGATTCCTTGGGAGAGCCCAGAACCAGAGCACAGCATTGTGCAAGCTCTGCATAGTTGGAGAGCCCCCTGGATGACGGGGAATGCACAGTGTGCTACCCCACCTATCCCCAACTGCTAACTTAGAACCAGAAGTGGGGTCCTCTGTATGCGTGCCAGGCCAGGATAAAATGCCTGGGAAAGAGACTGGAGCTCAGAACTCCCTAACTCAAAGTTGCAGGATGGCAGAAAAGCCACGGGAAAGACAGGGCTATTTTGAAGATAACGCAACCATATTTTCACCATACGAGCTCGGACGCCGCCTCGGTAAACAAGGTCCGCGCAGAGCAGTGACACCCCCAGGCTGCTTGCGAATAGTCTACTACTGGGAACATAAACAGATTAGGGATGAGCCCACTCTCCCGTTGAACAGGTGCTAAAGTCGTAGATACTGGGCCAGAAGGCGCACCGGAAACCACAGTATCATGCAACTCGCTTTTTTTTTTTTCTATGGAGAGTACACCGTCAAATAAATCTCGTTCTGGTGCTCGCCCTGTGGAGCTCCACCAGGCAGGTGCAGTGCCGGGCTCTGAGCCTCGACAGAGCCCACCCTCAGCTACTGGAGGACCCTCTAGACCGTCTTGTGGAGTCAACAGACGGCGGAGGAGAACTACTGACCAAAACAAAACAGAAAAAGAGAAACCCAGAGTGCCACTTGTCATGATGCACTGGAATGCAGAGGGAGTGAACAGCAAGCAGGCTGGATACAGCAAAAAGACAGAGCTGGAAAACATCTTGTATGAGAAGCAAGTCAGTGTTTGCTGTATCCAAGAGACTCACTTGAAAGCAGATCAAACCTTTAAAATAAGGGGATATCAATGCTTCAGATCCGACAGACAAGATAGACGAAAAGGAGGAGTACTTACTCTTGTAAGGAATAACATTCCTGCACACGAAAGGAAAACCTTCATGGATGGAGCAGAATATCAGCTGCTGCAGATAAAGGTAGACAAGATGGAAATAGAACTCCTGAACTATTACTGTCCGAACAACAAACCCCTGAGTCTCAGCTCTATACAGGTACCAGCCACCAACTTTATAGCAGTTGGAGACTTTAATAGCCACTCCCAGAGCTGGGGCTATAACCATCTGGATCACAGAGGTGAAGAGGTTGAAACTTGGCAAGATGATCACTCCCTAATCCTAGTCAATAATGCCACAGATACTCCTACCTTCTACTCCAGAGGATGGCACACAACCTCAACACCAGATCTTGCCTTCTCCACACCAGATATAGCTGGATCTATTAGTAGAGAAGTAGGAGACCAACTAGGGGGAAGCGACCATCGCCCAATCTTTCTTACTGTCCAGAGTGCAACTCTCAGTACAGGCCCAGCCATTACAAGATGGAACTACAAAAAAGCCAACTGGGGTTTATTCAGGCATCAGGTGAACACGCTGCTGTCTACCCTCAAGGTACAGAACAGAGACATTAATGAAGTGGTAAAAGACTTCAACAGATGCATACTACAAGCTGCAAAAGAAACCATTCCCAAAGGATGCCGGCGTAACTACATACCATACTGGTCCAGCACACTCCAAGAACGTCAGGAAGCTATGGACAAGGCTAGAAAGGACGCAGAGTCTCAGCCTTCACTTGAAACTCACAACAAATGGAAAAAGGCTGTAGCAGAGTTTCAGAGAACAAAGCTAGAAGAAAAGCGGAAAAGCTGGAGAACTAAAACGGCATCGCTGAACCTTGAGAAAGACGGCAGGAAACTTTGGAGATTAGTCAAGTCTCTAAATGAAGAGCATTCCTCACCAAGGCAGACTATCACATTGGATGAAGGTGGCAAACTTTTCAGAGGAAAACAAGCTGCAGACTTGTTTGCTAGAAGATACAGTTCAGAAAGCAACTTACCCATTAACATAGACCATCAGAGAGAGATAAGAAAAGAAATACTGGCAACCATGGGACAGACAGATACTCCTGCCCCAATGAGGGAACCCATCACACTAGGAGAACTACAGAAGGCTATTTCCAAGCTTAAGTTTCAAAAGTCACCCGGCCCAGACAAAATCAGCAACGAAATGCTAGTAAATCTGAGCTCAGCAGCAAAGACAAAACTGCTTGAGATATTCAACCACAGCTGGTTGAAAGGAACGGTACCCCAAGTATGGAGAGAAGCCATCACAATACCCATACTAAAGAAAGGGAAATGTAAGACCGAGGCTGCAAGTTACCGGCCAATCAGTCTCACAAGCTGTGTTGGGAAGACTATGGAGCGAATAGTCAACCACAGATTGAAATGGTATTTAGAGTCTGAGCAGATCCTGGTGCCGGAACAAGCTGGATTTAGAGAATGCTACAGTATAGAAGACCAAGTTACTTACTTGTCTCAAGCAATAGAAAGATGCCTTCCAGGAGAAGAAAAAGGTCCTAACGATCTGGGTCGACTTCAAGCAGGCCTTTGACAAGGTGTGGAAAGTGGCCTCATTGCAAAACTTAGGAGAAGTGGAATCCAAGGCAACATGATGAAATGGATCCAGTCATACTTGCATAACAGGAGAACTAGAGTCACTCTTGACGGTCTGCAGAGCAGAAAAGTGTTGCTCCATCAGGGGGTACCTCAAGGAGGAGTAATTTCCCCAACACTCTTCCTTGTTTACATCAATGACCTGGTGAAAGATCTCCCTGCAGGAGTTAAAGCTGCCTTATATGCAGATGACCTAGTACTCTGGTGCGCTGATGAAAATGTCACCACAGCAAAATATAGAATGCAGCGGGCAGCAGACATGCTAGTGTCATGGGCAGAGAAATGGCTTATCACAATAAACACAGACAAAACCTCCACAACACTGTTCTCCCTCGCCCCCAAGGACAAATCAGCTAACATACACCTAGGGACAACCGTGATCAAGGAAGAAAGCTACCCCACCTATCTTGGGGTGACATTTGACCAAAGGCTTACATGGAATAAGCATATTGAAAATGCAGAAGGAAAGGCCCAAAGACGACTAGGCATACTCAGAAAATTAGCAGGTACCAACTGGGGAGCAAATGAACGAAATCTAAAAAAGATTTATAATGGAGTAATAAGACCACACTTAGAGTTTAGCTCAGCAGCATGGTCATCAGCTGCTAACTCACATCTGCAGTCTTTGGACAAGGTGCAAAATCAAGCTCTCAGGCTCATTACAGGAGCCATGAAAACTACACCAATAACAGAGATGCAGAAGGTTGCTGGATTACAGACATTGTCCCATAGAAGAGACACAAAAACCATGATCCAGATGGAAAAGTACAACAGTATGCCAATGCACCCAATGAAGGCAAGACTAGATGATCTGGCATTGGGACGTCTAAAGCGTAGCAGCTTTGTGCATCGGGGGAAAAGACTTATAAGACAGCATCAAGAAGACCTATCCATGAAGACAACACCACTGAAGCCCACCCTATACCCTGTACCATGGGAGCAGGCCAGCAGTGCCCTCCAAATTAATACAACAGTCAGTGGTCTCACAAGTGGATGTGAGTATAATGATCTGCAAAAACGAACTGCTACATTGAGTATGATCCAAGAAAGCTATCCCGATCAATCATGGATACATGCCTATACAGATGGATCAGCAACTAATGCTGTTAGGAATGGAGGTGCCGGTATCTTTATCTCATATCCTGACAACCACTATGAGACTAGGCACATTCCCACTGGTAAATTCTGTTCCAAACTATACAGCTGAGGTTCAAGCTCTAGAGCAAGCTGCAAATATGATTTATAACACCAACTCTGACTGCCACCAGGTAGTCATCCTCACAGATGCACTGTCTGTCCTGCAAGCTCTCAAGGGTGGTAAACTCCCGCATCTGAGAAATGAACTAAACAAGGTAGCTGCCAAAAAGAGAACCATACTTCAGTGGGTACCATCTCATTGTGGTGTACCCGGAAATGAAAAGGCAGATAAACTTGCAAAAAAGGGAGGAGAATGTGAACAAGAAGATAATGAAGTCACATACTTTGAGAAAAAGAGAGCTATCCAGACTATCAGAAGAGAACAGAACCAACCCAAAGACGACTATCACACTCTCGACCGGCAGGGACAGACAACTATTTTTCGACTCAGGACAGGGCATAACAAACTGAATAAACACATGCACAAGCTACGATTGTCTGCTTCACCACTGTGCACATGTGGATTAAACGAACAAACTGCTGAGCATGTTCTACAGGACTGTCCTCTGTATGACCAGTTAAGAAAGATATACTGGCCCAATGACTCAACACTAAACTCAAAGCTATATGGAGTTAAAGAGGAACTTCAAACAACAGTCGAATTCATCATGAGAACTCGTCTGACGGTGTAATCATCAAAGATGCGATCGCAAGAAGAAGAAGAAGTTGCTGTCCATCGATTTCTATTCTGGGCTGTCTTTTTCATCTGTGCCCAAGTCATTCCAATTTCCCTAGCCTCCTTTTCAACAGTTCTTCTCCAAGTTCACTTTGGCCTCTCGACTCTTTTTTCCCCTGTGGGTTCCAGTAAAGGGCAACTCTGGCTATACTTGATTTTTCTCTTCTGAGTGTATGTCCTATCCATCCCCACTTTCTTACCTTTTCTGTCTGTATTGGCTGTTGTCCGCATCTTTTCCTTAGCTCTATATTTGTTATTACATCTGGCCAACTTATACGAAGGATCCATCGGAGACATCTATTTACAAATGCCTGTAGCTTGGCGGTGATACTCTTTGAGACATGCCATGTCTCTGAGCCATACAGCAAGACTGATTTCACATTTGATTTAAAGGTTCTAATTTTGTTCCCTCTGGATATCGCTGAGGAGTTACATATTGGTCGAAGGGCATTAAAAGCACATCTGGCTTTATGTATCTTTGAGCGGGAGCCGCGCTGGTGTAATGGCTTCGGCGTTGTACTGGCGACCAGGTGTTCATGGTTCAAACCCGGGCGTCGGCGTTTGAAGAAATGTTTACGGCCGGAAATTTGACTGAATAGCCTGAACGGCTCCTGTGATAAACCCTCTGTGGATGGGAAGGAGCGAAGCTCCTGACCGGGTTGGAAGGAAAGTCCTCAGGTTCCCCAGCCTCGCAATGACATGTCATTGGGCCGAAGGGCTGAAAGCCCAAGTGCTGCTGGTTAAGGAAAAAAAAAAAAAAATGTATCTTTGAGCAGACGTCACCAACAGTTCCCCATCCTTTGTCAATGTTACTCCCTAGATATGCAAAGTTTTCTAATTCTTCAATGACATGATCATTGATCTTCATCGAGTCCATCTGCCTATTATTTATTCTCATTTCTTTTGTTTTATTTACATTTATGTGCAGTCCCATCTTTGCTGCTTCTGTTACTAATCTATTTGCATTTCTTGCTGTCTGTGTGACAGAAGGCACAAATCATCTGCATTTAAGCTGTTTGTTAATGTCCACTGTATTCCAGTTTTCTCTACCTCTGTTGTCTGTCTCATAATCCAGTCTTTGACCATGAGAAAAATTGTTCGTGATAGCAGACATCCCTGTCTGACTTCACTTTGTACTGTGAAGGGCTCTGATAGTTTCCTTTGGGTACTACTTTACATGAGGCCTCCTGATAGAAATATTGGATGATTTTAATGAATTTCTCTGGGATTCCATAATGTCTCAGGATTTTCCACATCACAGTACGGTCTATACTGCCGAAAGCCTTTTCGATGTCCACAAAATTTACATACAAGGGGGTCTGCCACTCATTTGATTGTTCTATGATGATTCTGAGTATTGCTATCTAATCTGTGCATGATCTTCCTGCACGAAATCCTGCTGTTCTTCTCTAAGTTTGTCATCTACCGTCTTTTTAATACGGTCTAACAAAACTCTGGTCACAATTTTTCCAGCCACTGCTAGTAATGTTATACCTCTTCAGTTGCTACATACCGAGAGCTTATCTCCATAGCCTGGAAATTTCAACCTTGGTGGAACAGTGTAGTGTGTTTCTTCTAGCAGAGAAAGTAACTTACTTACCAGGATTATTAATATAAGGAGCAGCTGTTTCCTTGCAAAACTAGGGGCCAAATCCCTTTTAGTTAGATTTTCTTGGGAAGGAGAAAGTGTACGGGTGTTGGTAGTGTGGAGTGAGACGTTGTGCCTGAGAGATTGAGTGAAGTCTTGTGTTATTTTTCTGTAGTAGTGATATTGGTATATGTGACAAAACGGGGCGGCCCCTATCGATCTTTGTTTCTTTCCGGCAGTATCGGTACATTTGTGGTACTGATTTTTATTATGTGCTGTCAATTACACTGGACTACAAATTTTGACATTTTGTGTGTATGTCGTAGATTTTTCGATAGGAATTTAAGATCAATTATGGTTCGGTCTGAATAGAACTAGAACAGGTGATAGCTCAGTGGGAGATAAGGTAAACAAATAGATTTTCACGATGTGAAGTTGTCGTGTTTTGGTCTGTCTTACACCACGGTCATATTTACCGCTCACAACAATAATAGGATAAAACGGTCCGATATAACAGCCAATGAGAAACGCTCCTTTTTCTGGTATGTATAAGGAAACCTATTATGCTTAACATAGAGGCCTATTCTGTGCAACTGAAAATACAAATGCATTTTGCTAACTAAACAAATTTTAGCTAGACTTCTTCTTCTTCTTTGATCCATAACCACCAACCGTCAAAGCAGTAAGCGGCCATCACGCCTGGTGGCGTCTTGTAGGGCAGCAACAAATTGATTCCACTTTGCTCGGTCGGCGGCCATCCTTCGTACAGTGCCCCAACTGTGGTTCATTCTTTGCATTTCAGCTTCCACAGTTCTCCGCCAAGTTGTTTTTGGTCGGCCTCTCTTTCGCTTTCCCTCGGGGGTCCATAGCATAGCTGTTCTTGGGATGGTATCAGGTCCCTTCTGAGGACGTGGCCAACTGTTGGGGGGCTTTATACGATTCACTTCTTTTATTGTTGTTGCGGCCCCGTCTTCTATTTCAGTGGTCGTTGTGGAAAGCCACCGTTCTTATTGATTCAATAAGCTTCTTAGTTCTGGTCATTTGATTCATTAATTCTTGATCGTGCTATTGTTGGAATAGTTACGCGAATGTGAGTTAATACTTTCTGTCTGTCACAAGGTTTGAACTCAGTATCATAATTGTTGAATTTGTAACTTCAATGAACGTGATAAGTCTCTTCTCGAGTCCACACAATTTTTAATATACATTTCAAACAGTAGACAGTCCATGGAGGTTGATTATGAAAACATTATATATTAGAATTGAATCATACATCATAAATGCTATCCATGCATTATAGTCCTGGTCCAATAATATGCAACACTATAGTCAGAACGTCGTAACTATATGTACGCGCGGTTGGGACATCCAACGGCCGACAATGAGATTAGACGTCTGGCGATATAAAACGAATGTGGACCATAATTTCATCCTTCCTTGACTTTAGTTAAAATTTACTAACCTCGATACATTCCTCTCTTCATAAGAATATCGGACTGACCCATGTCCGTACTGCAATAACATATGTGTGGCAATATCATGCCTACCACTGGAAGGATTATAGGACACGTCTTATCCGTTTGACGGTCATCTAAGAAAAGGGTGTGGTAACCTAGTCACGGTGCGTGACATACCAACGCATACACGTCATAATCAATCGTGTGTATCGCGTACACTAACTAACAATTATTTACATTATATTAAACGTAGTCACCTATTAATCTTATGCTGTTAACCTCTAGCAGACCATGCCAATAAAATACCTTAACAATTCCCTGTCCACTGGGGGAAAAAAAAATCTATTAGATAGATTTTTTTTAACAAAAACCCATCTGAAAAAATACCAATATGTTAACAATATCAAAAAAAAAAAAAATTTAACGAGATTGCGGCATATGGCCTACGACGTTCTGTCTAGAACCAATGTCGTGGTCATGTCGACTAACCAATAGTCATGTAATATATTCATTATTTATATCATAAATAAATATAAATGGTAATAAGAACTAAAAGAGAATGGTAATGTTGATCTCTAATTAAATAATTAATTAACTTAAAATATGTCGTGATAAAATGTCATGTCAGACTAATTTAAAGTGTTAAAATTAAACTAAATAACTATACTAGGTATGGAATAAGAATAAGTTGTTGAAAATCTAATGTAAGAAAAATGAGAGGATCTGTTAAAGAAAGACATAATAACGAATAAAGAATAAATTAGAGAAAGAAAAAAAAATGATGTATAAATTTAACTAAGTTATGTGTGTTGAACATCAAGTAAGTGTAGTATTAAGTTATTAATACCTTTCTAACTAATTTAAACAATAGTATGCAATATAATCATGTAATTCTAAGAATATAATCAAAGAATGTGAGTTTTCTTTTCTTTCTTTCATTTTTTTTAGTGTCATTAAGTTTTTTAAAAATCCACACACTTGTCATTATAATGTGGATTAGTTTTAAAGAATAACTTAAAGTAATTAACATTGGATATGAAGATCCATTCGTAGTCTTGATCCTTGAATTTCCATTAGACAAAATGTTCAAGTATTCTGAATCACGTTATATAACGAATTAGTTCGACTGGAATGTCATTTTATTTTCTCCGAAGTGTTTTGAAACAATGTTGTGACAAATGTAAACCAGGAAAGTCCCGGTGTAAAGACGAATATAGTGTCAATTGATTGCAGTCACTTTGCGTATAATTTGCCTATAGAAAGCAGCTGAGTAAATGGTTCATTCATGTGTCAAAAAGCAACGATGGTGCTATGTTCTTTGATTAAGTTTCTCTGTACATAGTATTGTCTTTGCGACAAACAACGTAAATTAGGAATCGACATCATTAGGATTTCGAGATAATGTATCTGCCAAGATGTTGTCGGATCCTGTGATGTACTCGATTGAAAACTCGAAGGGTTGGAGGAGTATAGCAAATCTGGTCAATTTTGGACTCTTGTGATTTGCTCGTTGTAGTGATGCTACGGCCCTTTGATCGGTTTGTACTACAAAAGGGGCTCCCAGTAGGAATTTTTTCTAGTTTGGTTATCGCCCACACGACGGCTAAGAGTTCGCGATCAACCGTAGAGTACTTCACTTCTGGTGGTTTCAGTTTTCGTGACACGTACAAGTTTGGATGGAGGATGTCGTCATGGTATTGGAGCAAACATGCGCCAATTCCGTAGTTACTCGCATCTGTACGAAGAATGAACTTTTTAGAAGCATCAATTAATCTCAAAAATAGGTGGATTTGAAAATATAGAAATTATTTGCCGAAAAATTCTGTCACATTCGGCAGTCCATGTCGCTTTCACTGGCATGGTCTTCTTTAGTAGTGAGGACAATACAGCAGTGATGGATGACAAGGTAGGTACGAATCTACTGTAATATTGGACTAGACACTAACAAGCTTCTCACTTGTTTCTTCGTTTGAGGAACGGAAATGTTTAAAATTTTTGAAACTGTACTGGGTAATGTTCGGATATATCCAGCTCCAATAATGTGACCCAAAAAAGTGATCTCATGAAATGCTACCTGTAATTTTGTAGGTTTAGCAGTTAACTTGTACCTTCTCAAGGTATCAAAAACGTATCCAAGACCCAAAAAATGTTCCTCAAAAAAGATGAACTAAACAAGCATATGTCATCTATATATGTAATAATGTCTGGTCTACCTGAAAAAATGTGTCGCATCATGCGAACAAAGGTAGCTGGAGCGTTAACCAGCCCAAAAGGCATCACGTTCCACTGGTATAGACCTAGCGGAGTTGAAAACGCTGTGTAGTATTTTGCTTTTTCGGTTAGTGGTATCTGCCAATAACCTTTAGTTAAGTCTATCTTAGTAAATATAGTTGCTGTCGATAGACGTGGCAGTAAGTCATCGAGAAGTGGATGTGGTTCGCTATCAACTATCGTTTGTGCATTTAATTTTCTATAGTCCACGCATAGTCTAATGTTATTGTCCTTCTTTCGGACAATAACTAATGGAGAAGAAAATGGGGAATTACTAGTTTCGATAATTCCTAAAGATAACATCTGTTCAAGTTCCTTAGTAGTTTTAGTAAGAAAGTGTATAGTAACAGAATAAGGATGTACCCGAATTGGAGTATCCTCGTTAAGAGTGATGTCATGATTAATGACTGATGTGCGACCTGGAACATCGGTCAACACATCTGGATAAGATTGTAGCAGATCAGCAATCTTTTGATGCTGTTGCGGTGTAACCGACGAAGAGATGGTTACGTCCCGCCAAGATTTGCTAGATTGTACTACATGTACAGGTAAAGCTGACTGTACCTCAGGAAAAGAAGATTCTTCTGCCTGGATAACGGATAAATTGGAATAGTGACATGTAGGTCTGAAAGTGTCATCTAATTCATGAAAAAATAGCTTGTAGATGTTCAGGTCGAGTATGAAATTGCTTGAGCATATTTATGTGAAATATTTTGTGATGTCCCTTAATGTCCAGGACATAATCAACATCAGAAATCTTATTGATAACCTGGTAAGGACCATTCCACGAGATTAGTAGTCTATTATTGTTATGTGGCAATAACACATAAGCTTGATCTCCTGGAAATAATTGACGTAATCGTCTATTACTGTTTTGGAAAGTTCTAGCTTTCTCTTTCGCAGCCTCAGATGAAGCTGTTGCCATTTGACAGGCATCAATAATGTTATTCCGGAGATTAATTACATATTCATAGGATGACTGAGTGTCCTGAGTCATCTCAGAATCGATTAATAAATCTTTTATCAGTCCCATAGGACCTCTTGGGAGGAGCGCCAAAGACTAAATGAAACGGAGACAGAGAGGAGAAGCCAGTTTGTTCATTTTGGCACCTCTCGATAAGCGAATAACACCGCTCGTAGCACTCTGTCCCAGTCCTGTGGATCGTTAACCGTGTCTTTACGTAGCATATGTTTGAGTGTACGGTTAAGTATTTCTACAGCACCATTACTCATTGGGTGATCAATGCTGCTGAGGTTTCTATCTACTTGCCAAGCATTCATTACCTCCGTCATAGTCTTCAGATATAAATTGAGAACCAATGATCTGACAAAAGTTTTTTCTAGGAAAAACCTACTCTGAGGAAAAGATCAAGTGTAGTGCATCAGCTACATCTGTGGTAGTGGTGGTCTTTAATGGGATGGCTTCTGGCCATCGTGTGCACAAATCAATGCAAGTGAGAAAACTAAACCTATGTTCCCCGGTCTGGCTGATGGTAAAAGTGGGCCATTGATATCATTGGCCATTTTGTCGAAAGGGCTAACCGATATATCACAAGCCTGAATAGGCGCCGTGTGTGTGAAGGAATACTCCCCGTGCTTTCACTTCTTGGCATATCGTACAGGAGCGTACGTACTGTGAAATATCTCGTGATACTCCCGGCCAAAAAAAAGAAGACAATAACCGTGAACGTGTACGCGTATAACCCATGTGACCTGCACACTTAGAATCGTGTGCATGTTGAAGTATGTACCGCCTAAAAGCAAAAGGAACCATGACTTGTTGTCTTATCCAAGTTTTAACCATAAAACATCTTAATAAAATGTCAATTTTAATACTACAACACTGACTATAATTTATGTTCCTAGAAAGATTGTCATCTTTGTTGACCAGCGTAAAAAATTTTGTTAGTGACCTGTCTTCCCTCTGTTTTGCAGCAAATGATACTCGGTCAATAGCAGAATGAATCTCGATATTTTCATGATCATTTGTTTCCTTGTTTTCCGTGTCTATAGTCTCTAATTGTTTTTGTATGTGCTCTTGGTTATTGCTGCATTGTCCGATGTATAGATTAATTTTTTTTTCCCATTGAATAATCTCATCATCTGGTGTGCAATCTTTACTCCCGTGTATGCATCCCACTATAAGGTCGGCAATTGGGTTTCTTAACATGCATGCTTTAACATTGCCTGTGAAGAAAGGTGTGTCAATGTAAATAATAGCTGTTGGATAATATTCTATGGTTCCCCCAAAAGTCATGCAATGCCTGACATTGTTCTCCAGTTTGCACAATTTGATGAAAACAAAGTGTCTGACGGTGACGGATTCCGATCGTGGTCGATCCCGAATCTCTTAAGACTGAGACAATGAGATCCATTTAACTTTTCCTCTGTTGAAGATCAGTGATCCTGTTTTCCGTCATTGACTGCTAGACTTACTACGGGTAGAATAGGACCGCAGTTCAGAACTGTCACTTTTGCTTTCTGTAATATAAAATTACATGTTGGGCAACTATTTGCCACGTTATAGTTCATTGCAAAACAAGTAGAATCGATGACTGTATTTTGTTATCAGTAGTTGTGAACTCTGAAACCCTAGGGTTGTAGCAGTAGTAACAGCTGCCCCTGTTATTATGGTTATATAATCTTGTCGATCTACGAGAATGAGAACGATGACGAGAATAATTAGATGAATTATCCCCGTTGTCCTCTATTGTAAAACTGTTATCTCGATGTTCGAGTTATAATTATCGCTATTGTTCCACTGTTGTAATCATTATTTAATAGTTATATGATCGATTATAACTAGAGTTCCGTGGATTACTGTTATGTCTTGACTGCGGTGAATAGTTTCTGGCTTGTTGTCGTCCTCTATTAAAGTTATTGTTAAAGTTATTCTGTCCCTTATGAAAAGTAATGTCATAGTTTGCTTTGAACCTACCCCTGTCTACCTACTGTGTGTTTCTAGTTTTTGTTATGATTAATGATAATGCCATATTGGAGGCTACAGGAAGTGGTTCTCTTATCAATGTGCCAGAAATATTAGCATTTGGATGAGCTGTGCAGTAATTTAAAGAAATTTTTTCTAACTCATCAATAGATTCTGGTTTTCTTTCTTGCAGATAAGCAAAGAATGGTGGGCTGACAGACGATAATACTTTATCCCTCAATAACAAATCGACTAACTTGTCGTAGGATTTGTTGACACCTGCCTGTTCAACCCATCTGTTAGAAGTATGGCGTATGATAGCAAAAAAACCTGTGGAATCTCTATTGTTATCTGGCAACAAACTTTTAAAACGCAATCTACATGCCTTCTTCGTTCAAGTGGAAACGGACGTAGTAAACAAGTCTTAATGGCCGCATCGCCTGTTGATAGTGTTGGATCTCTCATTTGTGCTGCACTTGCAGGTTCGTCATCTAGAAATTCCTCAAGTTTCAGTGCCCCTGCCGCTTTGTCAAGGTTATTCACCTTACATATGTCCTCAAAGCGCGCGAGCCACGATGAAAGGTCATCTACGTGTATCGTGAATGGAGGCAGCTTAAAGTAATAACTACCTTTAAGTCGTGTGGATGAAGATCCAGATTGAGCAGTATCATTTTGGGTTGCTGCAGCGCCCTGTGAATTAAGTTTTGCTGTTTCTAATTTAAGTCGTTGCAATTCCATTTCTTGCTGCAGTATGATTTCTTGTCGTTTCAATTTATTCTCTTCTTCAATCCGTAGGATTTCATCTCTTGCTATCTTTCTTTCTTCTTCTTGTCTTAATTCTGCCTTCCCTTTTTCCGCCTGTTTTCTTTCAAGTTTCTTCCATCTCTGCTTTATATTTTTAGCAAATTCAGCCAATGCATTAAGCCTCGAGAAGTTCTCCTTTTTTTCCAAAAATCGCTTTACCATTTTTAATAAAATAGTCTAAGTTAAGCATCTTGACGTTAATATTGTACGTAATGGTTATGTAATAATCACCAATAAATTTTAAGTAATTATTATACTTATTCAATTTATGAATAGTCGATATAAACAATCATAATATTATTGAACTTAATCTGGGAATGTTCAATTTAATTAATTGTAATATTATCTAACTATTATTTGTAGATTCCATACATAGACATACTATGCTGGGAAAATATCACATATATACTCGTTAATATATCATAAATAGTTATGATATTTATCTATTTCGGGTGCTGAATTACTATCATGCACCTAATAATAAATAGTATTATTCCTCAAGTATTATATCATTCAGTCAGTGATATGTGCTAAGTAAATCATTTAGTAATGGAAAAAATGTACCAAATAATATACACTATGTCCTTTATATGCAGGACAGACTAAAAAGTCAAATTATTTTATAAATATATATTATTATTATATTATGCCTTAATCATGAGCTATAAAGTGCATCGCCCATTTCTTGGACTACCACTGCAAATTGGTGCAAAGTCCCTAATTCTCCTTAAAAGTCATTAAAATTTTAATTATATTCATATACACTCTTATTAAGCAAGAAATTATATTATTAGTGTTAAATCATGAACAGATGAAATGAGGACATACGATACGATGGGTAAACCAAGGATAAACAAACCATATTATCACGAAACAAGACGTTTCTACAATAAAAATTGATATTATGAAACCAAATCTGCAAACCGGAAATATAGAGTAGGGTGAAGGTTAACTGAATATAGAGTTAAATCTGCGTACACAAAAATTAATGACGCAAACATGGACTCATTGACGGTTATACAAAAAAAAAAATGAACTGAATAATAGCAAGATCAGAAAGAACAAGATAGATTACTAACATTGTTACCAAACTAAATAGAATTTAAACTGAATACGATAAAATACACCGATTATTTCACCAAACTAGACATCTAACATATACTGTGAATTAAATGCAGTCCCGAACGAAACAAGCCCCGGAAATGTCATCGACGCGTTCTCCGCGAAATGCGATTTAATTCACTACCCTAAAGACCGTTCAGAATGAATATCGGCAATCCGTAGAGCCATAATTTATTCATTCTGAATCTCCACTCCAACCTCCCACAAATTAGGCACAGCACAAACAATGAAAACAAATATAACGTGCATATAAAATATATAGAACGGACATGCCTGCAAAATGTGAATTAGACTCAGTGATGTTTCTTATGAATGACAACAGTCACGAACTGAGACTTATCTTTTAACCCGTCGTCCGATGCGATCTTCACCAACGGCCTAGACTAGAGGATAGGACTGTTTGCCCCTTGTTGGTAAATAATGTCTTTTCAATCCTATGATCTACTGAGAAGTTGTATTCTTGAATGAAACATTAGGTGAGCTGGCATCGTCCTTCGATCGTTGGCTTGTACACGGAATATTGTGACGTCACTGATTTTTGCATAGTTACACAAGCCACGTCATGTTCGGAATCATGTGACTTGAACGTTTTCTTGTAATCGTAAACAGTCCGTGAAAGTATGTAAACAAGAAAAATTTCTTTCTTCCTTCGTTCCCCAGCAATGGCAACCACTTTTGTTGCGGGGCTTTATACGATTCACTTCTTTTATTGTTGTTGCGGCCCCGTCTTCTATTTCAGTGGTCGTTGTGGAAAGCCACCGTTCTCATTGATTCAATAAGCTTCTTAGTTCTGGTCATTTGATTCATTAATTCTTGATCGTGCTATTGTTGGAATAGTTACGCGAATGTGAGTTAATACTTTCTGTCTGTCACAAGGTTTGAACTCAGTATCATAATTGTTGAATTTGTAACTTCAATGAACGTGATAAGTCTCTTTTCGAGTCCACACAATTTTTAATATACATTTCAAACAGTAGACAGTCCATGGAGGTTGATTATGAAAACATTATATATTAGAATTGAATCATACATCATAAATGCTATCCATGCATTATAGTCCTGGTCCAATAATATGCAACACTATAGTCAGAACGTCGTAACTATATGTACGCGCGGTTGGGACATCCAACGGCCGACAATGAGATTAGACGTCTGGCGATATAAAACGAATGTGGACCATAATTTCATCCTTCCTTGACTTTAGTTAAAATTACTAACCTCGATACATTCCTCTCTTCATAAGAATATCGGACTGACCCATGTCCGTACTGCAATAACATATGTGCGGCAATATCATGCCTACCACTGGAAGGATTATAGGACACGTCTTATCCGTTTGACGGTCATCTAAGAAAAGGGTGTGGTAACCTAGTCACGGTGCGTGACATACCAACGCATACACGTCATAATCAATCGTGTGTATCGCGTACACTAACTAACAATTATTTACATTATATTAAACGTAGTCACCTATTAATCTTATGCTGTTAACCTCTAGCAGACCATGCCAATAAAATACCTTAACACCAACCCAACTCCAGCGTCTGCCAGCTATGATGGTGTACATGTCCTCCTGGTTACTCCGAATAAGTAGTTCTTGGTTGCTGATGGTGTTTGGCCAAAAGATGCGGAGAATTTTCCTTAGGCAGATTGTGTGGAAGGAGGATAGTTTCGACATTTCCTTCTCTGTTATTTTCCAGCATTCCGCACCATAGAGAAGCACATAAAGTACACAGCTCTCATACAGTCTTAATTTGGTGTTTGTGCTGTACTGGGAAGACTTCCAAATGTTGTTGAGAACAGCAAAGGCTGTTCTCGCTTTATTCATTTTGTTGTTAATGTCCTTGCTTGTTCCGCCGTCAGGTGTTACTATGCTTCCTAGGTAAGTAAATGTGTCTGTCTGTTCTAACTTCTGGTTCCTTACTGTTATTGGCTCAGGATTGCCCACATTTAGTGTCATGACCTCTGTCTTCTTCAAATTGATGTTCAGGCCAACCTGCTGGCCATACTTATTCAGTCTATCGGTTTTGTCTTGAATGTGTTGATGTGAATGCGCGAGTAGTGCAATGTCATCGCATATTCCAAATCTTCCAGTGTAGAAAATGTTGTCCATCTAATTCCTCTTGGACTGCCCTCTGTTGTCTGGCGCATCACCCAATCTATGACTGTCAAAAATAATGTTGTTGATAAGGGGCATCCCTGTCGTACTCCTGTTTTTCACTTCGAAAGTTACATTACTCGATCCAACACTGCACTTAAAGTTAGAATAGAGGCTTTTTATGATGGAAACAATGCGGCTGGGAATTCCATAAAGCCCTCAGATTTTTCCATAGGCTGTCCCTGTGTATGCTGTCGAAAAGCCTTTTTTTAACAAAATCAACAAAGTTAATGTACAGCTGTCTCTGCCATTCTGAGCACTGCTCTATAATGTTCCTGAGGGTAAATATATGATCTGCACAGCTTCTGTTATTTCTGCCGCTCGTTCTTTTCTCAGTTTATGGTTGACGGCCTTTGAAATTCTCTGGATGATTATCCTGCCTAAGTATTTTGCTGGGAACTGACAGAAGGGTAATTCCTCCTCCAGTTGTTGCAGTCTGCAAGGTCGCCCTTCTTGGGCAATTTGACAATTATTCCTTTACTCCACTCTGTTGGTGTTGTCTCAGTTTCCCAGACTTGTGCAAATAGTGGTTCTAATAGTTATGCTGCTAGTTCAGGGTCTGTCTTGAATAGCTCAGCATTTAGATTGTCTTGACCAGGCGCTTTTCCATTTTTTAGCCCTTTGGTAGCTGTGATAATTTCTTCTATTCGTGGAATGTCTGTAAATTAACATCTAACGTCACTCTCAGCCTCAGGAAACATTCAGCTGAGACTCTGGTGGTTCCTTATTTACAGTGTTTCTCTGAAGTGCTCTGCCCATCTTGTTTCCTGCCCCTGTGCTGTGGTTTCCTTGCTTGTCTCTTACTAACGTTATGTTGTTGGCACCTCGTTTTCCACTGATAGCTTTAGTTATTTTATAAACTGTGCTTTGTTCATTTCTCAGTGCTGCCTCTTCTGCCTGTCTTGCAAAGTCATCCAGAAATGTCCTTTTGATTAAGCACGGGTTTTGACGTTTTATTTCCTTGGTCCCAGCCTTTGACTGTACTGTTCACTATATATTGCCTTTAACCTGGGAGACTTAGCTTCTGTTTTCTTCCTTTTCATTTCCTTTCTCTTCGCTGTGGTGTTTAGCTCGTGTCTGATGTTATCCAGTCGTGGCTCTTTCCTTCCTGGAATCCCAAGCATGACTTGCTGCTTTCTTTGTATATTGTTGAGATGGTGTTGAATTTCTGGTCGACATCGTCGGTCTCATATGTTCTTTCCTGGCTTTTGGTAATTAAGATATCGTCTCTTTACGTCAAACCACGAACGCTTTTCTGGTGAGGGGGGGAAGATCCTTAAGTTTCGCGATGATGTATCTTTTCTGTTTGACTACAACTGGTCCAGCAGCTCTAAGTTTCACCTTCAGTCCTTTGCTACTACTAGGTGATGATTCACTTCCCACATATGCGCTTCTTCTTACTTTCACGTTGTTAAGTCACATTTTAGTCAAGGGGAATTAAACATTAATATATTTGTATGTACAGGCCAGATTTTTGTTATCTCCATTGTGGTGTGTAGCTACTAGTTTGTTTAAAAAGATTTGATCGAGAATTTTCGCGAATCTTCTAGTTGAGTTCAGCTCACGTCTCTCGCGGTTTAGCCGCGCATGCGTGATTGTCTGAGCTGGACGGAGATACGGTAATCCCGTGACAGTACGTTTCCTGTGCGTTTTTGCCGGGAAGGTGTTCAGCCATGTTTTTTGACTGTGTGGACGGGGAGATTTTTGTGTGGGATAGAAATGTTGGAGACTCCCTGATATATTTCTAAAGCCAATGATATGATGGCTTCTACTTATACTGCAATGTGTCTTGTTTCTAATATTGCCAGAGGAGATAAAGAGAATATTTACATTTCTTCGAAGCCAGGAACTTATAACGGCTTATTTTCTAATATTGCCAGAGAAGATAAAGAGAATATTTACATTTTCTTCAAAGCCAGGAACTTAATACGGCTTATTTTCTAAATATTGCCAGCGAAGATAAAGAGAATATTTACATTTCTTCGAAGCCAGGAACTTATACGGCTTATTTTGCCAAAGAAGGTAGAGAGAATATTGACGTTACTTCAAAGCCGGAAATAGGCTTTTATAGATATATAGGTGCCAGTTATGCTATATACGGATGTATTGAACTATTGTGATTTCCGTGATGTGTTCTGAACTGTGACTTATTGACAGTGTATTTTGGTGATGGCCTCGTGACTGTGGAATAATAAACTGTGTATAATGTTCCTTAGAGTTGCAACATTTCCTGACTATTATATGTGCTTTTGGTGTGTGATTATTATTGAATTACTTTAGGATTACATGCATTCGCGTTCATTGATGTCTATACACACACACACACCTGTCGGCCCCCTGTAAGCCCGACGTATGCTCATCGCCTTCATCAGCGCACATAATAACATTTACATTCTTCCTGGAGCCACCCCTATCAATCCATACTTTCAACATCAACAGTGGTGCCCTCTCTTACACCATATATACACTACATTCAACAGTGGTCGCCAGTGATATGGGGCTTTGGATTACCAAAGACAGTGTGTTTACTACAAGAAGTTGCAGTGTTACCAGTCCAAGTTTTCTGCGAGCAAGTTTCTGCTACGGAAGGATATTCTCTCTTACAAGTTTCATTTCATGTCAAGAATCTAAGAAGTGGAAAATACCTGTACCTTGCATCGTAGAGTTCCTGTACCCCTCAACGGTGGATTTCTCTTTTTTCGTTGGACTGTGTTATCTATGTATATCATTTGCTGCTGTTGTGAAGGCCGAGATTTTTTTTTTATTTTTTGCAGATAAGTGGCTGTTTTTGTTTGTTGTAAACTGTACCTCTGTTTGGTGTACATTGAGCCTTCCTCAGTACATAAGCTATTTATATTCCTTGTCTTCTATGTTATATGTTTCTATGTCATATATGTTATATTTCTGCGGGCAGGTTGTGTGGAGACTTTCGTAGGATATTCCCACTTCACCGAGGGCCTACGAAAGCGTTTCTATAGGGACTTTTTTGTCTAAGTTCGTGTCGTAAAAAAAGATCCCATGATATAATTCTGGGCATACTCTGTTTACGCCGGATTCAGTCATCTTTATTATTGTTTAGATGTGACGAAATGTCTTAGTGTTGTTTTTTTTTCGTTATATTTTCCTCTGTTTCTTTAGTTCTTGATTAAATTGTTTCTGAGTGTTTTTTTTTTTCTCCCCTTTCTATCGTTTATTTCTATACACATTTTTTTTTTGTTTATACACTGTTTATATGTCGTTTGTATTGTTACATTATTCGCAGCTGTCATTGCAAGCTTTGCAATATATTTTTTCTTTATTTCTGCTTTCTTTCTTTAGTTGATTCCTGCGAACGTGGTCATTTGTGCACTATATCTTGTTTTTGTTACTCTTGTCTGTACTGTTTATTTTGTCATACACTGTCAATATATTTTTTATTTGTCATGCACTGTCAATATTATAATGCACAATAGATACAGAGGTGATTAATTATATTATTAATAGTAAGGTAATTATACAGGTTCTAGATTAAGGACTTGTCACCCACTGAGTTGGAATAAAGTGAGTTTCTTCAGAAATACATTGATATAAGTTTATCTATATCACATAATTAGACATAATGTCTAGTTTGGATTATTTTTCATTGAGCAAGGGAGACCCCCTTGGGATGACTAATGAGGAAGTAAGAGAGAATTCGCACTTGTTGAATACGCCAAGGCGCAGAAGGCTGAAGAAAAAAAAACAGAAAATGGAAAATGAGAAACAGAAAATGGAAGCAGAAGATAGGAGATTGCAGATGCAGGCAGAATAGAGAAAAATTCCAAATGGAAATGGAAAACAGAAATTAGAAGCTGAAGAGAGAGAAAACAGAAATTAGAAGCTGAAGAGAGAAAAAAAATCAACAGCAAATGCAAATGAAGGCTGAAAAAAACAGAAAATGGAAATGGAAAAAAAAAAAAACAGAAAATGGAAATGGAAATGGAAAAAACAGAAATTAGAACCTGAAGAGAGAAAAATCAACAGCAAATGCAAATGCAAATGGAAGAGAATAAAAAACTTTCAAATGCAAGCTGAAGAAAACCAAAGATTACACGACGAAAGAATCTTTAGCTATGGAACTAGAAAAAGATAAAGGTAGTGAATATTGGTAATACACAAAATGAGACAAACAATCAAACAACTTCTAATAAGGCAAATACTAAATCTGATGATATTAAATTGCCTGTCTTTAATCCTACCTGTGACGATATCTCATTCTATCTAAATAGATTTGAACTTTCATGCGAATCTCATAAGATAGACAAGTCGGGGATATTGTGAGCAACTTAGGAAGTTATTTAAGGGTGAAGCTTTAAAATACTATAAGTATGTTGGAAGGTCCTGACATGAATAACTATGATGTTGCCAGAGCGGCATTATTAACAAAATACCAACTGGATGAAGAAGGTTTATCGTCTGCGCTCTAAGACTCTGTTTGCCAGAAACAGGGAAAGATTGTTCAGACTTTATATATCAAATATTCGCCTTACGTTTTTCACGTTGGGTTTGAACTTTCAAAAAAACTGAAACACACATATGAAGCCCTTATGGGACTTATTGCTTCGCGACAAAGTCATGTCGTCAGTTAGTAAATCTTTTCTTTCCTTTTCTACATGAACGAAAGCCTCCAAACTTAAAAGATATGGAACAATATTGTCGCCAATACGTCACGGCAAATCCAAATGAAACTGTTAGCAATTCTAAAATCGAAGAAGGTTTACCCGTGGCTTCAGCAATACCAAATGATCCCAATTTGCGACGTAGATCTCAAAGTGCTGAACGCAATTTTAGTAGGAGAGATAATCGTAAAACTTTTGGGACAGAACCAAAGGGGTCCATCACGTAACGATTATCCTTCTTCAAGAAAACTGGAGACAATTTAACGGTCCTCAACATTTTAGTCCCAATAATTTATGGAAATTTTTGGAAGAGGTAACTACAATAGAAATTATCAACCCTACAATAATTTTTTTTCTCAGAGACAGCAAAACCCATCAAATAGATATTTTTGATCAAAGGGGAAATGACAATCGCAACTATGCTAACTGGGGTTTTCAAATCAGAAACAATAGTTTTCAATAGAGAAAATAACAATGCTTCCAATAGAGATAATAGTCGCGATAGATCGCGATATGACAGTGGATCCACAAATAATAATAGATCTTATCGCCATGATAAACACTGCTCAACAAAGAGCCCCAGGGTGTTAATAATCAAGGTAACAATAATAATAGTGTTCTCTAAACACTATTGCTTTGCTCTGCTTTCGAATTCGAGAGAGCATCTCAGTGCCCAGAGTGCACAACTTTGTTTTCAACCTACAGCTATAACTACCTTGAGTTGCGGTCATCCTCTACCCGCTCTTCCTGCCTTAGCTGCGCATGACAGAAGAGGGTCTCTCTTACTCTACATAAGGGATTTGTAAATAATAATCCCCTTTCAGTTCTCTTTTGATTCTGGATGCACTACTGTTGGGATTAGACAGTCTCTAGTCCATCCATCTTGCGCAACAGGTAATATGGTGAAATGTGTGACATTCGGTGGGACAGTTGAGACTTTTCCGACTGCCATAGTCCACATTGCCACACCATTTTTCACTGGTTATATACACGCACGTATGCTCTTAGCACCTATTGCCGACCTTACTGTCGGACAGATACATGGTATAAAGGTTGTGTAACACCAGAACAAATTGCTGCTTGGGAACGGCAACATAAATCTTACTGCCGCCACTATGCCAAAATCTTTTCACCAAGTTTACATTCTGCTAACGGCAATACATTCTGCTAATTTGGTGCAATCTTGCAGTATTGATGATACTATTGTTCATCATGCTAATTTTGGTGCTTTTATTAGCCCAGTTCGACATACATCAGTACGTCGCAACCCTAACGTTGATTCTTCTTTTAACTACTATTATAGAAGAAGATCCTTCAGTTTTGACTGACACACACACTAAAACTTTTATCGCTACGACTGAATCTACATCCAGTCACGTTGATTGCAACTTCTTTGCTGCAATGACTAGCGTTTTCTTTGCCACATGTACGGACTTAGTTCTTAGTACATATAGGTACCTTATGAGTTTCTTTAGCTTTCTTGCTGGACCGGTTAGGTCGGTATCTTCGTCTTTTACGACTTTTTGTCGCACTTACTGCTTTTCTTTTAAACTTCGACGTAGGTCCAAGTTTACTACTGTATGCTTTTACATCTTGATTATATCTTTCTTACTTTTTTCTTTGCCCAGTACTCAGGCTGTGACTTCAGTTCAGCCTTTTAGATGTACGCCTTTGTCAACTGCATTTTCTTTGTCTTGCGCAAAAATCTCACATTGTCAGCCATCATGACACTCTCGTTAGTCATCATTACCATTTTCTAGATTTGCCTTTTGACATGGGTATCATGTGTATACTCACGACTTTTTTATCATACATCTTTGCACACAGCTATTTTCCTCGAACACTTATATCGCCCAATACAATTAATGATTCCAGTTTAGACTGTGCTACTTTCTCTGCTATCCTTTCTCATGTAGCAGAGGAAGGTTTCATTATCACCATACATGGGTCGGAAGTTTACACAGCCACAGTTGGTAGGTTTACTGTAAAATTAATTGTTGTATATCATAAAATCTTACCTTACCAAACAGAGATTTTTCGTTTGTATTTTTTCACAGCGTATGCTTTTCCATGAGAGTCAGTACCGCTACGTTGTTGGTTTGAACCGTCTACCGACGATAGACCGCTAAATTTGCTGTTCCAGTTTGGCTTATCGGAAGTGTGACTCTGCGCTAGATTTTGGTGCCTTCTTACTATGGGGCGTTCTAAGACTGCGGGATTCATCTTATATGTGTAACTTGTTTGAGATAGCTGATAATATTGTATATTACTATAGTATAATGTATTAGAGAGTATTGTATTAGGATATGATGTAATTTTTTAATGATAATATGTTGGTTCATCTTTATGCACCATTGCATTGCTATATTGTTCGTATACTGCTGTGTTTTGCAATGTTGAAAGTATAATATTGTAATGATACCACTATTTTTTTTACGTAACTTATCATTGCAATACATGTCGGTTCGTACTTTTTGGGAAGAATATGAAGAGAAGAAAAAGATTTTTTTTTTCCTCGGACATTGTAATATTTTTTCTTTGCCCAGCGCTTGATTGTGCGCTAGTGGTAACTATGTATAATGACATTAGTACATTGAGAAAATGTTTCTTCGAAGGTTGTGTTGTATTTTTTTCTGTACGCGGCGCTTGATTGTGCGTCAGAAATAGCGATGTATAACGGTACTGTTAATTTTTGATACTTATATGGGTTCATCATTGGTACTCCATGAACTTATTAACTTGGTTATCATGCACATTATGCTATTTTTTTAAGATGATAGCTACTTGTTTATTTTGAATTTGGATATGCATTGTTTTTTGTGATGTATGCTTGTGTACTATAATGTAGTTCATTTATACAATGCATTGTTTCATGTAATTGTTTACCATGACATATTTTTATTTTCTTTATTCTTATGGCATTGCTTTCCTTCATTTCTACTCTTTCCTCTCATATTCCATCTGGTCTTTGTTCACTTTTCACTTTTCTCTTATGATGTCATGGCGAATCTATACTTCATATACTTCATGCCTCTTTGAAGTTGATGTTCTGCGTATGCTTATCCCATTATCTGGCTATACTTCACTTCTTTTGTACGTTACACTTACTCCTATCCCTCTTTTGTTCATTTTTGTTATATGACTTAACATAGTGTACTTAGGTGTAGACATTAGTATGCTATCGACTTCTAGTTTTTTATTTGATGTATTTTTTTCACACAAAAAAAAAAAAAAAAAAATGATTATACCATTTTTTTTCTCCCCGGGGTCGGTGTAGTAATGTTAAGTCAAATTTTAGCCAGGGGAATTAAACATTAATATACTTGTATGTACAGACCAGATTTTTGTTATCTCCCTTGTGTAGCTACTAGTTTGTTTAAAAAGATTTGATCGAGAATTTTCGCTAATCTTCTAGATGAGTTCAGCTCGTGTCTCTCGCGGTTAGCCGCGCATGCGTGATTGTCTGAGCTGGACGGAGATACGGTAATCCCGTGACAGTTCGTACCTGGGCGTTTTGCCGGGAGGGAGTTCAGCCATGTTTATTGACTGTGTGTCCGGGGAGCTATTTATTGTGTGATAGAAATGTTGAAGACTCCATGATATATTTCTAAAGCCAAGGATATTGATGGCTTCTACTTATACTGCAATGTGTCTTGTTTCTAATATTGCCAGAGAAGATAAAGAGAATATTTACATTTCTTTCGAAGCTAGGAACTTATACGGCTTATTTCTAATATTGCCAGAGAAGATAAAGAGTGATTTCCATGATGTGTTCTGAACTGTGACTTATTGACAGTGTATTTTGGTGATGTCCTCGTGACTGTGGAATAATAAACTGTGTATAACGTTCCTTTGAGTTGCAACATTTCCTGACTATTATCTGTGCTTCTGGTGTGTGTGATTATTATTGACTTACTTTAGGACTACATGCATTCGCGTTCATTGATGTCTATACACCCACACACCTGTCGGCCACCTGTAAGCCCGACGTATGCTGATCGCCTTCATCAGCACACATAATAACATTTACATTCTTCCTGGAGCCACCCCTATCAATCCATACTTTCAACATCAACAGTGGTGGCCTCTCTTACACCATATATACACTACCCTCAACACACGTCTTGTAGTGCATGTCTGCATCTGCCATTGATTATTATGTGATCTATCTGGTTTTTGTCTCGTCCATTTGGTGATTCCCATGTTAACTTGTGCACTTCTTTGTGTTGAAAAAGTATTCCTCCAATGACCAGGTTGTTAATACTGCAGAAGCTTATTAAATTGTCCCCATTCTCATTTACTGTTCCACTGCCGCATTTCCCCATTACTCTTTCATTATAATTATTGTGTGTTCCAACTTTCGCATTTAGGTCTCCCATTACTATAATAAGATCGTACCTGGGTACAATTTCCATTTCCTTTTGTACCTGTTGATAGAACTCGTCCTTGATCTCTTCATCGCTGTCGTTTGTTGGTGCATAGCATTGTATAATTGTGGTGTTGGTGAATCTCCCTCTCAGTCTTGCTCTTATTAGTCTGTTGTTAATGGGTTTCCATTCCAGTAAAGACCTTTCCATTCCTTTCTTCAGGATAATGGCTACATCTTCGTTGTGCTGACCATCCTCTCTACCAGAATAAAGTACTGTTTCCCCTGTAGCTGTTTTTATTCTCCCCTTCCCTGTCCATCTGCTCTCGCTTATTCTCAGGATATGTAGTTTGTAATTCCTCATCTCTGCTGTGATCTGTCTCAGCTTTCCTGCCTCATTCATGGTTCTGACATTCCAAAAACCAATTCTGGTTTCGTGTTTTGCGGTCTGGGCATCCGTTTTTATGCCAGTGGCTTCCTTTCGGCTTTCACCACTGTCAGTCATACGAGCCTGAGACTCCGGATGTCCGTCCCACATTAAAGTTTTTTTCATTTATTGCTGTTTCCGTAACATGTGCGATTTTTTTACATGGTCAGGGGTGTCGGCCCTGTGCTAAAACCCCCAACCTGGAGGACCAGGGTACCAGCTTTTGTCTGACCCCTACCCACGCAGACCAGTCCAGCTTGGTTGAACCTACCAGGAGTAAAACTCCCACTGGCATAGCTCTGGGGATTGTCAGGGCACACAAGCTGCCAAACTGCTACAAGGTATAGGTACCATTGATGGCTAGACTGATAGAGATAAATTACCAGTATAATACTAACTTTAAATGAGTAAAATCGATCCCCAATTAAGAAAGGTAATAGATTTTAAAATTTCTACACATTGAACGCGAAGGCAAAAAGACGCATTGTTTTGGGATTCCTAACACCGCTTTTGCCCCAATCATCCTCGATGTACGCTGAGACCATATATAAGACCTTGAACTTGGACTGAATTTCCAAAACACAGTACTGAACAGAAGAAAGCGGCAAACGCTTGCTGTCAAATATTTTGCAGCTGTATCTACGTAGCAGACCTGGATACCCATTTATAGCCTGTTATAGCTATTGTATACTACCTGGGGGTAAGAGAAATGTATATATATATATATATATATATATATATATATATATATATATATATATATATATATATATATATATATATATATATATATATATATATATATATATATATAATTATGTACTTTTCCTGTGTATAGTCCACTTGTGTGTTCGCTAGTGTATTATATGTGTTAAGAAAAAATTACAGGACGAGTGTGCTGCCGGCTTGAAAGCAAGCATGTGTTAACTATTAGGGACGAAAGCCAGCATTGGGAATGTGTAGGATAATTGAGAATTAGGCAGAATCTACGACTGTAAGTTTAATAATGTATTTGATGGAATATTTCGTAAAGGAACTTCACACTGTACAGGAACATAAGAAAGGATGTCAGGAATTGTTTACATGTATTAATCAAGGTGTTACTTCATAATTTGTACTTAACCAAATCATTGTAAGGAAGCATATGATGTACAATTAGATCAACTTATGATTTATAAGAAAATGTAATCACATCGAACTGGCTGTAAGTGGTACTGAAGTAAATTATGTGCAACTGTTAGCACATTGTCTGAGTTTGTTTGTAACGTTCATTGTGTGTGTGTGTGTGTGTGTGTGTGTGTGTGTGTGTGTGTGTGTGTGTGTGTGTGTGTGTGTGTGTGTGTGTGTGTGTGTGTGTGTGTGTGTGTGTGTGTGTGTGTGTGTGTGTGTGTGTGTGTGTGTGTGTGTGTGTGTGTGTGTGTGTGTGTGTGTGGATAAGATAGTGCTGGACCATACAAGGATTGCGATTATTTGTATTTTGCAGGTTTTATCCTGAAATGACTATCAGTCTTCGAGACATTCAATACTGAGGAACTCTGTTGGTGCAAGACGGTCTCAATATACTTAGAGCGAGTCACTACATTGGTTCCCAGCCTGGAGATCCTGACACTGTGAGCTTTACAGTCCAGTGAAACTAACAACTGTATATAAAAATATATAATAACATAATTGACATTTTAAATATAACTTTTATATTTAACTAGTGTGAAAATGCAAATTCCTTACTTATTTATTTCCATTTTGTAAAAAGCATTTGAATTTTATTATCATTTTCCTAACCGAAAAGAGAAACGGTATAGGATCAATAAATTGTAAATATTTACATTTCAGTCTTACTTAATTATTCAAGTTGAGTTAGATTCTGTTCGTATGTATATTACATATCTATTAAATTAATTAATCCTCTAGACAATTAGCCATAATACAATAAAAATAAATATAATAACCATTATTCAGGGTGGGATCTGGAGAGGTAGCATTTAGACCTTAAGTAGCATTCACTATCATCATACTTGAAGGTTTATACAGCTTGACCCTACCTTGATTGTCGATACACCATTACTCTTTTCAGAGAAAGGGGTATTTCTTATAAGACCAGTCTCTTATCTGGCGCTATACTGGTATCCTTTGATACATCTTTTTGTCTGGGATATCATATATTTTAATAACATCTGAACCTCTCGCGACAGAAGTGGTGAAAGGTAAAGTCTGTTCCTGGATTTGAGATATAATCTATCCAACCTATCGGTTACGACTGAGATTCTTAGATCAGACAGTCTTCCTATATATATATATATATATATATATATATATATATATATATATATATATATATATATATATATATATATATATATATATATATATATATATATATATATATATATATATTCAACCACTCACATCTACACACACACAGATAAGTGACGACAGTTTGACGCACAGACATGAAAACTATATTTATGGAATAGGGATCTTTTGGGACAAGCTGATCAACACACGTAAATAAATTTTATGTAAATTTTATTTATCATAAAGAACTTCACAACAGCAATATTTTGAATATCAAATCAAATAAACATAAGTCAATGAATTAATTAAAGAGTTAGACTCATAGGTGTAATCCTCCCTCCCTCTGTTGAGACAAGATCCCGTTAGACGAAAGTTATTAACCCCAAAGAGTCAAAGATTTATACGCTATGGTCTAGTATTTCCCTCTACAGTAAAGAACAGAGTTACACGTTAATCTCTTCTGAAAAGGACAGTATTAGCAAAACTTGCATAGAAAAAAATACACAAAGTGAGTACATGGATTCTACAAGATATATGTGAGAATTAGTCATTCATTCTTCCTCTCTTCTCCGACAACCGTGGCTACGCGCATTCTTTCTTACCTAATACTTGTGTGGTATCTTCTGGAACAATCTTTAGGACACATACACACAGCAACTCCAGTATTATATTTGGCAAAGAGAACACAAGCTCCTTAAAGAGATATTATCTTCAATTCTCCGGGGAGCGTTCCCTTTGTTATTTTTATTTAGGATTACTGTTTTATGTCACCTTTAATTTGTCCAGGTAAGAAATTTAACGGCGCTCACAGTGCCAATAGCTTGAGATTTCCAGTACATAGAAATGACAGGTTGGTAGCTTCTCTCAGTATAAGATTCTTTGTCACACCACAAAAGGTCAAACGTCGGGAAATGTTAATGTTTGTTACGTCACCGAAACGGGCTGACTGTAAATGAAATTTGCAAAGAAATCTGGATCTGTATGCCCAGTTACAAAGTCACTCTTAATGTTCTTTGGGTGGAGCCGCGCTGGTGTAATAGCTTCGGCGTTGTACTGGCGACAAGGTGTTCATGGTTCAAACCCGGGCGTCAGCGTTTGAAGAAATGTTTACGGCCGGAAATTTGACTGAATAGCCTGAACGGCTCCTATGATAAACCATCTGTGGATGGGAAGGAGCGAAGCTCCTGACCGGGTTGGAAGGAAAGTCCTCAGGTTCCCCAGCCTCGCAATGACATGTCATTGGGCCGAAGGGCTGAAAGCCCAAGTGCCGCTGGTTAAGAAAAAAAAATGTTTTTTGGGTAGTATTCTGTCTCTTTCTGGGTGTAATCACAGACAGTTTTTACCTTGAAGAAACCCAGATACTAATTGTAGCGAAATCTGTGAGATAATCGCTTATTTCAGTAAGATTTTAGTCCTATAATAAATAATACACCAGCCCTCAGGTGTCCGACTATTTTCATCTTCAACGCCAGTAGAGCGCTGCCTTTTGTGCAGTGGAAATGCTTAAAAAATGACCCGCTGTAAAAATCTAACACGCTTTTAGTTTCAGTTTCGAAAACGTACAATAAACATTTTAACATCTCGCCGATCTGCTGCACGAAACGGTGGGAAAAGTTTGAATTAACGTAATATGTTAACTTTAACACTAAAATTTGTAATAATTCGGACATTTCCCAGTAGACGATTGTAACAATTAACGCCAGCACTACCAAAGTTTTGAAAAAAAAACCTCTTCGCTCTGCAAGCGGTCTCTTTAATATGTACACGCTGTGGGCAAAGCCAGCAGAGACAAACACACAGACAGTGTTCCATTTCATCCTAGCGGTAATATTCTGACGTCACTCAAACGAGTTGGTTATTTGAATAATGATAGAGACGGGAAGGGGGGGGGGAGATGGCCGACTTGTGTAAAAGTTATATTTGACGATTGACAGTGACAAAACTGAAAATCTGAACCATACTGAAACTGACCATAAAAATCATATTGTAGAATAGCTTAGTGTCCCTTGAGCAAAAATATGTTTTAAAAAAATATGGTAGTCCAAGTATTAGCCAAGTTATTGAGAAAATACTAAATGTCTAAGAACGCTTAGACGGACAGACTGTTGTTCTTGCTCGTTACACATAACGTTATTGGGGACGCTAGTTTAAAAAACAGAGGCATTGGAGTAATTCAAATCCTATTGGTTAGTATAAGAGTATAGGAGTAAAGGGGGGAGATAGGAAAAATGTTAACTAAAACTAAGCATCTTTTTCTATTGGCATAACTAACGCAGACTGACCAATGGACTAGGAGGCACATAGTTTGTTTGGAGTTTTGGTTTTGTTTTTTCAAACTAAATTCAAAAAGTTGTAGTAGTGCCTGCTTTCATTGGTCGGCTCTAATAGATATTGGCAAGAGGCATAGTGGTCTCGTGGCCATTTGACTAGAAAATGTTATACTTAGAACTACGTTGAGAGCAGATGTGATAAATTGTAAAATTAACTACTAATTCACAATCTGGACGAGGCAGAGCAAAACTGAGGCCATATTCTTTGCCAGTCAACGTTATTTGTGACATATTTCTTTGAACTAGTGGTAAGAATGCTTTATGTATTTACATGCTTGATTAAAACTGCACAAGTTAGATACTGCTGTGGGAAAAGTGAAGGACATGCCGGGAGCAAACATTATTGAGTCCTCACATTGAACTGTATTTGACTGTTGCATATTATTATGATTTTGTATTAACTATTTTGTATTGGAAGATGTTAGGAAGCCTCAGTGTTCCATGAACACCCTTCAACGTGCCTAGAGAGTTAAAGTTAGAAAAGAAAAGAAAAATCATATAAAAGGAGATGTGGTTACTCCACGTTATTGTATTGAAGCAAACTAGGTAAAAGTACAGTGGCGTATCTGCCATAGGGACCTGAGGTGTGGTCACAGAATGGTGTGAGTCATATAATTAGGGGCTGATGCATATGAATGCACACGAAGCTGACCCCATACCATCATGTATACATAGTGATAAGAAGTTGGAATCAGATATGAAAAGGCCAGGGTGTCTTTTTATTGCAGAGTTTTTATTTCCTGTTACCATCCGGTGACAGGAAACCTGATGAGTGAGTGAAAAGTGAAAAGTCTCCATTTAAAAGTTGCTGTCAGCTGATAGCCTGAAGGAGCGTGTGTGTGGGTGCTGATCTATTATATCTGCAACGACATCCTGACTTATTATCGTCATACCAAGAATCCCAGGTGACACGTTAACAGCTGGGACATCTGACACTTCAGCATAATAAACTTGTTCTTATTAAAATAAAACTGAATTATATGGGGAATGACGAAAACAACAGCTCCTCATAACCAATGACCAACACTAGCAGTTATTAAAGTTTAGTCTGTGAATACACCTACAGGAACTCTATATAATAACATTACATTTATAGGACCAAGCGTCCATACATTTTAGTTAAAGCATTATATGTAAATATATTTCCTCATTTTCAAAGACTTGTCCAAAAGAGTTCGCGGGACAGGCAGATTAAATTGTACAAAGAAAAAAACATTCCAATTTTAAAAGAAAACTTTAACCACAGTCTTATTTATTTTCTTATAGTGAGTTAAAGTGTATTGTGTTGATGTACCATCATCTTCATTTCACCCCTAGACACTAGAGACATCATACACTAGCCACTAGAATCAGAATACGGACTGTGTGAGATCTAGGGAGGTAGCGTTAGGTTCCCTGATAAAATATATCATCATCATCATCATCTTTTTTAGATTCAGGAACCTACATGTGCTTGGCCTCACACAGTTAACACAGACACAACTATCTTTCTTGTTAGGTATAACATCTTAACCTCCCCAGCAAAATTACCTTTGCTACACTAATTAACTTGTTCTTTTATATGGTTACTCTCAGATTTACATGGAAGCCGTTGGTAAGGTTTAGTGTTTGACCCAATACTGTGTAAAGGAGAAAAAATACAAATACTTAACCATAATATAGTATTCTCAATCCTATCCTTAATCCGCGTAAAATATAATATTTATCCACTTTGGTTATTATACTTTAAATTATAAACTACAAGCTTAGAGCTTGTCTCATCGTTTAAAACCTTCCGTGAAATCAATTCTAGTCATTAAAAAAAAAAAAAATTAATCATCATGAATTAGAAATAAATACATATTTCGTCAATACTCAAGATGAACCGTGCCTTTGCTAGTCGGTTAAAATATTCTCTGACTGGTTACTAGCAGTTAATTAAATTTATTTTATAGCTGCAATAGTTTAGCTAGAAATTATTATTTATTCTGCTAGCCAATGTAACACAGTAAAACCTAGAGAAATATAATCGACGATCTATCTAGTAAATCACTCTGCACAAAATCTAGTGAAATAAAATACGGACTAAACTAGCAAATCCCTCAAACTGCTAGTATAGTATTACCTTCACACAGACTTCTAAGACTATCTCCACTGAAAACTATGAACTCTACTTAATACAAGTGATTCTAGAATCGTAGCTAGATGTCTTCTGAATCTATGGAGTACTGGATAAATTTTAGTTAGAATGCTGTGGTATATATATCTCTGAAATCAAAGGGGATGGCCACTATTCACCGAAAACCAGACTCTCTGTCAGATTTAGCACCTACGTTCAGATCTTGGGGAATACGTGAAATGAAAGCCATTTTTCACGCTAGAACCGAAAACCAGAACCTCTCTGTTGCGTACGGACTCGCTTGAGATCCGGCGTAACGTAATTTGCTAATCATTGCAAATTTTACTCGTCTCTGCTCGTATGGGCCATTCTAGCGAGCAATGTCTTTGATCTGGCGATTCGCTGTGTTTAATTACCTTACTAGTGAACGGATCAGGGGACGGTAATAGAAATTGTCTGCCCTTTGTTCCAAGATTATCTGCTCTTATCACTGTCTGATCCTATCCAACGATTTTCAATCACTGGCGTTAAAAATACAGCTCAACGTTAGCTAATAGATCTGCTGGTAAACCTTCATCAAAGGAAATAGTAAACAGAAAATAAATTAAGCGTGCTAAATTTAGAAAAAGGTACAGATTTCTGAGTATAGGAGGGTTTTATGATAACCAACCGGCGTAGGTGAAAGCTAGGTAAAAGAAAAGTGTAGATAATGAAATAGATAGATGAAAGCTATTTTCATAATATGTCACAGTGTATCTGAGATTAAACCAAGTTACCTTTATGTTGTTTGGGCTGCTGAATATGAAAATGGCAGTTAAAACACCAGATAAGCTTTAGTTTTTAAATATCTATAAAACAAGTTTTACACATTTGCATATACATACCAAATGATAATAATGCTCATAGTGGAAATGATTCACAGCGACGCCTTTTTGCCTGTCGCTTGTAATGAGTTTCTGGAGCATCTCTCACAAGGGTCCAACAATAGTCTGCTAGCATTGCTGCATTCCATTTCCCTTGGTACCTTTTTTCGAGGGTAGTAATGTCTTGGGGAAATTGTTTCCCATGCTCGTCACTGACAGCACCGCAGTTAGCAGGGAAGAAATCCAGATGAGTGTAAAAAGCGTAATTTCAAAGACATGTTGCACCCTAGACTCTCGTAGCGCTGCAAGAGGGTTTCTACAAGCTCCTGGTAATTGTCAGCCTTATTGTTTCCCTAGAAAGTTTGTGGCCACTTGCTGGAAAGCATTCCAAGCTAACTTTTAATCACCTGTGAGGATATCATCAAAACGCTGATCACGGAAGAGCTGACGTATCTGTGGACCGACAAATACACCTTCCGTCCTTGATTTTTGGCCTCACTGTCGCGAGAGGTTCAGATGTTATTAAAATTAAAGATATCCTGGACAAATAGATGTATCAGATGATACCAGGATAGTGCCAGATAAGAGACTGGTCTTAAAAGAAATACTTTCTCTGAAAAGAGTAAGGGTGTATCGACATCAAAGTGGGGTCAAGCTATGTAAATCTACAGGTATGATGATAGTGTTTGGTCTTGAAGATCTATCTGCTACCTCTCCAGATCCCACAATGAGTAATGGTTATATATTTGTTTGTGAGGCTAATTATCTAGGGGAAAATTAAATTAGTTATATGTAATAACTATCAAACAGAACATTAACTTAATTAGAATAATTAAGTAAGACTGGACGAAAGCATTTACAATTTATTGTTCCTAAACCTGTTTTCTTTTGGTTAGGAAACTTAAAATCAGGTTATAAGGTATTTACAAACTGAAAGAAATAATACGGACTGTTCTCCATAAAAGGCAATAATATGTTTTTATATTTACTTATATAATCAATTACAGTTCAACTACTCGTTCACACTCTTGGTATCAACGTCCCTGGCTGGTAACGTAATAGAAGTTGAATATGGTCCTTCGTGAATCATCATGTTATAATGTTGCAGTCTCTGACAAGTCTGTATTATAAGAGTTTTTAACTTTAAGTCTTTAATATGTTTAGTTTATTTCTTTTAGTTAGTTTTATTGTTGCTGGATTCTAAACAGTGGATCTATGTGTCCACTTATCTTGATTGAAGTTTGAGACACCTCCAATCCTGGCTGGGTTCGCACAGAATATGAACTCCAGGCTGGGAAACGTGGCTTTCGTTCTATTTATCTGCAGAACAGTACACCACCATAGTTCCTCTCAAGTGGGTGTCTCATGACCTTGAAATATTACCAGGACAAAAACCTGGAATGAAAAGACATTCGCAAAATTGTAGGGTCCCGTAGTTTTTCCCCTACATACAGACAACATCACGTACAAACATTAAATCAGTCACAGGACAGTTACCTCAATACCTCACAGCCAGTTCAATTTGAGTACTCATTTCCTTAATACATCGTATGTTAGATCCATTCGTCCATGATTTGCTTCCATACCATAATCAGGTTAAGTACAAAATAGTAAGTAACATCTTGATTACATCATGTTAATATATCCTGGCATCCTATCTTATGTTCTTGAACAGTGTGTCGTTCCAATAGGAAATACTCATTCAAATACCATAATAGACTTACAGTCGAACTTGTGCCATAATTTTGCAAATATCCTACACTGTTTACATTTCTGGCCTGTCGTCTTTAAAACTACACACGTTGGTAAAGAAGTCCGTTACGCGTTTGGCCTATTTTTTTTTCCTTCTAACACATCAGCGAACATATAAGTGGATAACTACAGGCAAATAACATGAATATATATA